>CM074506.1:1221628-1557472 GCA_037389245.1 Oryzias sinensis | reverse complement strand
TTCTAGTCATCAAGCTCCGTCTGCAGTTTAAAAATAGAAGAATTGAACCCCTGATGGCTGATCTGCATACGGCTGTTCAGACCTGTGAGAAAATCCCCCCGTACCGCTCAGGACCAACCAGACATTTACACTCCAGGTGAGAAAGAAAGAGAAACCTGAAGCTATTTTTGTGTTCATGCAAAGTTTTGATGGCGCATTTCATCCATGAAGTTTAAAAAAAAGGCATGTTGACCTGGGTTGAACTTGTTTCTGGATTTCTTAAAAATCCATCATTTTTTCTTAAAAGATTTGCAGTTAAAACAAAATATTTTTATTTCAGATGTTGGTGGAAATTTCCATCTAAAACAATATATGTAAATTATTTTAGAAATATCACTATATATAACTATATCTATAAAGAAGAAAAAAAAAAAAAAAGAAATATCACTATATATATAGTATTTTATATATATATATATATATATATATAAAACACTATATATATATGTATATGTTTGAAAACAGTTTTTTTTTATAAGTTTCTGTTGTGTTTTTTTCTGTTTAATTTGGGAATCATGCATATATATTCATATTTTCATATTTTTTAATTTTACGTGATTTGTTGATTTATTTCACGCGTTAATTGTAGACAATCTAACAAGAAACCAGACAGATCTTCTTAACAGTGTAATTACTAATAACAATAAACAGAGATTTTTGCAGTAATGCACATTTATTAGATCCATTGAACATAATAATTGTTAACTAAAGTTGAGTCGAGTTTGATTTATCGGTTGAAAAGAAGAGAGAAGCTTTGTAAATGATGATTTTTATGTTGCTCCTTTATGCATTTAATTTAACGGATATTTTCTGGATACTGATTCCTAAAACTGGAGGAATTGTGTTGGAGAATTAATTAAGTCATTATAATCCTGTAATTGGCTGTGAATTTCTCATAATTTAAAGCAGAAAACCATTGGATGTTTAAAGTGACATGTTTTGCGTAGAAACACTGATTGACATCTGAAGCGTTTGTGCATGAATAAAGACTTTGAGGTGCGGCTGTGTGACAGCTGGGAGGCCCCGCCTCCTCGTGACCTTGAACACAGTGTAAAAATGTTCCCAGATGAACCTCAGACTGTAGTGAGTTCCTGGAAGTAAACATTTTATTTGCATGAATGTGTGGAGTGAATGGATCCTGTTTTTGTCAGGGCCGTGACCCCCAAGCGACCCCCCTCCTGAGACGAGGAGGCAGTGAGATGATGAAATCTACCAAAAAAAACATCAAAGGTGGTGTTGGATCGGAGCTGCTGTCCAATCACACGGCTCGTGTCTCGCTCCACGGCTGCACCCAGCGTGTGCATGTGAGCTGCCATCAAAGGGCCGTTTCCTCCCTGCGGTCGCCGTGGGAACTGCCTCCTGTGACTTTTGACCTTCTCTCCGCCTGGTCTGTGAGCTCATGGCTTCCTCGGCCTTTTGATCGAGCTCCGGTGAGTCATGGGGCCACACCTCGTCCTCTGAGGTGGGAGGACAGCCGCTCAGGTGTCCAGCGGGCCTGAAAAGATGGGATGGCGTTGATCAGAGGGAGCTGCGGTGCAGCTCTGACACTTTGAAGTCCGACACTTCTCCCGCTCACCATCAAAGCGGATTCGACCCTCGTTTACCTGAATCATTTTCTCAACGTGGAGCGGCGTGAGAACTGGAGGGTTAGGCGCTCGGCGCAGAACCTCCGAGACCCAGAACAGATTTCTGGATGTTTCAAAGAACACAGACAAAAAACAGCCTTTCTGTTCTCTCCCCCCCTTTGCCCCCCACCTCCACAAAAGGGTTCCATGTGTGTGTATGTGTATGCATGCATTGTTGTGTGTGTGTGTTTGCGTGCTTTGTCTGGTGCCACGGTTGAGTGTGTTTGTATAGCTGTATGTACATAAATGTGGCATGAATGCGCGTGTGTTAGCCAACAGGGCGTTGTCTGTTGGACAGGATTAGGTGTTGCTATGGCGCCGCCATGTACGGATGCCACAGAGTCACGACGACATCATCACGCGATGCTCCTCCCATTGCCGACCTGACGCCACGTGAAAACACGAAACCTGCCAACCAATGGAACGGCTCGACGCGGCTATTTTGCAATCTTTGATTTTCGTCACTCTTAGCTTCCTCCCACTCACGGCCCCACAGAGCACTCTACTCTGTCCCAACACTGCCCCCTTGTGTTGGGTCCCTCCTCCGTGTCTTTGTCCTCCGTTCTCATTTGACTCCTGTGATCCATCTCCATCTCCTCATCTTTTCCTCCTTCTCCCTTGGAGTGACCTTCCTCAGCAGTTTGGCCTCCACTCTCTCTCTCTACCTTCATCTCCTCTCCCCTGCAGCAGCCTCTTCTCCTCCTCAGTCAAAGGTTAAAGGGAGGTGAGGGTTCAGGGGGAGGTCACCGTCTCCTCTCTTCAGCCAATGACTGATCACTTCCTACTCAGACCAGAGAGAAGTGTGTGTGAGTTGGTGTGTGTCTGCAAAAGAGAAAATTATAAGAAAAAACAAGCGTAGGGCGTGAAGACTGATATTTGGGGGGGAAAGGGCCTTTTGTATTTTTAACTGTAAAACAACATTGAGAAATAGATCAGAAACTGTAAACATTTCAATTTGTAACTTTTGTATTAGTTGTAATGAAAACCAATGAAATAATCAAAGACGATAGAAACGACAAAAGAACCATCACCCACCAGTGAATTTAAAATTCTTCATGCAGGTTTTTGATATTTCTCGGTGTGTTGTCAGGCAGGTTACCGACCTCCCACGGGCTAAAGGTGGTGGCCTGCAGACATGTAACACAAAACGTTTAGCCTTAGTTCTAAATGTGAATAGTTGAGCTCAATTCAAGGTAAATTTGATTCCGAAACAGCTTTGTTATTCAGATACGGGGATAAATCCAGACATTTTTGGGGGGGTTTTCATGTTAATTTAGTCTGAGTGAAGCACGTAGGACGTCAGTCATCATCAAAGTCATCATCTGGCTTAGTGTGATGCTCACGGCTAAAGATGTCCTGGATTGATTTTAGGTAACCTCCATCATATACGACATACTATAAATTGTCGACGGTGCTGCCCATTACAACAACCAAATAGCTAAAGATGGTCCATGGGACAAAACATTTACCTTGATTGGAAAAAAAACAAATCCAAAACAGGTTGTTTCAATTCCATTCCAAAATATCCCCAATATAATCTAAGACAATACTCAGATGATGTCACAGAAAACTACATTTGTTCCCCCCACCGTGGATGCAGCCATGCTCTTGCATGGGGCAGGTGTGTGTCACGTGGGGCAGAACGAACAGCAACACCCCGTTTGCCCCCAGCATGACCCGACCATGGTTCAAGTTCAGTTCAGGAGTTCACTGCCGCCCAGCAGCCTGAGAACGGCGTGTGCACTTTTACACCAAAAAAGGGACGTGACTGTCCTCTGCTGCTGGCTTCAAAGGTTCACACTCTGATCCCACGGGCAGGCGCCACCGGACGCTCCGGGACGGGACGCTTCCAGCTCTGCGATCATGAGGAGGTGTGAAGAATGTTTTGAGATGAAAGGATATATTCAAATCGGACTATCTTTGACCAAAAAGGTAGTTTTGCATTTACAGTAATAATTCTTTTGCAAGACTTCACAAGGAGGCTGTAATATTCAGTCCATAGGATGACGAGTGACAAACAATCCCTAATTTATGAGTGCATTGATGTGTGTTGTCTTTGTGAGCTGCTTCCTGCAGTAAATTCACACTCCCACAGCCTCACTGTGCATGATGCTTTGACCTCAAAGTACCTGAAACCCGTTTATGTCCCGCTGGGAGAGAAAGACAGAGCAGGGAAAAGAACCAGATGAAAACAAATGAAGGTGTCAAAAACAGGAAGAGAGGGAGGAAGGATGAAAGCAACAATAAAGGCCAAATGAAGGATATACAGAACCAGCCAGAGCGCGGGAGAGAGGGTTAAATACAGTTCAAGGGTTCAATTTCTGCCTGCACACACTCACACACACACACACACACACACACACACACACACACACACACACACACACACCCACATGCTACCTCTCCAGTGTGTTATCAGGCAGGTTACTGATGAGGAGCCATCAGTTTATGTGTGTGTGCGTGTGCACACTACTCTTAAAACCACAGGAGGCTGCTGTCTGGATGATTGTAAACTTTGTTCCCATAATGAGACAAATGCATTGATGTCTGTTTGTGTGTGTACATGTGTGTGCGTGTGTGAGCGTGCATGTGCGTCTGTGTGTGCATGGACCCTTTCACAATAGCAGCTCCATCTGTTGGCGTCACTTGAGTACAAATTTGGTGTCACCGCTTCAGTGAAGAGAAGAAGCATACCCACACACACACACACACACACACACACACACACACACACACACTGATCTGTATGGTAATGTGAACTCAGTTTCACCCAAAAACCGAGCGTTTGACCTGACTGCGCGCTTCGCCCCGCTTCTCCTCCTCCTTCATCTTCTCCTTGTCTCCCGCGTCCTCCTTCCTCCCATACGCATTACTCGAGCGACACGAAATCCCGTCACCTCCCATCGATCGCTTTCCAATCAAAATAAGATCAGCTTCGGTGAAAGCGCTCTGGCTATTTAGAGCCACAGACAGCAGAGTGGGTGAGGCAAACCCAACGACAGCAAGGAAAACTGGGATTTCACTTCAAGTGTGGTTTATCCCCCCGTCTCCATGGTAACCTGAATGAAACTGGTCACATTTTCAACAGTTCATGTTCAGGGCTTCTGTTGTTGAAAATCTTTCTTGAAACATTGGCAGGCCTCACATTTTCAGAAGAGACACTGGGTTGGTTCTGGGTTCATTACTTTTTCTAAAACGTAATATATATATATGAATAGATGGATAAATGGAAGGTGATTCTGCAAGTTGACCCATTTAAAAAGCTGAGAGATGTCTGTTATTGTCTGCAAACATTAGCCGAAAATAGTCAAATAAAAGAGAACCGAGCAGAGACCGTCTACTTTTTGCTTTTCTTGGTTGTTTTTTGTCGTGTCACGCTTCAAAAAGTCAATGCTTCACTGGTTCATATTAAAATTCTGAAGTATGTCATAGTATGTATACTAAATTGTTTTATTTTGTGCACATCCTTCCTAAATGTTTCCCCGTGTTCTGTGTCTTTAGGACTTGTTGATGCTTAGACGACATTTTTGACATTAGTGTAATGAAACCCTGTCAAATATCTTTTTAAGCATTTTATATTTGGAGACTTAATTAAATAATATTTAAACCCCATTTTTTGACTATATGATGAAGATAAAAGAAAACGTCTAGTTTGAAAGATCGTTTTAGCAAACCAGTTAACATACGGTTTGTTAACAGAGCGTAGTAATTATTTATCATATGATAATTGAAATATTTATTAATGCTAGAACAACTAATGTTGGGTTCTCTTTGACCGCGTATGTGAGAAAATGTGAGAAAAAAAAGTCTTTTAAAAAAAACAAAGCATGTTAACCCTTGTGCTATCTTAGATGACCCCCCCCCCCTTCCACTGACATATTCCCCCTACCATGACAAAGGTGGATAAAGGTGGAAAGATTTCATGTAATCCATGGACACCAGTGAAGATCACAAATCATTGAAGAAAAAAGGTTCAGCGGGTCTAGATGACCCCACTCCCAATGTTAAAGTACCTAGGATAGCACAAGGGTTAAGCAACCTCTAGCCATAGTTGTTCATGTTTGCTTACTTGCTGCCTCAACTTCTCCTTATTAAAGTTCACAATGCAGAGCACATATTTCACACAAGCATCATTATAAAAAACATGAATTGAATTGAATTGAATTGAATCACACAAAGTCATGAACAAACATCTGTCCTGTGTAGCAGATCAACTTTTCTGTAGATGAAATGAATTTATCTGACTGTTGATCACAGACTGGGCATGTTAATCACTGGTGGAGTTTTTTTATTTTACGTTTCTCACCTAAAGATGCTGGAAGAGCCTTAAATAACCCGGTAATATGGCAGCAGGTAGTGAAATGTGTGAGAAAGTCACTGCAGCTGTCGTGCGTGAGGTGAAACTCCCATTTAGCTTCAGAACAAACGACTGACGAACTTCGGACGCTTCAGCCGTGAAACGACCGTCGACTGCCGCTGATCGGGATGCAACAGAGCTGATTCACACAGACGTCCAGTGACCTCCAACTGATCTCCATCCTGCTGACCTTCCTGGTTACTATGGCGATGGTCAGGGTCGTTGAGGAGTCAGATGGAGGTCACACTGCTGGACGTCCAGAGCTACGATTATATCTCTCTCTCTCCCATTTTCCTTTTCATTGTCTTAAAGGTCGTCATCTGAAGCGCTTGTGTGGTCTGAGTTAGTGACGGACAAACAGCAGACTGAGCGTCACTCCACACAGACCACACACTGTCCCACTGGGGCGGCAGGAGTGCAGCTGTTAGCTCTCACTGTTGAGCACTTTGTGCTGTCACCACACATCTTTAGTAATCTCACTGTAAAAGCCATACCCTCCTGCTTTTATATTCATGGCTGCACTTTTCTGATAACAGAGAAGAGCTCGGATGTTCTCAGTAACCGTCGGAATTAATGGTGCAGATGCTCCTGAATCTCCTGAGCCAAACGTGGACACGTTTGTGTCTCATTACCAGTGGGGGAGTTTCCTTACATAAAATGCCAAAGAAGATCAAGGCCCCAAAATCCTGCAGAGTGGCAGATCTCTGCATTCTGCTGCCATTCTCAAGCAATGCGCAAAACAGGTCGCAATCATCCAAGCATCCGTCCATCCATGGATCTGTCATCCATCTGTCCATCGTCCAATTTAACTGTTCAATCATTCTTCTAATCAAGACTTCATCCATTCTTTTTTTGGTCATCTATCTGTCCATCTTAAAGCCGTGTCACACAGCCAGACGTACATTTTGTCCATTTTGCACAGATGAAAATTGGTCATATGTAAATATACGTGGAAAAAGAGAGAAAAGTTGTGGTCTTTACATGAAATCTTCACAGATATATCACAAACGAACTACCTTAAAACCATGGAGGAAGTACAAATAAACCATGCAAAGACAAATGGACACGTTAATCAACATGAAAGCCAGGCAGAACGCGAACCGTGCATGAACCATGCGTGTTTACATGCAATACATTTGTGATTTGTTCATTAATTAAGTAATTTAAACGTGATATGTGCACCGTATACCGATATAAGTTATACATCGGTGTTACATGCGTAAAAAGTCCAGTAGACATACGTGGAACGGTGGTGGAAAGCCACAAATTTGCCTCTGCATCTCGCAAAAGTAATGCGCAATTGTACAAGACAAACATAATATTGTCGTATAAACGACGTAATTCTCAAATGACCAGCTTTGAACAGCTCAAAAATGAATTTACATAGAGACAAAACCCTCGACGGACATCGCACATAATGTCAGCATCTATGATCCAACTCATCTTTTCATCCATCCATCCATCCATCCATCCATCCATCCATCCATCCATCCATCCATCCATCCATTTATCTATCTATCTATCTATCTATCAATAAAAAACAATTGTAAAATCTTTCTTTTCTTTAAATTCACCCAAAAAAATCTTTTGCCAACTTTTGTTGTCCAAACAAATGTAAATGAACACAGATAATGTCACTTTTGAATACAACATCATTTTGACATATTTTATTTTTACATTAACAGCAGAACTAGTTTTCCTAAACAGGGTGACCATTCAAGACAAAAACTAATGTCTCTTCATGTCATTTCAAAAATGTAACTTGGAAAACCTTCAGTGTAAAATTGAAGGTGACATGCAGCCTCATATGCTAATTCCCAGCTCGTTGCAATTAATTTGTTCACACATGTTAATTGATTTTACTGTTGACAAAGTGCTTGGTGCAAATGTGTTTTTATTTGGATGGCTGCCATTCCCTGCTCTCCAGAGAACATCAGCACTTGGATCAGCACAAATCAACGACCACAACATCGTCTTCGGGGGTTTTTTCTTAGAAAATTAAATAAAAACAATGTTCAAATACTGGGGGGTGGAACTCTAGGTCTTCCAAGGGACACTCTACTTTTAATGTGGCAGTGTGTGAACATATAAACAGTTAATTTCTTTATCCTGTGTATGTGAAACTGCTACTTGTCACAATTGAGTTCCCCTTAAATTAACCTTTTTTAATTTCGATTTCACCTAAATATTTACATTAATTTTTTTTCAACATGGAGACATATTGAAAGTGTGATAGATAGATTGAATTGAGAAATAGGAATTTGTGCATAAATAGTCTGCAGTCTTTAACGGTTGGGGTCTGGGCTGGAGTCATCTTGCATGCTTGTGGTGATCTTGGCCCATATGAAGAGACCCCAGAGCCCAGATGTTGATGAAGAGCAGGAGGAGAACAAGGCAGAGGTGGGCTGGCGAAACATCTGGAATCCTGATGAACAAACTTCTTTGAATTTGATTGGGATTGGCTGTGAGGAGCCCTGCGACCGACTGGCGACATGGGTGTCCCCTGCATTCGCCCGCAAGTGGCCGGGATAGGCTCCAGCAGCCCCGTGACCCCGAAAGGAAACAGACAGATTAGAAGCTGAATGAATGAATGAATGAATCTGTCCAACACAACAATGCTGCCAAGGGACCAGCAGAGCAAACGGAAAGAGCAAACTGGGCAGCTGGCTAGCGTAGCCAGCCCACTGAGTGCCCACTTAAGCCAATGTGGGCAAACACAGGTGGGGTCACCACGAAAACTACTCAACTGCTCTTATGAGTGGATTCAGGCTGTTTGCAGCCAAAGAACCTTCAAACTGTACGGAACGTGCAGGTGTCCCGCACAAAATATCAAGGTCGTAGACCACTGGGTGAACCCGTAGAGCAAAAATGTTAATGGATCTGGACAATAATTTTCTATGGGTCATGGTTAGGCAAGCAGGAGGGAACTTGGATGCAGGAAAGAACATAGAATGAAGCTGTTTAAGTCCCTCAAATTAATTTATTCAATACATGCTGAACAGAATACAATGAATCAGAGAATTAGCCAGGATGCAAAACGAGCCGACCCTGAAGTCTGAGGCAGAGGTTTTTTAAATGCACCGGGACTAAGGAACTGCAAAACACACCTGTGCTTCCCTCAAGATGCAGCCACTCCTACCCTCCCAGAAACCTGCAGCACCCATACAGCATGCGACTAAAGCTTTGGCATGTTAAACAAAAACAGTATTCTAAAATCGGAGGGAAAACATGTTGGTCCTCAAACCTTACGTGAGCACATGCATGAACACTAACCCCAATATACACGGGTCTGTCTGCATTGCATTTCCGTTGTGTCCTTCTCACGACCCTCAGTTATTTTACATGGACTCTGTGTCTC
Source organism: Oryzias sinensis (assembly GCA_037389245.1). NCBI lineage: Eukaryota > Metazoa > Chordata > Actinopteri > Beloniformes > Adrianichthyidae > Oryzias > Oryzias sinensis. The sequence continues at coordinate 1,548,093 of CM074506.1, read as the reverse complement.
TGGTCCGTCCCTCCTCCCTCCTGGATCCTGGCGGACTGGTTTGTCCTGTCACCTTCGCATCAGGTGGTTCATCCTGCTTTTTCCGCTCATCCAACGCTCATTTCCACAATCAAACCTTCGTCGTGGTGTTATCCGCGATGTTACGTGTGTTACCATATGAGCACGTCACCATTCTAATTAAAAAGTTTTATAAATAAGGTTTTTTATCAGTTAAGAGGTTTTATGTTGAAAGCACAACAGAAGTTTTTATTTTGAAACCTGGACCTGTATCCTGTTTCTCCGGCTTTTGCCGCAACCCAGAAAAAAAATCAATTCTGAGTGCAGAGTTCAAATATTGTAAATATCCGTCAACTGCTCCGGCTTTCAAAGTAAATGCAACATTCCTTGCTGGTATGTTAGATTCAACACCAACAGACAGAAGAGATGAAGAGTCTTTAATACAGTGAGGACCTCTGAGAACCATAAGTGCCTTCTTGAAATACTACGCTCCTCTGAGGCTCTGGATCTGCTTTCCCCTGCTCAGGACCTCCAGTATCTCCTTTTACACCCTGGGATGTGCTGTATGCGTAGTGAACATCAGTTATGATGCTCCTCTTGAGCAGGACCAAACAGTCAATACAAACACTTAAGAATGATGACAGTCCAATTCAATGTTCTTGGCTTGGAGTGGCAGCTCGGGGAAGCTAATTGGAGGTAATGGAGAGCAGAAGCATGCTCTCTCACACTCGGTCTTTCTAATGGACGTGGGCGTCCAAACGCTGGCAGAAACCAAATCCACTGTCGACTTCAGAAACACATGTGCCTGGAGAAGGAGGAGCAGTCATAAAACCAGTGGTACGCTCCAATACGAAAGCAAATCCCTTAGCAAAGCTGTCCATGAAACAGCTGTCAGTGTTTGAGTCTAATGAGTGCAGAACTACACCAAAATGAAAAATAAACTGAATCAACCAGAGTGTCTATTTGTCCTCTCTTAATGTTGGACACAAATCTGTATTTTTAGTTATCTGTTTCTGTAATATCATTACGTGCACTGCGGCTTTAGCATGAATGGGTGTGCAGAAGTGTACGAGTGTGCATGAAAGTATTCAATTCTGCAAAAATACCCAGAACAACGGATTTAAAGCTGTCTGAAGTATCAAATATCACGGACCTTAAAACTTAGAGGGATGGGAACGAATGGAAGTGTGCAGAAACTGAGTAGCTAGAAAATGTTTGCTCTACAGCTCAATGCAAAACTGATTACAACAAACCATAACACAAACACAGCGGGCTGTAAATTACACACATCCGTGCACAGATGGGGTGACTGTGTGTGTGTGTGTGTGTGTGTGTGTGTGTGTGTGTGTGTGTGTGTGTGTGTGTGTATGTGTGTGTGTGTGTGTGTGTTTAGATGTATGGGTTCTGCTGATTTACAACCTCTGACATGTCAGATGGAGAAGGAAATTGAAGTCTCAGACCAAGTACCATAAATCCACAAACACACACCCACACATGCACACTCACACGTGCACACCCACACGTGCACATCCACATTGGCCCGTGCTCTAATTAGCCCTGGCACAGCAAACACACCAAACACCATTACCCCACTCTGTCTGCTAATTCAAAGATCAATTTAATTTTATGGATTCTTTATTGGAATTGTAACTCATACAACGGCCCACCTCTCTGCCCTGAAAGACAGATTTAACCACCTGTTAGTGGACCACAAATTTCTGCAGATTCAGTCATAAAATAGCCAGCGATGTTATTTGGCATTTGATGTTTATTTACATATTTTTGCGGCATAGTTACATGCTGTTGGAGTTAAATGAGATCGTAAATTTGATTTTGTTAGGTTTCATAACTGTTATCTAAAGTAAGCAGACTTTTGCATCAACGCCAAAGAAGTTTAATTGAAAAAGTAAATAAGCTGAGAAGATAAAAAAGGTGGAAGATTATTAAAAAAATCAAGAAAAAATTCTGAGTTTTAATCTAATTTTTTATGTGCAAAATTTCCCCCATTAAAGTCCCACTCTGATCATCTTTTGATCTGTTTTCTGCCCGTTAGTCTTTTAGCCAAACTCGTCGTGTCTTTTTCTAGGACATAGTTTCTGCAGATCATTAGAAACTCACCTCCGAGTTGTGGACGGGACTGTCGGTGCAGAGGAAGCCTTCCCTCATTTCCCAACATCATCATAATAATAATAATCATAGATTAGATTTATCTGTGCTTTTCCAAAGTGCTTACAGTGTGTCCATTATTCATTCACTCCTCATTCTTACTTGTGATGGTAGTTATCTGCAACGTAGACCTCCTTCGTTACTTTAGTAAGGGTTAATGGCCGACGAAGTGTGCATTATTACTGTTTAATGCACGCCGTAGAAGTCTGAACGGTTGCTTCCGGGAAGTGCGTTAAAAAGTAATAATGCACACTTCGAAGGCCATTAACCCGCTTATACCATGGTCACTTACAAAAGCAATACATATTAACCAGTTTTTAGTCCTTATTTCTTGTTTTTTTCCGATTTGGATCGTTTTTCTCACAAAAAGCGGACTATTTGTTACGTGATGCGCCGCGTCGCGCTGCACCACCGCTGCAGTCAAGATTCAGCTATGTATATATGCTGATCGTGGCTGCACGGTGGCGCAGTGGTTAGCGCTCTTGCCTCACAGCAAGAAGGCCTCCGGTCAAGTCCCAGCTGGGGGACGTGAAAAACTACATCACGGGGGACCTTTCTGTGTGGAGTTTGCATGTTCTCCCCGTGCATGCGTGGGTTCTCTCCGGGGTCTCCGGCTTCCTCCCACCGTCCAAAAACATGCATCATAGGTTGATTGGTCACTCTAAATTGTCCCTAGGTGTGAATGTGAGAGTGAATGGGTGTGTGTTTGTGGACATTCTACCCTGCGACAGACTGGCGCCCTGTCCAGGTTGTCCCCAGCCTTCGCCCACAAGTGGCCGGGATAGGCTCCAGCAGCCCCGTGACCCCCGAAAGGGAATAAACGGTTAAGAAAATGAATGAATGAATATATGCTGATCGTCCCGATGGGTTGAATAGAGCATCAGTTCAGAGAGAAAGTTCACTTCTCACTGCTTGTTTTGGTCCAGATGATGAAGCTAAACGTTGTTTTAAAGAAGCCGGCGCAGTGCTACAAAACATTTAAGCTAGGTGACCGGAACTTCTTTTTTCACCGTGCGGTTATCAGGTTTTAATGCACACCCAGCATCCAATCAGAATTGAGTATTTACCCGGACCATGGTATATTAAAGTTTTATGTATGGTACGTGGGCACACATTTTAAAAAGTAACATTTAAAACAGTAAGAAATGGCACATTTTATAGGTTTGAATAAGGGTTTATTGGGGTTTGCATGCTTTTATTTTTCCTGTGTGGTGTGTAGATGAATTGGCAGCTACCTGGAAGAAAGGAATGTTAGTCTTCTTTATAATTAGATCAAGGTGTGACTGCAAAATGTACTCACCTGTGTTTGTCTTCCCCAGAGTCCGGCAAAACCCTTCCCCTAGGAACAGAGCTATGTTTAGGGTTCCGGGAGAATCTATTCAGAGGCCTGAGGGGGGAAGTCATTGTATTTGGGCGATATTTGTTGTTTTAATATTTCTCCTTGATATTTTAGATTAGAGTAATTTTTTTTTTAGAATTTATTTGAGGAATCTAGAATAAATAATTTAGCCTTTATATATGAATTGTAGATTTCAGGAAAAGTAAACCTCCCTCCAGGAAGGAGGAGATGGATGGTTAATTAGTATTTAAACCACCTGTAATTTTAGTGAATGTGTTGGTGCCAAGTCAGAGGAAAAATACCTATGGAAGAATAAAGCTCCTTACTAATTTAACCTGACCTCAGAGACACTCTACACTCCCACTGCTCAAAGGCCAGCCGGTGACACTATGGAAACAGAGGCGTGGCTGCCAGTTTGTGCCTACGGTCCCTCTGACCATCACCGGGACATTCACACACCAGTGGATCTGCACTGGAGGCAGGGAGGGTGGAGTGCCTCTCCCAAGGACATGACAGTTGACTGGTGGAAGCAGGGATTGAACCGATCATTGGACAATCTGCTCAACCACCGCCGCCCATAAATCATCCCGTATTATATTTAATCTCTGCTGCTAGCTTACAGCCTCTTACAACCCCAACCTAACATTAGCAGAGCAACAAAAGTGGCGAGCAATATCATAGATATCCAGCCGTCCAGTTTAGATCCAGATTCCAGCTCAGACGAGAAGAACAAAGAGGTTCATGGATCTGTTGGTCTGCAGGAGGAGGATCAGAAAGGGGCGGAGCAGGAAGCTTGTGGCTCGCCGACTGTAGCACCTGCAGGGTTTTTCAAACAGCATTTTTTCATCTGCTCCTGAGTTCTGACATGAAATTTTAATATTGTCTTTTCTAAATGTCCTCCATTATCAGAAAAAAATGCTACAAGAACATGTCAAAAACACCCAAAACACCTTTTTCATTGTGGTGGGTCTTTAAGGCCAGATAAGTCAGAAGGTCTTCTGAATTCAAATATTTAATTTACTAATCTGGGTGTATTTCCGTCTCATTAAAAAAAATGAAGCCTAAAAAGGGTCGCCCATTTTGAATGAACAAACCAGCGTCCTGGAGAAAGAACAGATAAAGTCCGTTTAACCAAACAAAGAAACAGATTTCACAAACTCTGCTTATCAAGACGGATCAATTCAGAAAAGTAGGGCCAACATACCGGAGGCACTGCGGAGCGTGGTGTCATTTCACACCAGAGATGTAATGCCGATAAAACACGTTAGTGAAGGAGACTCCTGAGCTGCACTGAGCGTTGTTTTTTAGTTTATGAAAAACACGAAGTGCACTGTTGGGGACGCAAAAAACAAACGTGTTTGCGCCTTTTGTTTTTATCAACATTTTTTTCTACGACTTTTAAGAAATCGTGTTTTGCACAAAGAACACGTGATTTAGGCATTGGACAAATGGCTCTCCTTTTGTGAAATACCACTGTACTCAATAGATCAGGAGGCAGCCATGACATCCAGAGGTGTGCCATAAAGACAGCCTAGCCACAGTCCATTGGTTTGGTGAGGGGGGGGTGTACAGTCCCACAAATAGGGCAGTCATTTGAGCGATTCATTAATCATGACCTGTAATTAATTACCATCAATTCCAGATCATAAAGCCGCATCCACCTATTTTAACGTGCATAATTACTTTTGTACATACACAAGCCGCATCAGAATACAAGCCGCTGCCTCAACAAAGCGCGTCCTGACTCCCAGAATGTGCATGGCTCATAACCACACTGTGGGCGGGTACTGCCTTGACTCAAGCTCATGTGTCCAAGTCCACCCACATCTAAAACAGCATGGACCTCTATTCTGTTCACAAGTTCCTCAGTTATGGGTTTTTTTATTTGATTTTTTTATTTTATTTATTGACAAACTAGGTATCATACATAAAATTACTAACAGTAACCATATAATCAACATTACATCCCTCAGTTATGATGAGGAAATTTACATCCGCGATCCCCCATTTCCCATGAGTCTTAGGGGCTAAAGGCGGGGCCAACGCCCGGCTCGCCACACTGTTGTACGTGTTTAAGAATGGGCAAGTAGCAGCAGTGCATGGAGGGGTGACCGGGAACAGCTCTCCTTCCGCTTGTGTCGCGGCAGCATTATGGGAGTAACAGGGCTGGTTAAAAAAATCACACCAGTAAAATAAAGCAGCGGCGACTAAAAAGCGCGCGCCTCAGCACGATACGCGCGGCGCGTTCGTCAGAAGTTTCCTTTCACAACAAACACTTGTTGCTCCGGGGACGCCTCTGCACTTCGGGCTCGCCAAGCGGGCTCCTTGTCTCCCCTTCCTATCCGAAAAGCTCACACGGCGGCTGTGAGCTTTTCAATGCAAAACTCCGCTCAGTCCTTAGAAACCGTAAAAACGACCATATGGATTTGTGTTTCCAGTCGTGTCCCGACAAAATAAAGGCTGATGTTATTCCCACATATTTACGTGCAGCCAGCCGAGTCACTGTGACTCAGAGGTAAATACACTTCTGAGCATGCGCTGTTCTCTCCGTCACGCAGCTGACCGGCATTTCCATTTACTGATGGGGGATTTTTTCACGCTGCTTTTAACGATTGCTTTTAACTTGAAAGCTTCATCATATTGTAGCGGCGATCACGTGCACGTTGGGTCTAAGGGCACCAAAGGATTCTGGGATGCGGCCGGGCATGCGTGTTTCTTTTTGTTGAACCATGACTGAAGTGTCTAAGACCTGAAGTCAGGTCCATGGTGTTTGGCTGCTTAGAGGTGTGTTAAAAAACAAATGACTTGTGTTTAGTGTCAGATGCAGAATTTAGAGCCATTCACCGAGCCCGAATGTACGTACATGGCGGCCGCCAATTAAATCCATAAATTAGCCGCGTCACTGAATAAGCCGCAGGGCTGTAAGCGCAGGAAAAAAGTAGTGGCATATAGTCCGGAAATTACGGTAATCTACTTATCAAACCTAATAATCGAGGTGAAAACATCTCATTTTGCAATTTCCAATGAATCCTAATAATGCGAATAAACACAAACCAACTCGCACGATAAGTCATTCAAAAACACGTATGTGATCAATACTTTGATTGACAGCAGATACATTCAAATATCTGCCACGGCACTAGCGCTCATCATCATCTGTCAAAGGAGACGTCGGCGTCTTCTTCGTGGAGCGGTGATCCGATGAACGCGCTCTTGAAACTGGCGTTTAGCATCGTCCAGCATTATCACCACGGCGACGGGGTCGGAATCCCTCATGTACACGTCTCAGTTACCGGGGTCTCCTGCAGAATGTGGCCTCTGCCTGACCTTTGCCCTCAGTCTGACTGCAGAGATCCCAGCCAACCTTTGACCCCGTCCCTCTCCCGCCGCTCTGATCTCCCCACAGCTCGGTCCGCATCAGATGTAGGTGTCTACTGATTTTCAACTGCGGCGCTGGACTCTACTGAACTCTACTGACGTGACCACACGTCTCACGTGTCAGATGTGTTTGTGTCCCCGAACGCAACTGGTTTCCTGCCCCACATCTGCATCAAATAAACACCTTGATGTGTGTGTGTGTGTGTGCGTCTGCCTGAAGCCTTTGATTGTGAGAGTGTGTATACGCAGCTCTCACTGTGGATTTCTCCCCATACATCATCTGTGAGTGTTTTCCTTCTCCCAGCATGAGAATACGAACCTTCTGGCTGACTGTCCTCCTCATCTGTAACCTCCGCGGGTGATGAATGGAGTATCGGAGCTGCTCCTCTCCACTGTACTCCAGTTTGAAACCTCCTCGTCTTTGTCTCTGTTTATGGTGTTTGTGTCTGTGGGGGGGGTGGGGGTGGGGGGGTTCAGGCTTTCCTTCAGCATTCCTGCTGAGCCGAGCAGAGGTCACTCCCAGGACAAACTGGGATATGTGTGCGTGTGTGTGCGTGCACGTGGGGCCTCCTCTGTCCAAGATGAAGGATGATGGGAGGGAGGTGAAGGAGAGGTGAGGGGGTACCAGGGAGGAGGTCAGCCTGCGGTCAAATGCAAACGCCTCCTCCCGCCGCCGCCGCCGCCGCCTCCCGCCATAGAAACTGCGGAGTGGAGCTCCTGCTGTTGTGTGCCGATTGTCTGCTTCAGCGAGGAAGAGGAGGTCCTCTTCCTCTCCTCATTCTTTTCAGCACAGAATGGAGGAGACAGAGGCAGGTATTTGTTTAAAACGCACACACCCACACGAAAACACACACACACACACACACACACACACACACACCCACAAACACACACACGAAAACACACACACACACACACCGCAGCCACAAATGTGACCCAGAGCAGTAATGGATAAAAAATGAGAGTGACCTCTGACCCTCTCCTTCCTTGTCTCCTTCCTCTTCTTCTTCACCCTCTACAGTAACCCCCCCCCCTCCATTTTTCCACTCAGATCTCCTCTTTTTGCTCCTTCTTCTAAACGTTCCTCCTTTTCTACGGCGTGTATGAATGGAAACATGTTTCCTGATCTTCAGCGATTCATGAAGAAACTTCTTTAGGTTTTTGATGTCGCCTAAGATTCTTTGGGCAGTTTGATTTTGTTCTCCCTTCTCCTTCTCCATACTCCTTAAAATGTAAAAGTCATTTTTCCACATTACAATTATTTTTTGAGTTAGCAAGTTATAGTTAAACTTGTTTAGATAAGTATTTTTTATTTAATTTTTCTTTACGTTTATTAGTAGCATGAAAAAGTAAAAAAATCATCAACATCCGTGTATTCGTTTAAAGAGCCATAAGGTTTAGGTTTTATCTTTTTAAACCGCTAATAAAGTAAATGTTTTCATTTTTTAGCCTTTCTATAAACGACAGATTCGTTTTAGACGTAATTTCTGATCATATTATATACCCTTAACCCTAACTTTCACAACTTTTTCTTTTTATTAAACTTTTAAAGCTTATTACAAATAAAAAAAAAGGCTAATATGACAACAGGAAATACAATAATAAATAATGCCTTATGCCTGCGGTTCAAATTATGATGAGAACATGAATGTAAAACCAGCCAAACACCATATTATGGCTTTGATTGACCACCTTTTTTTTAAACCCTGCTCCAAAGAAATGGACATTTGCAGAAAAAACCTATTCCTCCTAAAATAAAGAGCAGATGAGCAGAGTGAGGAGGGAAAACACACAGCTTTGACTAAATCTGTCACCAATCTGAACAGAAACACAGATATTGAACAAATAACAAGTAACACCCAAATAATAAGAAGGGAAAAAATCCCTAACTTTATTTGTTCATAAATAATCAAAGCCAATGTCGTTTCCAGAAGCTGAACTCTTTTTTGCAGTAAATTTCCTCAGTGAAGCAAATGTTTTTACAGAAAAAGATTCTTTTTCACTCATAATTTGACTTCTGCATCCGTTTTGTTCCCTATAGAGCAAAACACAAATTACATACAATTTGTGAATGAGTTTTTTTAAATTCTTTCCCTCATGTTTTTTAAATATTAGTCCCACCTTTTTAATTAAATCCCCGTTTTACAGTTTAACACAGAAAAAATACTGCAGTTTTTTTTTAGCTTACCTTCAGTCATTATTTTTCTGTTTTGTCTTATATATTTGTTTTCATTTGTCTATATAATTGTGCTAAATGGTCTCCTCGTGTGCTAAAGTACATTTGACCTTAATAAAAACCTATAAAGAAATCATAATTAAAAAAAGAAAAACGTATCTTTAATGTAAAACAATCCTGAAGCTTTGTCTTTTTTCCGCATCTGTTGGTTTAAGTACGGTGAATTTTGTTTAAACGTCAAACTGGTTTTCTTTTTTCATTTTGACCTACTAATAAACAGAAAACTTATTTTACTTATTTCAATTAGAATTTAAAATCTTTAAAAAAAAAAAAAAAAAAAAAAACAATTTAAAATCTGGATAGTTCTCTTCACCAGGCAAAAATACCTGTTAGTATATAATGAAGTACTTTGAAATATACAAAGCATCATTACATATAACATAAAACAATATTAAAATATATTATAATCCTAGTGTGTATTTTTGAACAATGTCTACAAAATCTAATGTAATGTTTTCTACATGTTATTTAATATTTGTTTCCTTAATGTAACTCTAGTTTAATAATCTCTCTGTTTTTCCTTTTTTTTCTTTAGAAAAACATCAAATTATATATGTTTTTTATTTCTTCTTTCTATTTTTTTATAAATTCTATTGGGTAAAAAAAGAATACCTCAAAACAACAAAAACATGTCACTTCTTTATATCTTCAGAGTCTGGAAACAGAAGAAGAAAAGTAAATGTAAAGGTAAATGCTGAAAATAAAGTTATAAAGATTTGTCATTAGTGATTGCTTTAGGAACTTTCTCTGAATACAGATATTTTTATTTTAAATTATTTTATTTATTGAATTTAGTTGCGTTTTCTGAATCACAGGAATGTCAATTTTTATTTAATTTTTTTTTGGCCTTTAATAAATAATGTATTGTAGGAATGAAGGAATTGGTGTCAGGGAGAAATGACCAAATAAAGAACAACGTTCCTGCTGAATGTTTGTCACCTGGACAAAAAAAAAAAAAACATTTTACCTGGCTGCATGCTGCTTTGTTTGGCGCCACCTGCTGGTGGAAACAAAAACACGAAGGTCCAAAGAATTTGCTCTGAAGCCAGTCAGCAGATGAGAGGAGATAGACAGACAGACAGACAGACAGACAGACAGACAGACAGACAGACAGACAGACAGACAGACAGACAGACAGACAGACAGACAGACAGACAGACAGATTTATTTTATTTTTTTATTTTCTGTAGAAATGACAAATGAATGTCTGGATTTACATTTGGCTTTTAGCCCAAAAAGAACATGTGGAGGCTTCAAAAGGACCCTGAGCAGCTTACAAACATTCCTCTGTCCTTCAACCAACAGTCATAAATCTGGAGTGAAAGCTGTGACGGACAGAGACGCTACGCCACAGCAGCTCTCACCGTCTCTGCAAACCCTTCCTGCTAGGCTTTCTCGTTTTTACCCACATCAAAAATAACTGTTTGGGATCATCTTCTCTGTTGTTTGCATTACAGCTTAAAATCCATAGAGGAACCTCAAATCGTCTGCAGCTAGCAGCACTCATGCTGTCCAAGGCTGCTGGTGCCTCATATAAATACGTTTTTATAAAATAAGTAATGCATTTACACAACTGCAGGCATGATCATTCAGCCTCTGATCCTTGGTCTTATAAATAAATTGTCACTAAGAAGAAAAAAGTCAATCTTCTTCTCTGTAAGAAGTTACTGTTAACCTGCAAAGATTCCTATTATTCAAATGTAAACCCTTTTATTGATCAGTGCAAACCAAAGCATAAAGCATGAAAACAGCACAAATGCAGGGAAAAAACACTAAAATGATGGAATATTGTTGCATCCTCAAGTGCAGAAAACTGACCTTCCAGGAGCAGCTGCTAAAAACTGCAGAGAAACTAATGGAGCTGAGAAGTGAAGCTCAGTGGGAGTCAGCCGTTATCACCTTCATAACATGTTTGCCATTGAGGTCAACAGAGAAGAACATGGAGGAGCTGAAGGGCAGAACTATTACCCTATTATTCCCTCTTCTGGCTTCTCAAAACCTGTTTCCATTCTGGGAAAAATGTCAACTTGTGACTCTGTGTTTTCCAATCTCTCATGGAAGTAGCATCTTTTTAATCAACCAGTCCAGCAGTCTTTCAGTTCCAGGGAATCTCTCTTCATTGGGCTCCTGTTAGGATGAGGAACAGGAGACAAAGACTGGAAGAGAAAAACTGAAAAAAAGGATGTAATAATAACAGACTGAAACACAAGACTTAGACAGAGACTGGGTTGTAGACAGAGGGATAATGAACTCACAGAGAACTAGATTAGAAGACTGCAAAGCTACAACGCGTGTTCTAGTGGCTACGTCCAAACAATGCGTTTTGATTTTCCGCGTTCATAACTTGTGCATTCACGCGTCGCCGGCTGTTTTCGGGTTCTGCGTACAAAACTCGCTGCCACTGAACACGCGCTGAAAGTTAAAGTGGTTGAACTTTGATTAATCAGGAACTTGGATTTGATCATGACATATGGATGGCTTCCCTTTTATTGATTTTAGAGGACAAATTAATAATTGCAGTTACCAAGTCTTTCATATAAGTAAGTGATGGATGTGATGGAGAAAACTTTAATTAAGCTCCATCATGGATAATCCTCTCTAACCTGTACTTGGCTATAAGGCAGCCTCGCTGTCACACCATCCGCCACAGGGGATCATTCCTACCTCGCTCCATCGGACTTTATAACTCATCATCCATCTGTCATAGATAAAATAATTCGATGTCTGTTTTTCTAGAGCTGTTATCCGAACTGATTTTTTTTCCTGATTGTCACTCATTGTTTGTTTGTCTGTATACAGACGCTGCAACAAACCCAATTTTCCAAGCTGGGATCAATAAAGTATCTTTATCTTATTATATATATATATATTTATACGTAAAAAAAGAACATAAAAGACTAAAAAGCATATACCACGTAAAACAATCATCTCAAGCCCAAATAAAAACAGTTTCAGTTAAAATGCTTTGCAATAATAAAACTTTTTTAGTTGACTTTTAAAAGAATTTGTGGAGTTCAGGGAACGTAGGGGCAACAGACGCTCATTCCAGAGTTTAGGAAGGTTCTGTCTCCTCTGGTCCAGAACCGTGTGCAAGGGACCATCAACAGGTTCTGATGTTCTGATCCACAGACCTCAGTGCACGAGATGGTCTGTAGGGGCAATCAGATCACAAACATATGAAGAGGAGCTTGACCACAAAGGGCATTAAAAGTCAACAATGTATCAGAAAAAGGAAAGAAAAAGCCTGAAGCAAGATTCACCCGGTTTACACCGCTTTGACATTTTCATCCAGCCTCTTCCAACTGAAGGGGGAGAACATGCGCTAGTAAACACTAGAAAAATATAGAGGAGCCCCTCCCTGCTTGTCCAGTGTGAATGCCATGGGCTACATGCATGTTCAGGAACTCACATTCAGCTCATTTATGAATGTGCATCACATGTCTGGTGTGTCTCCACAGGTCTTTCCAATGGACTCCTGATAAATACCTCCATCTTCATCTTTAAACAGAGAGTCAAAGACTGAAGTGGACCAAACAGTCTGGAGGAATCCTGCAGTTCCAACAGCTGCTCAATTGGGGGCACTATTGTCCAAAACAAGCTCTAGCCAGGACAGAAAGAAGGCACGAAGAAGAAAACCGGCCACTCTGTCATTGTCTTGCATAAGGAAGCTCCTGCAGCTCTTCATTTCAACATTTACGAACGGACGGTTTCAGATTTCTTCAGATTTTCTGGGTTGTGTTTTACCTACAAACACACCAAACCTCCAACATTTTCTCTCTTTAGTTCTCTTCAGCTGTAGCCATCAAACAAAACAAACAGTTCTCGATCATCAGCCCTGCAGAATGTTCCACACATTCTTGGCCGGAGGTCTTGCAGGCTCTCGCTCTCACAGCGACAGGGATTTGTAGAACCGAGACTTTCATGCTTCCCTAAACAGACACATCTGTCCCTCACAACGACACATCTATCAGAAAACACCTAAAGTCTGCGCTCACACCATGTTTTTGGATAGACCGTAGTGCCTCAAAATCAGCGTCCACAGGTGAACCAAGCTCTACCTAAAAACCTGAAGGGGAACACTGAAACTACTCACTGAAGATGATGAGGATGACGAAGAACTCAAATAAATTAAAACAAGGCAGAAATAATTGATAAACCGTCCGCAAACGTCACTGATGAAGAACCTGATGAGACATCGTTGAGGCTAAATGGAAAGAAAAACAGTTTAACAGCAAATTCTTCAGCAAAAAAAAATGCTAAGTTCAGTTAAAACAAAAAGAAAAAAACTCGAAATATAAATAATAGTTATAAAATAGCAGAAAATCTGCTGAAATGTCAAAAATTTGCTGAACTTTTAGAGGAAGTTTCTGAAGGAGCTCAAGGATTTCTTTTCACCTCATAAAACAGCAGAAAAGTGAATCTTCTGAATGTTTTGATCTCAGAGATTAATCTGATATTTGGATTAAGGATCTGGAGGTTGATCTGAGGACTCTGAATGTTGCATCATTTTAAACTCGAGGCTACGAGTCCGGCTGCTCTGCTTATGCTTCGCACGGGTGGAGCAGGCGACCGGTCCTGTTCGCGCTCCAAAGTCTTCTCTGGAGCGCTACTCCATCTGTGCATGAAGCAAAGCCAGAGCAGAAGTGACCCACGATCGGAATAAACTGTTTACACGCACCACGATCGGATCAACAATCGGCATAACCCACCTATCTCCATCGCAAAGACATTTTATTCTGATCAGGCGTTCATTCTGATTACTATTGTCTACGAAACGCAGCTGAAGCTGAAGACAAAGGAGCCAAAACAGAGGTTTTAAAACACATCCTGATTGTTTCAGGTCTACAGCAGAGACGGATCAACCAAAGCCAAAAAACTGTCAGCTTCAAGGATGTGGTTTTAGATTACAGTGTTAATTTTTCTTCTTCTCATCCTCGAGGAAAGATGTTTTTTCTGTGAGGATTGTTGTCAGGAGGGAGGGAAGTCTCTGCAGAGCTCAGGAGCTCCACCATCTGCTGCTACCACACAGCAATGCAACACAAAGCAGCTCACGACTTTACACTCTGGATTAGCATAAACACACACTGAGATATTTATGAGCGTCTTGTTCTTTTGTCGCGTTTGAGAACGAGACGATAAACTGAAAAAGAACGCACATTTCTCTCTGACTTACTAGCCCCGCCTCTCTGAAGCCGTTTCCAAGGAAATGGAATGATGTAGATGTTCCACGGAGGGTCACGCCGAGTTTCATCTCACGAACACACATAAACACAAACACGTTGACTCCGACAGCTGCCAGGCGAGTGTGCAGCCTCCAGTCCTGAAGCTGAGCGTGTGAATGCTGGGCTGTAAACTCGGCACGGGGAGATTTACAGCTCGCACTTTTACACGCCGCAGTCAGCCTCAGCCTCCGAGGGAAACTCTGAAAGGAGCAGTTTGGCGTTTTCAGACACACCTCCATGTGATGACCAGGGAGCAGGTTTCCTGTGGGTGCTGAACCACCGAAACAAATTTAAATCCACAAACTGAACAAGCACAACATTAAAAACGATTTTTTTTTAAATGGAGCGGTTTGATCTTTGACCCTTTCTCCATCATCATCATCATCGCCCTCATCAGGTCAAGATGTAAATCACTTTTCTTTGGTACACCAAACCCAACATACACATCAAAGCCAAAACCAAATACATGGCTCCACCCACTCTGGACCTGTGACCGTACTGACAGGAGCATCTCTGGTTCATCTGCACCATCAACAAAAGACCAGCCTCCACTAAAATACCAGAATGACCTCGCAGGTGCAAATGCTCCAGGTCTCTGCCCAGCAGCACGCCTGATTCACATCGTCTGGATTCAAGAACAGACCGTCTTCCAGCCTGGTGTTGTCACGTTGAGGTTGATGCTACGTTGACGCTGGACTGTCGCTACCTGATACTAGCGCACGGCCCTACAGTTGGGAGAGGCTTGATGGGAAACGCCAAAGTGGTGTAAATCCGGTCATTCTCGCTCCTGGTTTTTTCTTTCACAGCTCTATTCCGATAAATGGAAGACTTGGTGTCATACGATTCCAGACGGATAAAAACCGCAATTATTAATTTTCCTTTATGATCAATTTTCTTCTGTGAAGGGCTACACAAATGTCGTTAGCAAATCCGAGTCCCTAAATGGTCAAAGTTCAGCAGGCTTAACTTTCAAGCCTGCGTGCGATGGCTGCATCGCTACGATGCACCACCGTGAGAATTTTGAACCCGGAAGCCAGAAACGCACGTTTACAGAGACTTTATTGGAAGGGATAGCTTGAACGCTCACGGCTGAGGCCGGTGTGAACTTTGCTTCAGACAGTTTTTTTAAACAGTCCGCATTTCTACCAGTCATGTGACTCCCTCACCTGAGCTCATGGATCTGATTGGTCTGTTTAAATTAAAATGGTATTTTCTCAACCTGAATCTAAAAAATGAGTTTTTACAAACTAAACCAGGGACATGGTGGATCTCCTCACAAAAGATTCTACAAATACCTGCAGGATTCAACGTTTCACTTTAGTGTGACTCTGATCTGTCACTGGATTTCTTTTACTGTCTCAGCATTAAACTCTTTTCATCTTTGCACTGAGCTGTGAACGTTAGGATGGGGTCCTTGTGATTGTTTGATTTCATTGACGTTTTCATGGTTTTTGTCATGTTTTGTGTTTTCGAGTTTCAAACTATCCATTGCTGTCTTTATTCATGTTACTAATCCTTAGTGTATTTCTGGTTTTCAGCTTATCTGCTTGGTCACACTTTTCATTTCTGCCTTGTTTCAAAGTTTTTTCATATTTAAAGGGCCTACATCCTGCTTTTCTGAAGCCTTTCAGAATAAACTATACCCATTTATTACATTTGGCACACTAAAGAATTGTTTATGATTGTGAAATATGGGTTATTTTTACAAGTTCATTTTCATATCTGTATGTAAGACGATTCGATCTCTGAGGCTCCGCCTTTCGCTCCTTGTGGGTGCCGCCCATTTCATGATGTCATCCTAGAGCTGGTCTCATCAGCGCGCCTGTGTCTCACCCTTGGAAAAAAAAAAACATCCAAACTTTTGCAAAGATGCATGTGCATATTGTCCATAGAAAAGGAAAGCGTTTAACCACGCTAGCTACGTTAGCTCCACTGAGAAAGTGGGCGTGTGTGTTAGTCTGGGGAAGGTCGTCTGGAGTTGGTTGGGAAAGCTCAGGACTGATTCAAATTCATTCAATGCGCGAACAATGATGGAGTCCGTTTGGAAGTGGACCAAGACCACTTCTGCATGTTTGCATGAGTGTATTCAAACAACATACTTGATCCAGACCAACAACTACCCCTTTGACCAATCCAAAAGAACCAACCTGAAAGAAACTAAAAACAGTCACACAAAATATTCTGTACATATAGCTCTTGGAAATGAGGTGATAGGTTTTCAACTAAATAGAAACAAAGTCCAAATGGTCTTTTCAAACCTTTTTCTGCACCGGAAACATCCTGGAGGAATAAAAGTAATTGCAGATATAGAACTAGTTATGAATGTGGGAACAAAACCGGAGAACAGAACAATCTGAACACACACTCTGACAAATTCAACTTGATTTTGATAAACCTAATGAAAAAAAAAACAATCCTCATATATTATATTTTACAGACATTTGCATGAGTATTATGTCAACATTAGTGTTAATGTTTTCAGAGACATTGGGGGGGTGACATGAAGCAGTGATTTGTGGGATACGAGCAGGTGTACAAGCACATACACACTTACACACACACACACACACACACACACACACACACGCACACACACACACACACACACACACACACACACACACACACACACACGCACACACACACACACACACAGAAACACTCATCTGTTAGAAAAAGCCTTGTACTCATTTTATTCAAATCCACTTTGTATTGATTTTGCAGTTTGGATGAAAACGCAACAATGTGTGTCTCTACCTCAACTGCTTCACCTTAATCAATCTCACGCACACACATGTACACCCGCACACACTGCCACACACTTCTAAAATGGGCTTGACTGAGTGACGCCAGACATTCACGCTTGTGAAGAGTGCTGGTGACACCAGGCTGGTTCAGTGTATTGGCTCAGTATTGAACTCCAACACTAATCTCATAAACATGTGTCTGTCCTCTCCATCAGGGGCTGTCTCACTCTTTCAGACAGGTCTGCTGGTGTTCTTTATGTTTGCATGTATGCTTTTACTTGTGATTTTTATTATCTCCAGTTCCATCCATTCAGCCATCCATCTTCAAATCCCACTGGATCTCTGCTGTGGTCGCAGGGTTGCTGGTGCCAACCCAGCTACTGTCCGGTGAAAGGGGGGTACACCCTGGTCAGGTCGCCAATCTGCTGCAGAACCACACAATCACACTCATTTACAGAAGCATGAATGAGGAGAACATGCAAACTCCACACAGAAAAGTCCCGTGTGAAATTCAAACCAGGGCCTTCTCACTGTGAGGTGAGAGTGCTAACCACTGCACCACCATGCAGCCCACCTTTTAGTTTCCTTCAAACTCCCCGGCCACTTTATTAGGTCCACCTTGCTGGTACTGGGTTGGACCCCTTTTTGCCTTCAGAACCACCTTAATCCTTTGTGGCATAGATTCAACAAGGTTCTGGAAACATTCCTCAGAGAGTTTGGTCCATGTTGACATGACAGAATCACACAGTTGCTGCAGATTTGTCTGCTGAACATTCATGATGCTGGTCTCCCGTTCCACCACATCCCAAAGGTTCTCTATTGGGTTCTAGTGACGGTGGAGGCCGTTTGAGTCCAGAGAAGTCATTGTAATGTTCCAGAAACCAGTCTGAGATGATTCCAGCTTTAGGACATGGAGCCTTATCCTGCTGGAAGTAGCATCAGAAGATGGTTCACTGTGGTCAGAAAGGGAGGGACATGGTCAGCAACAATACTCAGGTAGGCTGTGGCGTTGTGAACCATGCTCAATTGGTACTTAGGGGCCCAAAGTGGGCCAAGAAAATATCCCCCACACCATGACACCACCACCACCAGCCTGAACTGATGATACAAGACAGGATGGATCCATGCTTTCATGTTGTTCTGTCCCTACCATCTGAATATAGCAGCAGAAATGGAGACTCATTAGACCAGACAAGGTTTTTCCATCTTCTATGGTCCAGTTTTGGTGAGTCTGTGTGAATTGTAGCCTCGGTTTCCTGTTCTTGGCTGACAGCAGTGTTACCCGGTGTGGTACCTGGTGTGGCTGCTGTAGTCCATCTACCTCCAGGTTGGACGTGTTGTGTGTTCAGAGATGCTCTTCTTCAGACCTCGGTTGGAACCAGTGGGTCTTTGAGTTCCTGTTGTCTTTCGATCAGCTGGAACCAGTCTGGTCATTCTCCTCTGACCTCTGGCATCAATGAGACATTTCTGCACACAGAACTATAAACACTAGTAGAGAAGGTTGTGGGAGAAAATCCCAGTAGATCAGCAGTTTCTGAAATACTCGGACCAGCCCGTCTGGCACCAACAACCATGCCCCATTCAAAGTCCCTTCAGTCCCCTTTCTTATCCATGATGCTAACCATGACCTGCAGCAGATCGTCTTGACCATGTCTACGTGCCTAAATGCAATGAGTTGCTGTCAGGTGATTGGCTGATTAGAAATTTGTGTTAACACGCAGTTTTTACTGGACGTGAATCAGAGCCAACTTTGTTTTATGCACTCACCCACACACCCACACACACGCACGCACACACACACACACACACACACACACACACACACACACACACACACACACACACAAACACCAAACAGGTGGAAGAAACAGCGAGTCCAGAGCAGCCCAATGAAAAGTCGGCATTTTCTATGAGGAGATGCTGTCTTTGTATCATGATTATGCCGTTCCAAAACCAAAAAAAACTGTGTTGTGTTCGAGCCAGTTTTCTCTGCAAAGCAGCAAGGGGTTCATCAGAAATTCACCTCTGAGTTGTGGACTGGACTGTTGGCACTTTTTTGATATGTAAAAAAGTTACGGGTGACAGGAACCCCCTTCCTGTCACCCGTAACTTTTTTACATATCAACAGACAACAAAAAGGTTTTTCTGCTCTTTATTTTTGTAACAAAAGTGAACAGTTACCGTTTTGAAAGTGAGCTAAACTCTATTATATTAATTTAAACTCCAACAACCCCGGACAATTTTACAATACATCAGAAGATGATTGGAGTGGGACTTTAACCAGCGTCTGTAGAGACCAGCAGAAACTTCCTTTAAAAACATGTCTGTCTTAATAAAGCTTGTGCTTAACTCAGTCCAATGCATTCAATTTAAATTGACTTATATTATAAACACACATACACTTATATTTTTGGGATGCTCAAAGGCCCCCTAGAGCAAGGCTGCCTGCGACATCCAAAAATATTGCCGTTTAAAAGACAGTAAAACACTGAAGCTGAGCTTTTAATGGAGCATTGAGCAGTGAGGATGATGGAGGGAGAGAGCAGGGATCAATCTGGTGACTTTACGATGGAAGGCTGTGAATGTGTCTGCTGTAAATTGTTTTGGAGAAGCTGCTGCTCTCAGGCAGCTTCCGGACTGATAAATGCGCACAAATGCACAGACTCATCAGCAGGAGGAAACCAAAACAGCATCTTTCCTTTGTTTCGCCCTGCAATAACTTTATGAAAGGGATCATATGGATTAAACGGCAAAGAAACGTTAGTAAAAATAATAAAGCTATCTTTTTTTCAAACACGAGAACATGAACCTTGACCATGGCCCTCTTTGTATAAACCTCTTCTGATGTATTTTGGACAAATTTATTTATTTATTTATTTATTTATTTTACTACACAAGAGTCAAGACCACCTGCAGAAGCTGTTTACAGCTAATTTATAAATTGTACGGCCCTAAAAGTTATTGTTCATTAAACAATAAAATGATCTTGATGGCTCTTGTTGTCAACAACAGAATTTCAATTTAGTGTACTTTCTTCTTTATTGAAGCTAAAACCTACAACAGTGGCTTCTTCAAGGTGTTCCACAAAGAAAGCCAGAAAACCTCCTAGTGAAACCTTGGTCACATATCCTCAAACATAAAAAGGGTTTATACAAATAAACACTGTCTGAAGATCCATAAACCCCTATTGTAACAGTAAAATCTGTTCAACACAAGAGGCCTTCAGTTCTGATCTGCTTGCTCAGCTATTGGACAGGACAAGTTAAAAAAAACTTGGTAAATGTGGTAAAATGTCAGTGTGGTGAGAGGTTTTAGTCGTGCAAACAGGTACAGTTTGGGAGAAAGTACCCAAAGACTGGTAACAGCCTGCGAGGAAACTCATAGTATGAGCAGGAGAACCTGAATCCTGGTCCAACAAACACTACAGGAATCACAACATTATCTCTATCAGTACAATTGAGGTCTTCTCAGGAAACCACAAGAGCTCTGTGGCAATTTGCATTCATGTTTGGTCATGGGACAAATGACCTTTTTTAGGGGGAAAAACAACAGAGCCCTCACCCGTACGGGTAATGTGGGTTTTTGGGTTGCCGGGGCCCTGGAGGGTTGTAGAGAGAACCGGCTGCATCTTAAAAGGAGTGCAAGAGTGTCTGGAACTTTCCTTGAGGCTTGTACGGACACCTTAAGGAATGTCAGAGAAATAGAACGTACTATTGTTGTGCATGCAGTAAGTTTAAAGTCTTTGTAAAGACAATGTAAGCTACACACACTTATGATGTTCAGGTGATGCTGTCATACGGTGACCTTAGGCAGCACTGTAGGCATTAGCAAGGTGGCACACTGGCTCCTTACTGACCGCACACTATTACTGCACGCACAGGATGTGCAGGTGACACGGTAGTGAAGCATTGGCTGATTCACAATAAGGAAGAGCTACCTGATCTTCTGATACACTGGGTTGCTGCCTCTTCATGCCACACGTCACTCATCCATTAATTAGTTCACACTCTGAACCAGTTGCTAAAGTGCTCACTTTCTTCACAAACAAACAAAATCTAATTCATCTCTTTAAATTCATGAAACTTTGTTTCCACCTCCGGCCCTTTGTCCTCCTGCCTCTTCGCTTCCGCACAGTCATCAACCGTCATACCGTCATCAAAATCTAAGCTCTGGAGTTTTTCAACATGGTCCGAGGTTATTCCATACGTTAGACCCAGAGCTAAACCAGCAAAGACCATGGACTTATTTCTTGCTGTTTCTTGCTATTCCTTCCCCTGCTGTTCTGCACCCAGTACGTTGGTTGTGACAAAGTCATAAGCATGGTGACGGAAGGGTGGTTATGTGGGCTTGTTCTGAATCTGTACAACCTGGAATCACCTATGAATTCTTCATAAATCCTGTCACTGCCTTCCGCCTGACCTGGAGAGTAGCAGGCTCAGTAATTTCATTGAAGAGATGCACAGACTTCCATTTCTCTGGCCATCAGCTCCCACTTTTCTGGTGGGATGCAATCACATTCCATGACGTCAAAACCAAGCGGCATTCTCTCCAGATTTCAAACCCACCTCCACTGGTTCTTCTGAGTGTAATGGACAAGAGGTTCTACATCTGATGGATGAACTTCACTCCCAATCCCCCCAAGAAACCTAAAGGAATCTCATTTTCACTTCACAGTGTGATGACCTTGAGGATGGACCTTCTGTGAAGGTCCAACCATCGAGCGTTTGCCGACGTGCCTTTATCAGACCTGGACCAAGTTTGAGCTAGCCTGTCCACAAACCAGAGAGACGGGAACCAAAGAGATTTCACGATGTACCCTCTGTGTATGACAAAGATAAAAGACAAAGACCGCCGGGTTGCTTCTGGAGGGGTAGAATCACGAGAGAGGACAATCGGGAGGAATTCAGATATGCAGACAATATGGGGAAAAAACCCAAGGTCATGAATTTGGTGCAAATTTTTGGTGTTTACTCATGCTGCATGCCAGCTGTCATGAAGATCACACCAGCTTTGTTTCATTTTACTGCAGCCCACTGCTTCAAATGCCCTGTGAGAAAGATGATGCACCATGGAGGCTTTCATGAGCATGTGCAGAAGTGTGTGGAGGTAAGACAAGCTACTGAAAGGGTCAGGAGACTTTTTTCAGCACTGATATTTTTCCCACTCCAGTGGGTGCAGAAATGCCAGGAAGTGTTTGGGAATGATAAAGACAGTGAAAGGACTCATCGAAGGAAACGTTGAGGGCTTCCTGAACGGATGTAGAGTCGCTCAGCTAGCATTTGTCTTGTCTATGCTACAGTGGATGCTGTGCTTTAGGGAACCATTCAGCAGAAATGGTTTTTGTTTTGTTTTTCTGGATACAAGTGATTCTAAACATAAAATAAAATCAAGAAAATGTCTGCACAACAGCCAAGAACTCATTCTATACAAACTACAACATGTTAGACCTGGTTAATGTTAAACTGAACAATTTGACAATATCAACACAATGTCCCTGCAGAGAACAACATTTTAAATGTGAGATTGTCTAATTTACCTACAAACATCGAAAGCAAGAACTTCAAATCTTCAGACAGGTGAGACAGATGTTTGGCTCTGAGTTGGTTAAACTCCTGTAGACTCCTATTACCTCCGGTTTCATTGTGTTCTCTGTTGTAAATCATGTGCAGCCTTACATTTTCAAGCTGCAGATCAGGAAGGACACAGTCAATCAGTGGCTCTGACAAGGTAAATATGACAATCTGTGTTCGCAAACAGATCGCTGCTGGTTAGTTTAAATGCACCTTTGGTTATCGAACATTTTCAGGCACATTTCACCTGCGAAGATTCAAAGAGCCTGCAAGGATGCATCATTAGGGAATGCAGTGCTCAGCTGATGGTCCATGCAGCTGCTGTCCCACATGCCTGGAGATCTGTCAATATGTGTGCAGAAGCAAACATGGAGAGAAAATAACTGTGGAAGCAAGAGTGTTTGAAAGAGAAATGTGAACTCTGGAAGGAAAATAATCTGCTTTGCTTCCTCTGAAGAGGGGGCTCATCCCGGTAGAGGGTCCTCTGTAGAGGAGGATGCAGATTCTGAGCTCCAGAAGGATTCTGCCCTCATTGACGGCAGGATCAATGCTGGGAACTCTTGTTATTTCAGGCAAAAACAGATTTTCTCACCCAGATTGTGAACAGCAATAATAATCCAAAAACAGAATTGTCCAACAACCATGACAATCAGCGTCTGTCATCAGTGCACAGGAGCGCACGCGCAAATGAACAGCAGTATCAGTTCTTCTGAGCAGTGAAGGACACAGAGCATTGATGATTAGATCACAAAGGGACGCTCAAACATGCCAAAGAACCAGCTCCTCGTCTTCCCTGTGGATTCTGTGAAACGTTTGTCTTGAACCCAAAATCTCAGAGTTTCTGTTTTCTGTTTCCGTAAATCAGACGTCACATCGATCAGATGGACGAATCTGAGGCGTCGACCAGAGCTGCCCCTGCAGGGAAACAAAGAGCTGGACAAAACACAGCCATGCATGCATATGTGTGTGTGTGTGTGTGTGTGTGTGTGTGTGTGTGTGTGTGTGTGTGTGTGTGTGAGTAAGCACAGTTAATGTAATGTCAGAGCGCTCCAAGTGGCCACATTTGGTTTCCTGTCAGCTTTTTTCTTTCTTTTCAAAACTGTGTGAACTCACCCTTTATTTTAATTTTATCATTAAAAGTTTAAATATAATTTGAATTTAAAGAAAATAGTAGATATAAAGCTAAAAATATTAGATTTATTTGACAAACTGTTATACTGTTTGATGAATAAGATTTTAATTTAAAAAAATGTAAACAATAACTGACATAATCATAAATGTCAAAATGTATTATAATCCTTTTTTGATTATTAAATTATTAATTATCGTATTTACAATTTGAAAAAAGTTTTGCTAAATTTTTATCCAGTCTTAAGAGTTTAGTCCAAAGGATATGATTCAACTGCAAAGTAAAAAATGCAATAATCAAGTTCTTCTTCTTCTTATTGTTGTTTGTTGTCATTAATAATAATAAATAATTTATATTATTTATATAAATACAATCTATCGATATTTCTAAAAATGTTTTAAGAAAACAAAAAAGATCAAAACTTAATACAATTCTTGAAAAAAATGTAAAGCTACTGTAAAACTGCTTTTACAATTTTTCATTTGACAAAATTACAAAAAGTGTCTGGAAGTATTTTAAATAATACAGAGGAAAATAAATTTGTTGTTATAGTTAAAAAAATGATATAACTAAATACTGTTTTTCTGTTTTTTGTTGTTTTTTTTAAAGGAAGCTTTGACTTCAGGAAATGTATTTAATAATTTAAATAATAATTAATGAATAATACATAATAAAGTCAATAATTGCCTTAAAATAATAATATTAAAAGTATCCCTTTATATATACATACTATATATATATATATATATATATATATATATATATATATATATATATATATATATATATATATATATATATATAACAAATTTCTTCATTTTTATATAGATAAATCTTTGCAAGTTATCACAAAGATGAATGTAAAATCAAAATACATTATTTTTGGATGGATATGATGTTGAGGACTGCATAAATATAATGTTTTCGGGTTTTTTCTGTTCCCTGCTTCATTTATGAGGCAGTTAACAGCTAATTCATAAAGAAACTGGCTCGAGCGGGATCATAGAGGAAGGGTTCGGGGGGGTAATCGAGTCAAAGCAAACCTGAGGTCCAAAACAGTCCTTCCTGTCCTGAACTGATCAACTGGTTCTTTACTCTGAGGGGCTCACATAACCTTCAGTACTTTTCATTTAACCAAATAAAATAAAAAATCCCCAAACACATAAATACAACTCTATTATAGTGACAAGTTGAATTGACTGAAAGTCTAACGCTGAAAAGGGAAAATGCGGTTTCACAGGAAACTCTGCCTCTGACTGAACACAGAATCAAGTCATTCCACAGTGAAAGGTTTGTTCCCTGAAGGTTAGTGTTGCAGAAAACCCTTGTGTGACCTCTGGAGTTTCTTTCGACCTTTCACTTTTTACTCTCTTCGTTTTTTTTCTTGAGTCTCTAATTCCATATCCATCCCATCAGCAGTGCAGGAGGAAAGCCATCTATTAGAGGACACATTGTAATTGTCAGGCCGCCTCTGCAGGGAGATGGGCCTTTTTGGAAATAAAAGAAAATCCTGCTTAATTAATGGTGGCATCAATCTTCGTTTAGTCATAATGGCTCAAAAGCAGCTCATCTCTTGTCTGAGTAATAAGCATGACACAACAAACCCAATGACAGAGCAGAGGAAGGAAGAGAGTCTGTGAGGAGAGGGACTCATGATTGGAACCAACAGCATTTCTTTGTTATGAACAAACAACTTGAGGATTGTCAACTCACACAAAATCAAACTGTTTTGGGGTTCTATTATTACTGAATTGGTCTGTGTTTGTCCGTCTCACCCAGAATTGAGGTTTTCTTCTACACTCTGCTCTCATCCATATTGTACTATTAGATAAAAATATTTTAGTTTAAGGCTTTCGCCTTTTTTTGGGATAAGACTTTTTACCTAAACCTCGACAAATGTCTGACAATAAGAGAAGAAGCCGCCTCCAAAAAGTGGATAAAGACTCAGCAGTGATGAGCTGAGGCTGAAATTCTGAACAAATGATGATGAGCACCTTAAATTCAAAATTAACTTTAATCGGAAAAAAAAAAACTAAGTTTAACGGCGAATACATGCAAACCAGCTACTTTGAAAGTTTCATTCTGGATCTTATTGATTGTTGGTTAACTTTAAAGATGACTTTTTGGAAAAAATATTTGGCACAAATAAACCAATACCTGTTACTAGTCTTCTTATTGGTGATTTTATTCTCAAGTATATTATTTGTTGTCCTAAAAACACCGAGCCAGGTAACAACTTTAATGCGTAAGGTAAAAACACAAAACCGTTCTAAAATCACCCAGTCATGCCGTCCTGTGTCGTTGCTACGGCAACACGCACAACTCACGGCTCCTCTGGTCGCGTGACTGATGGAGCAGTACAATATGCTGTGAGCTGGGGGGGGGCTTCGGCACAAAGCGTAACGTGAAGTAACTCATCTAATAATCAAAAATACGCAGAAGTGAGAAATAAACGTTTATTTTCTCATTTATTAATTAGTAATCAATACTTTATTAGGGAACCAAAATTGGTATCTATATTTTCATACCTTGGTATCGATACTGAAACAGCTCTGCTGAAGGTAACACAATAATATTAAAATAATTGATCATCTTTCTTATTGTTAACACTGGATCATGTCATTGGTTTCACAGGAACAGCAATAATTTGGTTTTAATGTAATCTAAATGATGAGCATTTCCCTCACACAGCAGAATCCGTCTTGGTGTACCACAAGGCTCTGTAGTTGGTCCAATACTTTTGAATTCTTCTTTTTGAATCTACGGTATATTAATGCAAGAAAATAGCCTCAAAAACACAAAAATCTCCTACTTTTTCTTTCACCAGCTTTAGTCTTCTGTTCTACTACAACAATAATGGCAATAATTTTAGTTTTAAAAGGAACGGCACAAATCAGGAGCATCCTTCTGTCTCTAAGACACACGGAGACATGAGTCCATAAATGTGTTGCCTTGTCATCCCTGGTATTCAGTCGGTTCCTGAACATAGCGGATCCACCAGCTGGTCCAAAACACATAATCAGAGTTCTGATGTTCTGAAGTTTCCGCTTCTCAAGCTTCTCTTCTTTGTTGCTGTCTGTTAGGAGTAGAATAGAATATCAAATTTCCAAACATTTATTTGTCACAATTCATGTTGCCCCTCCTGATAGTTCCTGGCATTTCCTTATCTAGAAAGGAGGCAGAGCCTTCAGCTATCAGGCTCCATCCTGATGTAACAAACTCACTGCTTCCATTCTTTACTTGAAACTTTTCTTTTTGATAAAACCGATGGCTACGGTGAAGCTGAGTGAATGTAGAAACGTTGATAGCTGAAGAACAAAATGATTTGGACCCAAGTTTTCAATACCTCCTTTTCCCCTGTTAGTCTTTTCTGATCTTTTCATGCTTTACTTAACGTCACAGAGGCTCAGACGAGAACAGATAGCATCACCACTGAAGTCCACACAGCCTTGTCACCCTTTTCTCTTTTATTGTCTCCCCTAATGGGGCTTTTTGTGGCTTCATTGGCTTAGCTGTGTCCTGTTTGACGTCCACATCCTGTCACTATAAAACTGTCATGATGCCCATAAACTGACAGCCCTGGCTTCTCTGATCTTCTTTAGCTCTCTTCAAAAAAAACCTCAGGTGGCCGGAAAAACAAAAAGGGGCCCGGAGACTGTGTTAGTGTCAACTTGATCCCATGTGAGTATTTGGGGATGAAGCAGCTGCAACAAAGATTTAGGATTCAACAGACAGTTCCTTAAATTGTACTTAAAGAATCAATCTGATGAAAATTAAGTTTAGCAGTGAAACAAACTGCGATGGCACCGGTCGTCTCGGCTAGTCTTTCCGCCGGACTCTGCCAGCAATGCCAAGAAGGGGGTCCTGGGACTGGACACTCCAGGGTCTCCTTCACCCAGACCTGCGCCTGGAGAGGTCAGAAATACTCAGGTGCAGACTCCATTGTCTTTAGAGACAGAAGGACGCCAGAATACGCATTTCTTATGTAAATCTTACACAATTGTTAGTGATCTTTGTGATATGCACACGCAAATTTTGGGCTTTTCGCGACGTATGTCTAACAGATTTTTCACGCATGAACCACTGATGTATATTTTTTATATCGAGTAAGAAACACAATTTCTTTCACTTTTTCCACATATATTCAGGTATGACCAATTTTCCTCAATGCCCACATCTACATAGTGGCTGTGTGACACGGCCTTTAGTCAGCCATCAACTGTGAGTTTTCTGACTTCAAAAGATGAGAGAGGCATGAAATGTTTATCCTCGTTTCACTTCCCAGATGAGCGAATGTGGAGGGAAGGAATCCTGGAAAACACAGTGACGGATTTTAAATGAAACAATTTGTAAATTGCTCTGTAAAATAAGTACTTGGTCACCTTCAAACATGAAAGCTTTCTTGCTTTCAGAGAGCTGTTTCTTCTCCTTTAAGAGTTTCTTCTGTCGTAATGTCACCTGTTTAAACTGATTATCTGCATAAAAGACACCTGTCCAAGCCCTTAAACAGTAACACTCCAAACTCTACTATGGGCGAGACCACAAAGCTGTCTAAGGACACCAGAAACATAGGTGTGGATTAGTCTGGGAAGACTGGTTCTGCAATAAATAAGCAGAAGTGTGTGAAGATCCCCACTACACAAGACAAGACTACTTCCTCAATATTTGCCTTCACACAAGATCATGTTCAAAATAATCACAAGTACAGTGAGTAAAAGAACCCCAAAGCACCCCGTCAATGACCTGCGGAGAGCTGGAACCAAAGTACCGAAGGCTACATCAGTAACACACTACACCACCAGGGACACAAACCTTGCAGTTCTGTAAAGGCCCCCCTTGCTAAAGTCAGCACACGTCCAGTTCTGTCAAAAGTAGAGATCATCTGGATGATCCAGAGGAGGACTGGGAGAAGGTCATGTGGTCAGATGAAACCAAAAAATAGAAGTCTTTGGTATAAACGCCACAGGCCGTGTTCGAAGGGAGAAGAATGCAGAGTTACTCCCCAAGGACATCATATTAACTGTGAAACATGGGGGTGGAAGTATTATGCTTTGAGGCTGTCTTTCTGCCAAGGGTAGCAATGCTTCACGAGGCTTTGAGTGAAAACTTCCTTCCAGGAAAAACATTGAAAATGGAACAAGTCTGGATCTTCCAGCATGACAATGATCCCAAACACATCTGCTGGGTAACAAAGGAGTGGCTTCATAGACAGCATTTCAAGGTTCTGGAGTGGTCCAGCCGGCCCGATTCAATGGAGAATCTGTGGAAGGAGTTAAAAGTCTGACATCTACAGTCCATCAAGGATCTCGTCAAAGTTTACACAACTGAGAAATCCTGTCTCAGACTGCAGGACTACCTCTCTGTGTCTACCTTTCAGTCTAATGGACACCTCTTTGTGGAACCATTTTTAAAATTATAATCCTTTCAAAAACAGAGTCAAGCACTTACCTATGCTGATTAACTAATCAACTTATTAAAATGTCGACGCAAAAATGTGTCGGCCTTGTTGTCTCCCTCCAGAAATATGGATGACCTTATCAAGTCTGGTTCTGGGTTGGACAGTCAATCCTCTCCAAGTGCGACTTCTGAATAAATAAATCGGCAAAACCTCAAATTGTACACATTGGTTCCGAACACTAATAGCTTCACCAAACATGAGCCACAGATAGCAAACCAAACGCTGAGACCTCAAACGAGAAGCTGTAAACGCAGGGCGGAGAGCGTCTGGATCAAAAAGAACCTGTAACCCACAATTTTGATAAGCTGCCCATCGCTAGTTTAAATGGAACCAGCACAGCCCATGTGTCTCATATGAACTATTCTGATTATGATCTTAATCAGGCTACATGGCCGTGTCTTATTCAGGATTTGAGCTCCTTACGTATATGTTTAAATTATTTGCGCATGTGTAAACACTAACAATGTTAGAGTGTGTTTATGTCGTTTTACCAATGTAAACTATACATCCCAGCTTTGGGAGGAGACAAAATTGCCCAGGAAGAGGCTCCAGATGAAGTCTGTGATGTCTGAGGCTGACTCCAGACATTTCAAACTTCATTATGCTGCTTAGAGACACTCGTATCATGAGGATTTATCTCTGACCGCCTCTCACTGTTTGCCTCCAGTTCTCTAACCTTTTGTGTGGCGTTCAGACACCGCCTTAGGTTCATGCCTAACTGTGTTTGTCTTCCTCACTCCCCTGATGTCCTCTCTGCTCAGCTCCAAGAGGTAATATCAGTCTGTCAGAGGGAGGAAAATGGAACAGGACAGTGGCAGACAGAGGAAAGACAAGAAGAACACCCTGTCAGTGAAGACAATGAGGCATTTGAAAGTGTCTATTCCATTTCCTGCCCACCTACCTACTCCAACAGCACAGTTGTCACAATAGAGGCCATCCCTCTGTTGTCACAGCTCTTAGCACACACCTGCTCCTTGCTCTTTTGCTAACTTAAAGAAACCTTTTGTTGACTTTGTCTGTTACATTCAGAGGAGCCTTGTTTAGACAAAAACATGATGACTCTATTGAGGGAAATATGGCTGGAGAGTGGCACTGACAGAATAACGCTTCCTTCATGCTCTTGTCTGGCTTAGTGGTCTGGTTTCCCTCTCACGGCCTCCAACCTCTGTTCCTTCTGCCCTCGACCCTGCTGGATCTGTGCTTCATTCAGGTGAACCAGCAGGGGGAGGCCCTTTGAAGAAAGGCCACCAAAACAAGGATTGATGTAAGTTAGGACATAATTAGAAACTAAGTTTATCAGGAATCTGCTTCCATCTCTGAGCTGTAGAGCAGTGGAAACCATCTTTATTCTGGTTTGATCTCGCAGGGGCTGCTTCCTGCAGATCTCAGAGATCTGCTGGGTTTGTGAGCCAACGGCAGATCTGATCCGTATTTGGGTCTCACACCATTAACCCCATTATAAACTATTTGAAAATTTATTCTATCTGTAACTTTTCTTGAGTATAAAGGCTTAATAACAGCATTGGTGTGGCCAGTTCTCCTTGTTCTGGTCCAAACTCTAGCAGCAGAGTTGTCACAAAGATTTCCTGCTTAATTTTTAGTTTTATTTCTTAACCTTAGTCCCACTAAGAGCCTAATTATGTCTCAGTTTACTCTGTATTGGTACAATGCAGTAAGAAAATATAGAAATGATACCATTTTAATATATAACTTTCAGAAAACATGACTTTAGGTTTCTATGTGGTTACTCTTGAGGGCTTATTGCAAAGTCTGCTTTCAGCCCATCTATCTTCTAAACCTGCTTGGTTCCTGTTTAAGGCCAAGAGGATACACCCTGGACAGTACAGCAGTCCATTGAAGGGCAACACACAAAAAACAAGCACTCAGACTCACCTAAAGGACAATTCAGAATCACCAACGGACCTATGAATCATTTTCCTGGACTGTGAAAGGAACCTGGAGGGCCCATAAGCATGTACATGATGAGAACACGCTAACTCCACACCAAAAGGACCCAGCAGACATTTGAACCAGGAACCTCTCATTGTGATGCAACAGGGCTAACCACTACACCACCATGCAGCCACTACTGCTCTGGACATAATTGATGCAACGCTACAACATGGGCGGCCGTGGTGCAGCGGTAGGGGGTTCGACCATGATCATAAGATAACAGCTTCGATTCCCGCCTTGCACGCCCATGAGTCGAAGTGTCCTTGGGCAAGACACTGTACCCCAGTGGGAGGTTGGGGTACAGCCTCACTATTTTAAATCTTTACAGAAAGCCTCCTGTTTGAAGAGAATAACATCCATTATTTTGATGTAACCCATCTCCTTTGGGCGTTTGGTGACTTAGTGCTCGTCTGCTTCATGGTTCATGACTGCAGTGACTGACTTACTATTTTGTCTCATACCAGATGTTCCAGTTCAAGTTATTTCTTTCTTGTCTGTCTCCTTCCTCTCAGACCTCAACCAGTCCCAGCACACGGTCGGTCTCACGAGTCTGCTTCTGTGGCAGGTTTTTCTCTCCACTGTCATGTCTTGCTTCCTCATCAGACAGAAACCCCGAGTAATCCATTATAGACCATTATCACACATTTAAGATAGTCTGGCCACACTGGACTGAGTTTGAATAAAACATCTGGAATGGAGCCCGGGTTAAAGCTTGTTGCATTTGTGTATCACCTGTAAGATCCACATACCTGGACATTAAGTTTTGGGTTAAATTTGGGTTAAATGACCTCAGTTATTCCTGCTTTACTAGGACCGAGCAAAAAGGGTTAGCTCGATTCTTGGCTTGGGTCTAAAGAGCTTCAGACAACCTGCGTCATGAAGTGATGCTTTGTAAGTAAACCGAATTGATCTGAATCTTGAGATTCTGGTTGCTTGAGTTTCTTGTGTTTGTTCCAAGACTATGACCCTCCCTCGTTCTGTCTCCAGGGCTGCTGTGGGTTAATGAGGTCTAAACTTGGACCCTCGTCCCTTCCCCCAGCTTGTGCTCACTCGCACAGCTTGTTCTGTGTGTGCATTTGTGTCTGTGCACGTAAGGATGTCTGTGCATTGTGCTATTGCGTGCATGTGAGAGAATTAAGTTAATCCAAAACTCTCATAAATATGCATGTGCGCAAACAGCCCGCATGGGTGCATGTGCGTGCGTCCATGTTCACCGGAGCAGTACGAGCCCCGCTGCCCTGAGGCACACCTTTTCTGCTGAGGTATTACCCTGTCAAGTTGAAACAAACCGTGTGCACCTTTGTGTTGACAGCTCTTTGAGGCACAAATGACACAGCCAACCTGCTTCCTCTATCCCCGCAAAACCGTGATGTCAATGAGTAACCCAGAGATAACCCAACCCAACCCACCCAAAACAAAAAAAAACTCGTGACCATTTACACACACCCATGTACTCACCAGCATATGCCTTATTGTAGGTAAAATATTTAAAAGCTTTATTTTTTTGGTAAACAGTCTTGACCTACAACCCAATCCAGCTTGGTTTGTAAGAAAAGACTCCATTTCAAGAAGGTTTGGTACAGACTGACACCCCAAGATAACCAGTTCAGCTACAACCAGCTCAATAAAACACAGCAATGAAATAAAACAACATAAATAAATCGTCACCTAAATCTCATCTATTCTGGTGCCTCTGTGTTCCCGTCCTTTCACCCCGTGTGACCAAGCTCGTGTGTTTGTGGCTTAGTCTGCTTCACTCCAAGCTGTCAGATCATAGACGTTTCTTCTTCTTCTTTCCTTTGTCATGCTACACCTAGTCTATGATACCAAATTTGTTTTGGGTTTTTGCTTCTACCACGATCAAACCAAGTCCCAGGTCTGGACCTCACTTTCTCAAACTATTGGAGCAGCTACATTTACATTTTTTTTAAACAAGATTCAGTAGTAGTAGTAGTAGTACAAGATGTATTTCAAATCAAATCAATATTTACATTAAATGAAATATAAGTCTACACAAGACTTAAAAAGTATGACTTGAAAGCGGAATGGAAGAAGCTTATGCTATAAGAATCCAATCCCCCACTCAGCTAGCTTGTAACAGAAAACAACAACATTAAACAATTTGACACTATAACGCTAGCATACGACAAACACAAGACAAAGACAGACAGACACGCCCAAACACTCTGAACATAGACCACACCCCCTGTAAAAGAGAAAGAAAAGAAAGGAAAAAAAACGTCTCAGCTGTAAAAAGGAACAAGAACAAAACAAACAAAAAACACGTGTAAAAACGTGTAAACACATATAAACCCATTTCTTCTTGTGCCCTGAAACAGTTGTTTACTTTAATAACTAGCATTAGCTCTTAGCTTTTCTAATGACCTTCCAGATTGTATCATTGTTCACTGTTGTGATATGTCTCACATACTATGAATATAGTTCCCTACGCGGAGTGATACAGAGTTTGCTTTTTTACCTGAGCCTTAGTTCTTCATGTATGGCTAAGAAGTTGGAAGTGAATAAAGTGCGAGGTCCCTCTACAAGTTATTGTTGGTCTTCATTGATACAATAACACTTCATGGTGGCAGCGGAAAACAGAGATTGAAAAAAAAAGACGAGAGAGGAGAAGAATTTCCCCGACGCGAACCGAAGCGACAACTTGTCCGTGGATAAGTGACGTGCTGCTGCTAGCTAACTGCACGTGTAGCTTGCTGTTCGTGATGGCGTCGCATCTTCCTACTATGAACTGGTCCGACCCGGATCTGGGTGAGGCAATTTCATTGTTCAACCAAAAGATGTGCCTGTACCTAGAGGATGAGGAGATCTCAGATGAAGTAAAACAAGCCAGGAAAATATGCTGAGGCATCGGGGATGAGGGGCTAAAGAGGCTAAATGCTAGCGGCCTAAGTGCAGCTGAAAAGAAAGTCCCGGCAAATCTGTGGAAGTTTTTTGAAGGACAATTAAAGTTGGATGTCAACTTCAGAATTCACAGACTGCATCTTATGCAATATAGACAGAAAGCAGGCGAGAGTATTGATGATTTTATAAACAGAGCGAGAACTCTTGCACTAAAATGTCAATTCACAGATGAAGAACTCCATGAACGCCTGATTGAGCTGATCATAGCCAGCACGCCGCATGAAGCTTTCAGAAATGAGCTCTACAGCCAGCCTCAAGGTTGTTCTCTGGCTGAAGTCCTGACTGAAGGACGAAAACATGAAGCTCTCACAGCGGGAAATCTCCAACTTCACCAACTTGAGGTATGCAAAACAGAGCAAAAGGAAAGAGTGGATGCTATTATCAAAGGAAGAGGAAGGCTGTGTCAAAGATGTGGATCAGATCATAAGCCACGACAATGTCCTGCTTTTAATGATATATGTCACCTATGTGGATACACAGGACACTGGGCTAAATGCTGCAGAAACAGAAAGCAACAGAAAAAAACAGAATATACCAACCAACACTGGCGAGATAAATCTCAGCCACAGTCAATGGGCAGATACCACAGAAAAAGTTATCAGAGCCAGTCATACAAGAATGGCCGTAAAAAGCCAAGCAAAGGAAAAATAGATGCCATACAAACCACAGACTCGAGTGAAGATGACCCATATCAAAGAGAGTTTCACTCTGTCACAGTCAGCGAAAAATGTATGCACAGCATTGATGCAAAAATGCCAAGAGAAGAAGCTTATACAATCCTAAATATAAAACCACCTGACGTACCTGGCCAGAAACACACACTTCGTTTAAAAATTGACACAGGTGCATCAGGGAATACCTTGCCACTACGTACATACAGACAAATGTACGGCAGAAACAGACAGGCGATGAACAGACTCCAAAAGAGCCATGCAAAACTGTCAGCCTACAGCGGACACAGGATCCGATGTTATGGGAAAATAAACATCCCATGTCAATGGAAGCACTCAGAGTGGATTAACGCCATGTTTTATGTTGTGGATGTACCAGGTCCAGCAATAGTTGGACTGCCCACATGCGAAGCACTCAACCTGGTAACTGTAAACGTGGACTCTATAGCTAATGTCAGCAAAGCAGCTAACAAAGAGAACAAGAACCAGACCACAACAAAACCTAAGAAAGCCAATCCACTGCTACACATAAACACCATAGAAGATTTAAAGAAGGCTTATGCAAACCAGTTTGATAAGCTTGGTAACTTCAGTGGGACTGCAAAACTCCTGCTGAAAGAGGGTGCTGAACCATTTCAAGACCCACCACGCAAATGCAGTATTCACATAAAAGACAAGCTCAAAAAAGAACTCGATAATCTTGTGGAACAGGATGTGATCTGCAAAGTGGAAGTGCACACAGATTGGTGCTCCAGTCTAGCATACAGTACCAAGAAAGATGGTAGTCTACGGATATGTCTAGACCCTAAAAAACTAAACGACAGTTTAAAAAGATGCCCACACAGGATTCCAACAGTTGAGGAACTAAACCCAAAATTTGCAAATGCAAAAGTATTTAGCAAGCTTGACGCTAAGGCAGGATACTGGTCTATACATTTGGATGAAGATTCACAACTGCTAACAACATTTCGCACTCCATTTGGCAGGTACTGCTGGAAGCGTCTACCATTTGGACTCAGTGTGTCTCAGGATATCTTTCAGGCAAAGATGGACCAGATCCTGGAAGGAATGCAAGGTGTGGTCAGCATCGCAGATGACATTGCAGTATATGGAAAAAATGAAGAGGAACATGATAAGAACCTAATCAACCTGATGGAGCGTGCTGCAAACACAGGTTTGGTGTTCAACAGTGAAAAATGTAACATTAAACAGAACCAAATCTCATTTTTTGGCAACCAGTACACCGCCAACGGCATTCGACCTGACCCAGCCAAAGTCAGAGACATCCAGAAGATGCCAACACCACAAAACAAAGATGAGTTACACAGATTCATTGGGATGCTATCCTACCTGTCCCCCTACATACCAAGGTTCGCAGACAAAGCTCACACCCTGAGAGGACTACTGAAGAACGACACACCATGGGTATGGGACACAAACTACCAAAATTGCTTTGATGACCTTAAAACAATGATCACTGAGGACGCATGTTTGAAATACTACGATCCCAGCTTGACTATAACACTTGAAGTGGATGCATCCCAGAAAGGCTTAGGTGTTGCCCTTGTGCAAAATAACCAACCTATAGCTTTTGGATCCAAAACACTAACAGATACCCAGTCCAGATATAGCAACATTGAGCGAGAAATGCTTGCTATTGTCTATGGAATACAACGATACCACACATATCTGTACGGAAAAGGATTCATAGTGATCACAGATCACAAGCCACTTGTAACCATATGCAGAAAACCACTACACGCGGCTCCACCAAGGTTACAACGAATGCTAGTCCAAGTTCAGGGGTACAATTTCGAGGTCATGTACCGTCCTGGACCACAGATGGTCCTCGCAGACACCCTAAGTCGGTTACCCAACCCAGAAAACAGCAGTGAAATAGAGCTGGATGAACGTATAGACGGACTGATTTTTGAACCGGAAGACCCTGAAATGTACACCATAGCACTTATTAACTTCTCACCTGACAAACAGAACACCCTTCGAGCAGAAACAAGCAAAGATCTCAAACTCAGTGCACTAAAGGAGGTGATTCTTCAAGGATGGCCGGAAAAAATACAGGACTTACCAAAACATCTTCGTGCCTTCTGGGCCTTCAGAGACGAACTTGGCATAGAAACAGGAGTCATATTCAAAGGCAGACAAGTGCTGATTCCTGACTCTATGACGGAGAGTATTCTAAAACAACTGCATTCCAGTCATCAAGGAATTGAAAAAACACGTCGCCTCGCAAGAGAAAGTGTATACTGGATCAAGATGAATGACGACATTGAGAAGATGTGCAGATCCTGCTCAGTGTGTATTGAATACCAGGATGCAAACCCAAAGGAACCTCTTCAACCACATAAGGTACCAACTAAGCCGTGGCAATCACTCGCATCAGATTTGTTTGAGGTGAATGGTCGCCACTACTTATTAACTGTGGAAAGATACTCCTAGTTCCCTATGGTGGATGAGATGCACACAACATCAAGTCATGCAGTTGCACAAAAAATACAAGCATATGTGTCATTATTTGGACGTCCAGATGAAATACTGACGGACAACGGGACACAGTACACAGGAGAAGCTTTCAAACGGTTCACAAAGGAGTGGGGAGTCAAACACATCACCAGCTCTCCTCACTACCCAAAAAGTAACGGATTCATCGAGAGACATGTACGACACATCAAATCCATCGTCAAGAAGACACTGAAATATGGTGGAAATCTACAAATGGCATTATTACAGATCAGAGCAACACCAATCGACAGTAAACTACCATCACCTGCAGAACTGATTTTTGGGAGACCTGTCACCACCCTGCTACCAAGTCGAACTGATCCTGGCAAAGAAGAACACAGATTGCACCTAGAACAACGAACTGCAAATATGAAAGAACACCACGACAGAAACAGTCGTAAGGAGCTACCACCTCTCCAACCAGGACAACATGTGACTGTGTTAAATAAAGAAAGGGGAACGTGGCACCCAGCAACTGTAGTGGAAAAGAGCACCGAGCCAAGAAGCTACATTGTCCAAACACCCAACGGAAATCAAATCAGACGCTGCAGGAGTCACCTCAGAGAACTCTTCAAACCACATATACAGATCAACGAAAGGAGGAACCAACTAGCAGAGGCACCACAACAAACCCAGCATCAAGAGGATTGCAATGACTCTGCTGAGACCATCACTGAAACCCCATGCACAACTAACACAAACTATGAAAGACAGAACAGCCCACCACCAACCTGCACACGATCTGGCAGAGTTATAAACAAACCATCTCGGTACAAGGACTTTGATCCATAAACAAGAGGAAAAATCAAAATTGTTGATTCTTTACTTCATATTGTTATTATGCTGTTTTCCAGACCCTAACGGATGTAAAAAAAAAAAAAAAAAAAAAAAAAGATGCTCAAGACAAATGGGAATGTATGTTTCTAATTTCTATTAACATGACACAGAATGTGCTATTGTTATTGTTACAGTGATCTGAGGGTTAGCATATTCACTTTATTTTGTTTGTGATATAGATTTGAGCTAAACAGAGGGGATGTTGTGATATGTCTCACATACTATGAATATAGTTCCCTACGCGGAGTGATACAGAGTTTGCTTTTTTACCTGAGCCTTAGTTCTTCATGTATGGCTAAGAAGTTGGAAGTGAATAAAGTGCGAGGTCCCTCTACAAGTTATTGTTGGTCTTCATTGATACAATAACACTTCATTCACCTCCAGACAGGTGACTAAATAACTTTGCACACAAAACCACTAAGAAATGTTTGTTGTGACTCTATTTCAGAAAGCCCAGCGTGAGCCGGCAAATGATTTCAGGTCACATGACCAAAAACTAGTAATAACTAAAGAGTTTCCTGTCACGTTTAAAATAAAAAAAGTGGGAACAAATAGCCTGAAGGGCCTGACGGTTTTATGTGAAATTCACTTTTGGCAGTATTACTTTTTGAACCCTGCAGCCTGCCTGTGCCACCATGGTCACGTGTTGCCTGTAAAGCGTTTGTGGGTTATGAGTGGGACGTTTGGGGGACGCAGAACTCCATGCAAATGAACAGTTGAGCTTGAGAAATCACATGACAGCTTAGACGCAAAGACATGGTTTGGAGGGTCAAATTTAAAAACTGAGACTGGAGTGTTAGCATGTCAAACTGGTACTTGTACATCAAGGAGTAAGTTCAACAGACTGGTGATAGGAGGCTTTGCAAGCCAAACACGCTACCCTACATCCACCATCAGAACCTGCTAAATCCCTTCCAGGGTCATGGGGTGGCTGGAGCCAGCCCCGATACGGGTGGGCAAAGGCGGGGTACAACCTGAACAGGTCCACAACATTACATGAGATAAATGAGAGAATATTATATTTTATTTTGAACAAGGCAGTACAATGCTTTAAAGTATTCCCTCGTTTATCATGGGGGTTGTGTTCTAAAAATGCCTTGTTTCTGTCTTGTTTCAACTCTCAAAGTTCAAACCTTCATAAAATAAATCCACTATTATGGAATGAAAACAAAAATCTGACCACGATCCGACATTTATGTAGATTTAGTAGCCCTAAACTGAGTGCATTCCAGAAAAACGGCACAGAGCAGATTGATTGACAATACCAACAGCCAACCAGGACACAGAACAAGGAGGGAGGAAAAATGTAAGCAAAATTCACAGAAAAAAATTATGAAACATTTGAAAGTGAACCATGATATAGTGAGGGAACACTATGAATATCCTCAAAATATACTCTGGCAGTTCTCCTTTCCCTCTCCTTTCTGCTCTGCTATACTGATTGGAACCAGCTGTGGACACTCACCTCATCTACCACCAGCCTTTATAAGGAGATCCAGCCCCAGCATTCATCGCCAGTTCGTTACTCCTAATTGTGCTTATGTCTAGTCGCCAAGTTAAGTCTGGTATTCAAAGTTACCTAGTTACTAACCTCACCTTGTTGCTCCACTCTCAGGTTCCTCACCACGAGTGTCCACCTGGTATCCTCCTCTCCACGAGCTGCTCAATCCGTCTTGCTCCACCCACGCTACTCAAGCCACGCCAGGTTCCTGCCTCACTCGCTCCT
This sequence comes from Oryzias sinensis, assembly GCA_037389245.1. Lineage (NCBI taxonomy): Eukaryota > Metazoa > Chordata > Actinopteri > Beloniformes > Adrianichthyidae > Oryzias > Oryzias sinensis. Next base: position 1,508,222 of record CM074506.1, on the reverse strand, counting down.
GCCACGCTACGACTCCAGTCAAGAATCACGTCAGCCACTAAATCCTCCCGCCACGCTTCGTATCTAGCGCCGACGTCATTGAAGCATCGGCAAGACTGCTGACTTCCTAGATTCATTCTACGAACTCTTACTAAGCCATCGCCTTCATGTCTTGGAAGAATAAATCTGTTAATCAACTACTTTGTCTGAGTTTTCTACGGGTTCCAGCATCTGGGTCTCCCACATCATATACATCTTGACACCGATGTCTTTATTCCTGGTTGTATAAACTTGGACCAAAGATGGATAAACCACAGAACCTAGACGCTTTTTGAGGCCAGTCCACGAGAATTGGGCAGAAGAGGGCTGGTAAAACCGTGAATGCAGAGAGATAAACGTCCATGAATTTAAAAGCAGACACGTGATTGTCACTGGTTGAATTTAGCTATTAATGTTGATGAGAGGCATGTAGAGTCAGTGACGCTATAACCCAACTTACCCCAAAGCTTCACTTAATAAAAAAATGTATTTAACCTTTATTTTACCAGGAAGCCGTTTGAGATCCAATCTCTTTTTAAGGAGAGAGATCAGGCCAAGAGGCCTTAGCACGTAAGATCATAAACAATGCTGCAAACTTCTGATCAGCAGACAAATGTTGGGACCAGCATTGTGATCAGAGAACTCCGGCTCCTGCCGGTGACTTTCTAACGTTCCCTCCTTTCTGTCCTTGTAAAAGTTGGATCTTTTTTTCTTCCTGCTGTTGTTCGCCTGTGTTTTTCTAACCAGACTGATGGCCATATTAATATAAAGTGATGCTCAATTGGGTGAAGTAATGTTGCATGGACAGCAAAGCTTCCAGAGACTGGACTATCTGTCATCCTCTTCCAGGCCTGAGGGTGACAGTCTGTCTCCACCCTCACACTAAATGAAACAGGTTTACAGTCAACTGTGTGCATCAGTCTGTCTGTCCACCCGTTGACATGTTCAGCTGCTCAAGGTCTTTGCTCAAGCATGAGCTCTCCTGATCCAGGACAATAGGCAACAACCAAAAGTCTACAAATTGAACAGCATTTTCCTTCCTTTGCAAAATGACAGCAGTTCTCTGGTGGTTTCACACTGTTAGCATTGAAGAAAAGCTGTACTGCCGGATCTGATCAGACTTACATGACTTACACAAGACACCATTTTTTCCTGTTTTTCTAGAATTTCCAACTCCACAACAAACAGTTTATCGATTCCTCCGATGATTTACCTCCAGATTGCAGCATTGATGCATCTGTGGATTTAACTGAAGTATTCACTTCTGCATCAAAAATACAGCAACAGATTCAAAATCGAGGAGAACTTATCCCACCACAAGAATTTTCCGTCCGGTCCAACATGAAAGATTTTTCAAATATGATTAAAATGAATAAAGTTTGGCCTTGATTCCAAAAGGGGGTTTATTCAGACATACCTCTGGTTTGTCAGAAAATTCATAACCCCTGTTGTTAAAGTAAAATATGTCCAACACAAGAGGCCCTCAGCTCTCATCTGTTTGCTCAGCTGTTGGACAGGACAAGGTAAAAAAAAAAAAAACATTCAAACTCGACGCTCCAGACGCGTAAATCATGTCTGGTGTGAATGCAGCGTCAGAAGGAGAAAGTAAAACATAAAGAGAGATTAAACAATTTGGAGTTTAGACTTTTTCTTCATCGTCTGGACAAAAACAGGCGGTCAGAGGTGAAATTTCCTTCTGAACTTTATTTAACCTATTATATCTCTTTCCTTCAGTCGAGGTCTGCTGTTGCTATGACAACGTGTTGCACCGCATTTCAAATAGTCAGCTTTTTGTGAAAAAGCTATAGAAAACCCCACAAAATTAAATACTCAATTTTTTCGTAAGTGACTGTGGTGTGAGCGGGATAATGACCTTCGAGGATTCCTTTGTCAGAAATTAACGGGTCCACATTGTCTGTTAATTTCTGATGATGAACACCTCGTCTGGCACTATCCCTTCCTTATACTTCAACGGAAAAAGAAAACCTGGGTATGATCAATCAGGGCTTCCATAGTCTGTTTTCTTGTTGGTTTGAGGGGGTAGTCTCTGCTGTGGGGGCAGACGGCAATGAATGCGCAACAAATAAACCTCCTAAGCAATGTTCTTTCCTAAAAAATGGTTTAGTGGTTGGAAGACTTGTTGTTGGAGTGACCGACGTCTTTCTAATGAAAGACGAACCGCCTCTGTTCCCCTATCAAAGCACAATGACCTTGTGGTCAGATTATTCTGAAATACTTTTCTGACTAAAATGTCCAGACATTCTCCTTTTTGCATCACACCCATGGAAATGATTGCTCCGACAAACTCACAGTAAAAGCTGTGGAGCCCTCTGAGTGTCAGTCAGAGGAGAGTAAGCGATCAAAGGTTCGATTTCTTCTCAGACTTTAACAGGTAGCCTGCACATTTGAAACAGAGCGGAGGAACAATTACATGCACAGAGCAGACTCCCACAAATTAGTATTCCAGCCATCTCATATCAGGCTGACGGAGAGAAGGGGAGAGCGAGTGATTGCTGGGAGGCCGGAGGGGAGAAAACACACCGTTTTCCAGCTGATTAAGTTTTCCAATTTCATTGAGACACCACCGTAACCTGCTTCAATTAAAAGACCACTCCAGAGACAGACACTGCGTGTGAGCGAGGCAGTGTTACTGCGTGTGTGTGGAGAGCTGATGGTTGTATTTTATTGAGTGGAAAATTGAATCAAATTGTTTCTATCAAGCAGTCTGTTCTAGTCTTCTCAGTTTGTTCTCCTCCTCACTTTCTCCTCTGAAGGCTTTTTGGTTTCCTCGTTGGCCCTTCTCCTTCCTGCTCCTCATTACGTTCACTCCTTTATTTTCCTTGCTTCCTCCCCAGGTCTGCTTTTTCAGCCGTCTTCCTTTTTTGACAAAATTATTTGCGCGACGCTACGACAGCGAGACAGCAGCGGCAGCCGCTCTAGGAAGCTGCACTAAAAGCTAATGCCAATTTCCAGGTTTAATGCAGGAGCGGTGCCTCATTTTAATGTGAAAGTATGCTAATTAGCACTAAAAGCAAAATCTCCAGAGACAGAGATGAAACGTGGACAAACGCTGGGAGCAGTTAGGCGTGTCATTAGTTTGGAAAGTATTTCATTATGAAATAAAGTAATGGACAAACCTACAATTTAATGAGAATATGAAATGTGGTTGTCAACATTATTACAATTCAACTGCACTTACATCTGAACGGATTTTTGCCTGAGAGGCTTTTCAGTACAGTTATTGTGCGGCTGTGTGTGGCGCATTCAAAGAAATGGACACCGTTGGTTTAAGTCCCTCCGAGTTTTATTTCCTTCTGTAATCCGAAGACAGAAAACTTTTAACCACACGTCAGATGCACAGATGTGTGTGTGTGAGAGTCCAAATGTCTGTTGGAAATATGTTTTAAAATCCGAGGATCTGAGTCAACGTTTTCCTTTTTGTGTGGTGTTTCTGTGTCTGGTGAGCTGATCCACGTCTCAGATGTTGAACAGATGTTTGTCCTTGTGTCATGTGCACTGACTGTATATGAGAACTGGACTGAGTGGCCCCGCCCCCCTGGCGTTACAAACAGGAAGTGGCTCCAAGAAGCCAAAATCCTGTAGACTTCTATATAGAAATAAACAGCTGTTGTTCAGTCACTCTATTGCTCAGAAGAACCGTTCTGGATCTTCTTTTTTTTTACATTTTCTTGATAATCCCAGTTTATTCATAGTGTTTTTTTCTTTGACAGTTATTTAACATTTAAAACATTTGATTGAGAGATTTTGTGTGCCCCCCTTTGAACTGGTAGGGGTGTGGCCTTCCAATTGCAGAGAGCGGTTGCCATAGCAATGATGACTCAGACCAACCACAACTCACTGACGCTGTCTGGTTCCAGTATGGCGGCGTCCGTCTCGTGAAGAAATGGCAACTGAATTGACTCCAATTGGTTGGAGCCAGAAGTAAACGGTTTTCTGTCAATGGTTGTGTTTTTAGACAGACCTTCCATTCTCTCTTGTGGCCTTTTTTCCGTTGATGGAGGACATTTTTAAAGAAAATAAAATCTTAAAAAATTGCATTTCTGAGGATTTCTCTATTCAAATCACTGTGAATCAGGAGCAGAAGAAAAATGCTGTTTGAAAAAGAAGCTTATTTGTGGCGTGGAATCACACTGGGCAAGCCACAAGGGAGGGGTTGCTCCGCCCACAACTCAGAGTTGTATTACTAATGAACTCCTGCCGCTCTGCAGGAACTATGTCCTGGAAAAAGGTTTTTGGATTTTAGCTCAAAAATACATAATCATAATTAGAATACACCTGGGAACACTTCTATTTTAGTGTAAATATTAACCTGCCTCAATTTGATGAACTGTAACATTTGTTGTCTAGGGTTTGCTGTAGGAAAGCAAAGTTCAGTCAGAACCAACAAATGAATGAGCTTTAAAAGTCCCTTGATAAACTCAACGCCCAAATCATCAACACAAGTATAGAACAGAAAGAAAAAGCTTCCCTCAGCATCAGTTCAGCAAATAAGATGATTGAAAATCACCTTCATGTGAAAATAAAAACACTTCTTTTGTGAAACTGTCCTGTTAGTTTAACTGAATTGTAAAAATCTTTTAAATTTTAAAACAAACCTTTTTTTCTTGGCTCTAAATTAAATTCTTGAATATACAGGCACCTGTTGAGTAAAGCAAACTTTCTACGTTCATGACCGAGTCCTGGTGATAAAACTAACTTACAAGCCCTGAAGTTGAAAGTTGAAAGCTAAAAAAATTAGAAAAAACTTTACAGCTATTTCTCTTAATCCTGATTAGGTGTATCTACAAACTTTAAAACCAGCTTTTTTAAGGTAAAGTTGGCCCAATTAAATCTAAAATCCTCAAACTCGAAGAATGCCCCACTGCTTAAAATAAATCTAAAATATATGCAGAATTTGACAGATAAAAATCACACGTATCTACTTTTTTCATTGTTTCTGTTTTAAAAATTCTGAGAAAGGTCTTAAGAAATAAAATGTTATACCAAAATATTTCTCAAAAATGTTTCAAGCAAAAGGTTTGATCTTAGTTATAGAAGAGCACAAAGTTTTTGATGAGTTTGAATCCTTTTACATTCGTTATTTTATGAGAATAAAACAGCTTTCTACAAAACCAAAAGCCCAGGATACCAATATAAACCTTTTGAAACTAGAATTGTTTGTAAAACACGCTGAGGATTTGGTGTGATGGAAAATTCACAGAACAGTCAGGAGATCTGGTGACCTCTGAACCTTCCCCCTCTATTTTTAAGCATCGTGCTCGTTTTCTGGCTCCAGATTCGATCCGTGTTGTTTGCTCAGCTTTCATTCCCTGAAAGTGTCGGGACGCTCCTCCTCAAGCCCTGGAAAACAAGCGCTGGAGAGTCCTGTCCGGTTTTCTTTTTGTGTCCCCTCTTTTCATTTTTGCTGCAGCTCTTTTGTTGTTTTTCTGTAACACAACAGTGTGTATCACTGATGCAGCAACAGAAAGGTGAGTGTTTTTTTTTCTATCCTCGTGGGGAAGTCATAAAGCAAAGCCATCTGCAGTGCATCTTTCTGCATCTCACACTGCTTCCTGATTGCTCTCCGGTCTAGCCCGACTCCCCTGCTGTGAATTTTCCATCTTCCAGCAGAGAATCTCCTACTGGGATCTGCATGTGTGAATCCAGCATTCTGATGGAAAACAGAAGAGAATGTCATCATCTTACAGCCAAACAATGAAATAAAGCAAGCTTTTGAAAGGAAGACTAAAACAAAGGTTGCCTCTTCAGAAATTGAGATCTCTGTTGTTGTCATTTTAGAATAACGTATTGCATCTCAAATATTTGACACCGCTCAAGTACATTTGGTTCCATATACAGTTAAAATACAGTTAAATAAGCTTTGCAGATACAGCAGGGGTGTCTATCCTGTTTTTTTGTTCCATCTGCTCCTGCTTTTTCCCATTGGTTGAGCACATTATTGGCAGCAGCTGGTGGAGCTAAAAAACCTGACAAGCCTGCAGGACACCAACCCTGAATGTCTGTGATTGGACACCCCAATGCTAGTGTGTGCTTTTCTATTCGCTTGGTTTTCATGATTGACTGCCCCTTTAATGCTGGTATTAAGTGTAAACAACTTGACTTGCAGTCAGGCAGGGTACAACAGATGCTGAGGCCAAGCGGAACGAGAATGCTGCACAGAAAAGAACCAGGAGGAAGCAACGGCAGCAGCAGCAGCAAGAGCCATCATCCTTCACCGTTCCCAGTGTGGCAGGGACTGCCATTCCAGAATCGGACTGCACAGCCACTCTCTGCGGTGCAGGTAGATTCAACAAGGAGCTACACCATCATCTGTCGAGACGGACGGCTGCCGACGACGACGAAGTGTAAACAAATTCAATCCAGTGCTTTTGTGTGCTGGCACCAAGTCCAAGTACATAAAACGCACAACACCGGCACTGAAACTTCGTCACCGACTACCGGTGAAACGGTCAATCCCCTATGAAGGGGGCAACGGTTTCAGAAAATGGAGCGCACCGGGCAACCCTCAATGGCCACCCCATATTTTGAATGACACTTAAGCCGCGCATATATATATTTTTAAATTATAGTATTTTTCTCCTCACATCCAAAATTACATTACGTAAGAAAATTGGTACTTACCACTTGCTGCTGCTCTGTTTTGCCGCTTTCTGCCTGTCTTCTTCCCACAATTCTTAGCGCCAAAAGCAGGAAAATTGTGGGATTGACTGAATAATGTTGGTGTTACATGAAACATTTGAGTTCACTCAGCACATTGAAAACATGTTGGTGTTTTTCTCAGTAAATTATGTAGGTTTAACAAAATACTATTACTTTGGATACAAAACATAAAGTAATTGGGTCAAAGTTGCATAATACTACTCCATCAATTCTACAGTCAACGTTTCACCTTTTTTCCAGTGTAGATGCTGGGGGTTGTGTCAGGAAGGGCATCTGACGTGAAATTAAGGACAAAGAAATCCAACTTTCATTCTGGTCCACAACCACAACAACCACCTCAAATGCTGTTGACCAAGTGGAAACTGGACTACTGTTGGTGAAAGAAGGAGAAAAAGTACACAGAGAATAAAATGACTGGATTTAAATAACGCTTTGGATTGTTGTCGCTTTGGAACGAACATTATAAAACACCATAAAACTCCAAAAGGTGATTTTGTCTTAAAACGTCTTAAAAAACAATAAACCCTCAATGTGTAGAAAAACAGTCTATAAGAAAAACCGAATAAAACAAAGTTAATTTTCATTAACCAGGTGTTTACAAATTGTAAATCTTTGATGCAGTATAGATTTCACCTCACTACATTTTCTCAAACTCAAACAGGATTAACTCGTTCCTTTCCAACTCAGTCCCAAACACTGACCGGACATGATTGAAAACCTTTCTTAAAACAGGAAACTGTTCCCTTTTTCTGTTATCTTTATGTTTTTTTTGTGAGGAGTTTGAAGAAAAATCAGAGTTTATCTTAAAAAATGAGTAGGGAAAGAACCACAGCAGGAGGAGAAAGCAAACATGGGGGCTGAGTAGATCAGAAGATAGTGTCTACTTTTTCATTTTGTTTGACACACAAGGAAGAAAAGTCTCCCAGGAACCATGATTATGATTTCATGTTTGGATGTTTTCTTTGATGTGATTAAAATACCTTAATATTGTCTCAAATATGGTTTTTTTTTTTTTGTTTTTTTCCTTGTGCTGGAAACAACGTAGAAAAGCTGTGCAGCTGCTACATTTTTTAAGGTTCGTTTGCCTAAATGTATTATTTATTGTTATTTGGTCTTTTTTTTTAACTTCCATCAATGTTTTCATTTCTTTTTATCTGTCTTCCTGTTCTGAGTCTAAAGGATGATGCTCACAGATACAGAGCTGTCCATCAGCCTCAGTGCTTGTGTTGGAAAAGTCCTCCTTCCGGTTGCCGTGATGCTGAAAGTGTTCTGGGTTTCTGTTGCCTGTTTGAAGCCACATCTCTAATCAGAATAAACAGCATCCTGAAGAGCTGACTTGGTTTTAGAGCTGCATCACAGCTTTTCATGCTAAGTGGGCAGTTATAACAGCCACTTAGAAAGAAAAAGAGAGAAGTTCAGGGACAAATAAGAAAAATAAAGTTTTTCCCAGCTAGAACTGGTGAAAACTATCTTCTACAATTGGGGGAAAAAACCTTGGCGGGAACATTTTGGCGGCATCATAGTCAGTTTGAGTCAGAATCAGTTGATGTTGGAACCTCAATGTTTGGAAGATAATTCTTCTTCAAGAAAATGTGTTTTTACCGGACTCCTACTGAACGGTCCAAAAAGGAATGTAGAATGTAAACCGGGGCGCTGACCACTGCTCCACCGTGCCGCCATGTATTTTAGTTTATGCAAAATCCTATTCTCAAATCTATGTTGTTGTTGTTTTGTAATACATTTTATGTTGTTGTCATGATTCCAGCCCCAGTGCTTTCTTGTGGGGATCTTTTCTTCCAGGACTTGCCGGCTCGGTCGGTGGTTGTTGCCGCGCTTGTCGCCCTTGCTGGGGCGGGTGGAGTTTAACTTTGCAGCCTCACGGCTGTGAAGTGGACACCGTTGCTGTTCTGGAGGGGGGGGGCACTGTGGCGATGATCCTACAGCTGAGCTGCTCCTGGTATGAAGAGACTCCCAAAACACTGTTTCAGATTCTGGTTCTGGTTCTGATTCTGATTCTGATTCTGATAGCTTAAAACCTACAAGCTGATTCAACTTTGACTTCAGTTTTTCATCTTCAGTGGAATAAACCATTTTGAGTAAACTGGTGTCAAAACTTATAAGTGAAGGTACATAGAAGTTTTTTCAAACATTTTAAGTTCTGATTAACTTATCATTTTTAAGGAAGATAACTTAAAAAAAAGATGTAATCAGCTCCTGCATAGATTTTGAGTTCACTGAACCTATTCGGGTTTACAGTGTAATGTTGTGTGTGTTTCTGGCGCTTCGAGTTGCACTTTTTTATAAATAAAGTTGGATTTGATTTGAAAAATAGAGTTCAAAGCTTCAGCTCAAATCCTAATGCTTCATTTGGGGGGGGGGGGCGCTACAGCTTCACCACACAGACCGACCAGCACCGCCCGGCACTTTTCCCTGTGCTTCTCCAGACGCTTCCCTGTAATAAAACAAGACGGAGGCCTTTCTTCTGTCTGAACCACACACAGACTGTTTTATGAATCGTTGTTTTTGCTGCTTCAGAGTTTTTCCCTGTTGTGGTTTTTGCTGACAGTAAGTAGGAAACAGGACAGACGTTGTAAACAGCAGTGGTGGAGTTTATGCAGCTCCAGCAGCTTCTCTAAGCAGAAAACATCTCTTCTTCTTCCACATCAGCCCCGCCCTAAAGCGAACATCAGCGTGCACGTGTGTGCACGTGTTTGTAATTGGTCTGTGCTTTTTGCACATGTGTGTGTGTTTAATGTGTAACAGAATCCGGTTCCCATAAAAACAGAAGATGCTGTAATCTGTTCACAGAGCTTTACACTCAGTTCAAGTCAACAGGGGGGTGGGGGGTCTTTCCTCTCCTTCCTTTTTTCCTCCCTCTCCCCCTTTGCGTGAGATACAGCCATCCATCCATCCTGTCCTCCTCCACAGGGATCCTGCGCCTCCTTCGGGAGAACCCTGTCCTCTCAGTCTCAGGCGGGCAGAAAAATGTTTCTGCCTAAATACCCCCCACCACCACAAATCCTCCGGCGAGGAGGAGGAGCTCAGCTTCTGACTGACAGCGCCATCAGATCTTGACCCTGGGATGTTTGAACAACTCCAAAGATTCATTTCATTCTGCTGCTGGAATCAAACTCCTCCTCCACTTGTAACATGATTTACACAGACAATTATTTGGCTATAACAAAAGTTATTTCCTTCAAAAGATTTCAAGTTGTACAAATATTTGAACAATTTTTACAAACTCCAGCGTGGGCATGTTAGGGGGGGGGGGCTGCTCTGGATCTCTGCTGGGGGGGGCAAACCATTATTCCTCTGCAGGAACAGCCTGTCAGGAAAACTGAGCTGACGTTCACATCTCAAACATTTGTTTATCTTCATACCAGCTCAAAGCACATCTGACAGGGAACTAGTTACATTTACTCAGCTGCATTTACTGAAGTAACTTTTGGTTAAAAAAACAAAAGTTACTTCAGTAACTTCTGCTGTTCTGCGCCATTCCCGTTACCTTTCACTCAAGTAGATTTCCAGGACTAACCATGACTTATTATTCTAGGAACACACATGGAATCAGTGCCATAATAGTAGATGATTGTGGTACAAGGTAAACATCAGGATGGGTCAGTGTAAAATAGATCAGCTTTGACAGTTGAACACCTCCATGCAACAAACGTCAAACCTGCAGGGATGTGGACGGCGTGGACATCTGAGAGACGACACTCTGATTTGTAATGTTTGTGAAGCTCTTCTCAAGCAAGGAAAACAAAAACTTTATTAATATCAGTTATGAGCCACGTGTTTTGCGGGAAAATCAGACTCTCCCTGCCTCTGGCAGAAAGACGCATCACCGTCACGTGACAAAGAGACGTCTTTCTGATTGCAGTTTCTCTCCTCAATCACTTCCTGTGTCCTCTGACTAAGACTCGGGTAACTTAATTTATCTCAGGAAAAATTGTCTTTAAAGCCCTGAAGATGAGGAAAAACTGTTTTCACGACGACCGTGTGCTCAAACTCTTTCACTGCTTCAAAAAATCTCTGCACAAAACTGGATAAGATTTCATGTTCATTTCATTTTATCTTGCAGAAAAGAGGGAAGAATTAGTGTTGAAAATCCCCCTGTTTAAAATAAACAGGACAATAAACAGCATACACGTGGCAGGAGTTGACTTCATCAAAAAAGTCACATCTGAATAGGTGAGTTTGGGTTTGGATTTGGGGACGACACCCCCACCCCCCACCCCCCGGGGACCCAAGAGAGGAATCTGAGTACATGAAGACTGAAAATGAAGGTCTAAGGCAGTGGTTCCCAAACTTTTTCTGCAGGGCCCCCCTTTCTGAAAATTAGAATATTTTCGAGCCCCCCCCACACTGACGCAAACATCCAAACCTTTGATTCTAAACTCCACTGCGCCTTATAACATGTGGTTAATGAGAAATCTCTGAACGGTAGAATTCTGTTATCTAAAGCTGAAGGAATCTCTAGATCTGTCTGTGTGTCTCTGTCTTTAGAAATGCCAAAACACATCTGTAACCTATTAAGCAAAATATTATTTGATTTTGGAGGATAAAATGTCATTACTTAAGCAAAATTTGTTTTGTGTAACACCAGAAAACATGGGGGCATGGATGTATTAACCTTTGAAACTTTAAACAACTCTTTGTTTATATACAATAAAGTGGTTAAGTAATTTATTGAAAGGGGAAGACAATATCTGGAATGCATTTCCCAAATATATATTTGATACAATGGGAGGCATTAAATTCTTGCTAAAATGTAATTACAAAATTGAAAAATTACCCACAAAACTTTCAAACTTTTACAAACAAGCCCTGCTGGCCTGGAAACTCCTTTATAAACATAATTTTTCTCCAACAACTTGTTGTATTTGGAATAACAGTAATTTACAATACAAGAATAAATCACTTTTTTTCCTAGATGGTGTGATAATTATATTGTTTTAATCAGACAATTTTTCAATTCTCATGGACATCTTCTGACGTCTGAAGAATTTCTTTTAAAATTCGGTATTCCTGTTCCACCCAGAGAATATGCAATAGTGTTAGATGCCGTTCCAACCAGTCTACTTCAACTGTTTAAAGGGATTTAGAACACAAGTCAATTAAGAACCCAGACAGTTTTTTTTGGACAATGTGGATATTTGTGTTAATTCAGTTTCCAATAAACAAATAAGAAATCTTTTACAGACCACAACCTTACCTGCTGGGAGGTTTTATTCGGAATCCAAATTTGTGGACATAAAATGAACTTATGCTTGGACTATTAGCAATAAATACTGTCTAAATAACAAAATAAAAGAGATGTCCTTCAAAATATTGCATTGTATATATCCTACCAAAAAAAGACTTTGAGTAGATTTGTTGTGGACATGGACCTGTTTTGTTCATTCTGTGGAACTCAGGAGGAAACTATTTATCATCTGTTTGTGGACTGCAGACATACAAATATGTTTTGGATTGAAGTGGGAAACTATATTGGAAAAATAACTAAACAAACTGTTACATTTTTAGATAAAGACATTATTCTGGGTTACCTTAATGTCAAAGTAGACAAAGATTGTATCTTTATTACACAATTGTTTTTATTATTGGCCAAATTCCATATCCATAAAGCTAAATGGTCAAACTCCAAACCTAAATTCCAGCAGTTTTTGAGTGAAATCAATCAGTAATGTACCATTATCAAACATCTGCAAAACCAAAAAGCAATTCGAACTAATTTAATTTTTGAAAGATTTAAAATTTATTAAGCCCCAAAGATTTTTGAAGCAATAATTCTTTTTGTCTTATGTTGTATATGTATGTGTATATATTTATATACTTTTTGTTTTATTTCTTATATTTTTCTGCAATATGTACACATTTTAATTCCCCCTGAGACATTCACATTGTTATTATATTATGTTTTTTGTCAATAAAGTATGAAAAAAAATACTCCACCGCGCCCCCCCTGCAATACCTCTGCGCCCCCCCTAGGGGGCGCGCCCCCCAGTTTGGGAACCTCTGGTCTAAGGTGTTGAGTTGGACAGGGGCTGGACCCAGAAGCAGGACAGAGACTGATTTTAGATACAAAAAAATGCTTTTCTTCAGTCCCAGTAGTGGCGGAGGGTTGGTCGGTGGTTGTTGCCGCGGTTGGGTGGGTGGTGAAAAGGGTTAGCTGTTGGTCCGGTGGAAGCTGCGGTGACAGAAGATTTGGAGCCTAGATTGGTGTTGGTCAAGCGGTCGATAGTGGCGGAGGCGAAGTTGGTAGTAATTCCTGGAGAAGCACAGAGTGGGTCAGAGTGCAGATGAAAGCGTGATACCTTGGCATAAAGCTTGGATTGAGAGCTTAGCATTGGTCCGTTTACTCCACCGCAGGACGCAGACGGACTGACCCCGGCTGAAGGGTGAGGTAGTCCAGATAAAGGCTGCAGGCTGATGAGCTAAAAGCGAGCAGGTGAGCAGATCATCACCCGGTAGGTGTGAGAGGTGACCAGGATCCTGACAGAAGGAGGATGAGTCTATGGATGCCCTTTCAAGAAGACCAGAACCATGTACACGGTTGAATTTAGTCACATTCACCCGTGCAGGTGCTGTGGATTTTTGGGGTTTCCCGCGCCCATTGAGGGTCGTAAATAAAATCTCCAGCCACTTTAAGAGACATCATGAAAATGGAACAGACCATTGCGTGTACTAAGTATATTTGTGAGGTTTATGCAAGTTACTCGCACGCATGAAGATGCTCTACCACCTTGATATTTCGCCCCATGCAGATTTGCCCATTTTTAACCTGCAGACAGTCCACCAGTCAGGGCAGTTGTGACCGTGGCTTTACACAGCAGACAGCGTGGTGATGTGGAGAAAGAAGGATCCTTTGAAACCCATGGATTACATGAAATCTTTCCACCTTTATCCACCTCTGTCATGGTAGGGAGAACACGTCAATCTAAGGGTGGGGGTCATAGGATAGCACAAGGGTTAAAAGAAAACACTGGGTCTGCAGTTCTGAGGCTGAGAGGAAGGGATTTCCAGAGGGATGGAGCCACGGCTGCAAAGGCTAAGTCACCTTTAGTCTTTAACCGGGTTCTCTGAACAACCAGCAGACTCTGGTCGCATGACCTCAGGGACCTGCTGGGAGTGTCCGGCTGCACAAGGTCTTTTCTATAGTCTGGTGCTTCGTTATTAAGAACTCCATCTCCATCTTCCTCCGCTTATCTGGAACCGGGTCGCGGGGGCAGCAGACTGAGCAGAGATACCCAGACTTCCCTCGCCCCAGCCACTTCCTCCAGCTCCTCTGGGGGGACCCCAAGGCGTTCCCAGGCCAGCAGAGAGACGTAGTCTCTCCAGCGTGTCCTGGGTCTTCCCCGGGGCCTCCGCCCAGTGGGACATGCCCGGAACAACTCTCCAGGGAGGCGTCCCGGAGGTATCCGGACTAGATGCCCGAGCCACCTCTACTGGCTCCTTTCGATGTGGAGGAGAAGCGGTTCTACTCCGATCTCTCCGCGGGTGGCCGAGCTTCTCACCGTATCTCTAAGGGAGCGCCCCGCCACCCTACGGAGGAAGCTCATTTCAGCCGCTTGTATTCGGGACCTTGTTTAGTCATGACCCATAGCTCATGACCATAGGTGAGTATTGGAACAAAGTTCGACTGGTAAATTGAGAGCTTTGCTTTTTGGCTCAGCTCTCTCTTCACCATGACGGACCGATACAGCAACCGGATAAAAACCCACGCCGCTCCGATCTGCCTGTCAGTCTCACGCTCCGGTCTTCCCTCACTCGTGAACAAGACCCTCAGATATTTAAACTCCTCCACCTGGGGCAGTGACATTCCACCCACCGAGAGATGGCAAACTACCTTTCTCCGGTCGAGAACCATGGCCTTATTAAGAACTGTGTGTATTAAAACTAGGATTTTAAAATCCACTCTGTACCGGATGTGGAGCCAGTGCAGCTGGATTAATAACGGGGAGACGTGCGAAAACTTGGATGAATTGGTCAAAAGCCTTGCAGCAGCATTCTGGACAACCTGGAGCCGTTCTAGAGATGTTTTTCTTAAACATGTGAAGATGGAGTTACGATAATCAAGATGAGAAGATATAAAAGCGTGAATTAGCATCTCCATCTCAGAACGCGACACAATTGGACTCAGTTTTGCAATGTTTTTAAGATGATAAAAACAAGAACGAACAAGTGACCCAACATGAGATTCAAGGGATAAAACTGGGTCTAGAGCAAGTGGACCGAACCTCTGGACTATCTGGGGGAGGCAACTGTCAAGAGCACAGACTAGGACCTCAGTTTTGGCTTCTTTATTCGGAGAAAATGATCATTCATCCAACTCTTGACTGAATCCAGGCACCTGCGTAAAATCTGTATTTTAAAAACATCCTGGGGTTCAAAAGACAAATAGAGCTGAATATCATCAGCATATAAATGATAAGAAATATCATTAAAAGAACTTAAAATATGCTGTAAAGCCAGCAGATATAAAATGAACAATAAAAGTCCCAAAACTGAGCCTTGTGGCACACCATACGTTTTTACCTGAAACAGATGATTTTATAACATTTCAGAGAGAAATGTGAGGAGTCAGGTGAAAAGATGAAGCTTTTGTTTGACTGCAGATGCAAAGGTCTCTGTGGTTCAGGTCACATGGCCTTGAAGAAAATATCAACTGTGCTGACAAAAGCCGCCAGAGAGCCGCTCTTCATTTCAGTACTACATGAATGACGCTCGTACACAAACACACCTCTGACAATTTTCCAGTTGAGACACTGAAGGCGGCGTGCACAGGCCCTGCGGCGCTCCCAGCCCAGCGGCGAGTGGCACAGTCGGACATGAAATACTGTCCGGCAGAACCATCCATCTGCTCAGCTTGCTCTTCATGTTCCTCTGTCTCTTCACTCCTGCCGTCTTCTCCGTGGTTTCCCGTCTTCTTATCGCCGCTCCTGCTTTGTTCTCAGGAAGTGTGTTGAACGCCGATGGCGTTCAGACGCGTGTGAACACACGTGTTCACATTTATCTGCTCTGTGGAAGAAGCGACAGAATGCAAAGCCTGCCCGTCATCTTGTTTCCATGGCAACCACCCAGACTGCTGACTTTCTATGCACTGTTTTTGATTAAATCTTGATGCCAACAAAACACTGTTTTATCAAAAATTCCTGATGAAAAATTACCAAAATGAACTGAATTTAATCCATGGCTTTGAGAAGTTCTGATATTTTTGTTAGAATGTTGGTCGTTTCATCATAAGTTTAATAACAACACCCAGCAGAGTACAGTATAGACCTGACCGTGTGCCACAGTGGCTGGTTCAAATCCCATTGAGACGGGAGATCTGCTTTATAATTCACCTTCTCCAAGCTTGTTTTTTATTTTAATTTCTTTTCCTTTTACAACCAGCAATGCTTTTATTTTTCGTTCATTTTTTTCCGGCCATACACGGGTTATTATGGGATTGCCAAATACAGTAGATGATGTAAACTGAACTGTGATGATGGAGCCATAAGCCCAGCTGCAGTTTGGGAGAAGAACCCAGGTCTTCATCACATCTGGATCACTATAAGTCTTTCTCCTCTCCTGCTTTAAGTCTCATCCTATGCCCAGCTGGTGTCCCTTTAATCCCTTAAGTGCTCCTATTATTTCATCTTTTCAAGCAAACCACTGCAAAGATGAGAACATGGATGAAAGGCCCTTCATTAAAGACTCTGAGGAAATCGCCTTTTGTTTTGTTGGTGAATCAAAGCTGCAGGACGCTCTACCTTCATTTTTCTTTAAGTTACGTCTTTGATTTGAACATTAGAAACATCTCATGAAACATTAGAGTTCCAACTTTTTTTTCAATATTGGTTCTTTTTTGTTTAAAATGTTCTAATCATGCCGCTGTGATATAATGTGTAACCCGGATCAGTGCCCCACTTGCATTACCAGATTTGAAACACCNCTCCATGAGTCGAACAAATCTTCTGTAGGTCAGAGCAAGCTAAGAAAGCGCTACAAATGGTTAAAGTTTTGGAGTCGTTTTTTTGGCTCCTGTTAAATTGTTAATTTTATCAATGCAGTGCATTTCTCATGGAGTTACAAAGAAAATGCACTTTAATAATTCGGGGAAGAAAAACGGCTGCTTTAAAACTTGTATTTTCTGAAAAATGTTGGGACTTTTTAGAAAAACTGTTGAAACTTCAGGCTTTTCGGGTTACAGCAATAAAAGAAATTACCCTCTAGATCTTAGAAGGGCAGACTAATTTACCCACCACCACAATACTTCCTCATTAATGTTCCACCTAAGAGCAAACATCCCGCGGCGGCGTTCGGATTCTGTTGTTCTTGTACCAAGAACGACCTATTCCTCATTCAAACGCTCAGATTTGTGGTTTATTCATGAAATTGTACTAAGGCTCTTAACTAAATATTTAGTTAGTAAATGTAACATTTATATATATTTGAATCAAAAGGTAAAAATATACATTTGAAAAATGAAACCATTTTTTTCTCCTGAGACCAATTCAACAAAAATAATGCTGTTAATATTTGACTGCAGCCCAAACTTTTGTCTTTTTCTTCACCAGAACTTCCACTCATCCCAAATCCATCTTCTACCTTCAGACATCGTTCAGGTTCTCTCCCTCCCCTCCTTTAACATAAGAAACATCTGCATTGTTTTCTCCAGCAGCGGATTTCTGCGTCTGCACAGAGATGAAGGAGTAGCTGTTTTTTGCATGACTACGGCAGCCTGTTAGTTCCAAAAAGCTTGACGATGTTTGGAGTTTTGGAGTGAATGGTAGTGAAGTCTGTTGGGAGGCAGAACAAGCCCACGTCTTCCGGTGGGTCCGGCCCCGCCTGTTTGGCGTTGACCAGCATGTTCATGCTTGCAAAGGGAAGATGCCCCCCCACCACCACCCCCTGCGTGTGCACACATTCCCATGTTGAAGACCATTTCAGTTCTGTTTAAGGCTATAAGCCTGTCTTTATATCACAGGTATGGGAGAATACCCCCCCCCATGTCAAATAAATGCATCCCTGAACATCAGTCAAGTCTGCAGCTCCCTGATGCCATCTGCTGGACAGAACCGCACTCCCCGTTATCGTCTGCCCAGTCGTTTTCTGTTGCTGACAGCAGGACTGAAGGGGATTTTCAGTTTCATTCATTTCCATTTTCCACAGAGGTTCATTCAGCTGCTCTGTGGTCTCTGAATGTCCACCGGGTCAGAGAGGGAAGTCCAGAGGGCGAAGGTCGCAGACCACCCGGCAAGCTCAGTCACAACACGCACACTTAAACACAACAAGGCTCTTCTCTGACCTGCTGACTCGCTGTCTGGCTTGTAGAGTCTTTCTCTTTGTCTCGTGACGGATGTGTCTTAGGCTGCTGCTGAAGAAAGTCTTCAGGCGATCACACTTTGCCTGATAACACCTGAGGAAAAAGGCTGGTCATTTACTTAAGGAAGTGGGCTCAGGAGCAGCGTAACATCTCAGGCTTACAGGACGCTTTGACTCCGGTCAAACAGCTGGAAAGCTTCCGTCTGTTTCAGGCAGAAACAAAAGTGCTTCAACACAAACACAAAACCCCTCGGCGTTGATCTGACACACACAGAGCCCTGACGGCGAACGGCCTCGCTGACCTGTCCGGGGGTCAGCTTAGGGTCGGAGCATCGCCACAGCAACTGAGACATGAAGTCACTCAGAGGTCAGAAGTGTAGAAACTGTTCAAAGATGAAAGTTCATGAGTGGCCAGAGCTGCGTTTAGTTTGTTTAAAAATCAGAGAATCTTCATTTATGCTGTTCACAGGATCCTCAGCAACATTTCCTCTGCTAGGTCTCTTCTATAAACACAACAGCAAAATCAGAACCAGGAAGATGGTCCAATAGAACAGGGAAACTCCTACAGAAAACTCTTGTCTTTAAATTGTGACTCTAGGTATCACTGTGAAATATATGTGCACATCGTTGAAGAGATCGCAGTTGGACTTCTGTAGGGTGCTGTCGTAGTTCTAGTCTTTGTCATGGAATTCCAGTCTCTGTCGTGGTTCCGGTCTCTATGCATTAGTTCCGGTCTGTCGTGGTTTCGGTCTCTGTCGTGGTTCCGGGTCTCTGTGTGGTTCTGGTCTCTGTCATGGTTTTGGTCTCTGTCGTGGTTCTGGTCTCTGTCGGTGGTTCTGGTCTCTGCTTCGTGGCTCTGAGTCTCTGTCTCGTGGTTTTGGTCTCTGTGTCGTGGTTTGGTCTCTGTTGTCATGGTTTGGTCTCTGTCGTGTTTCGGTCTCTGTCGTGGCTCTGGTCTCTGTCGTGATTTTGGTCTCTGTATTAGTTTTGGTCTCTGTCGGTAGTTCTGGTCTCTGTCATTGGCTCTGGTCTCTGTCGTGGTTTTGGTCTCTGTCGTGGTTTTGGTCTCTGTAAAACAGTTCCTGGTCTCTGTCGTGGTTTTGGTCTCTGTCCTTGTTCTGGTCTCTGTCGTGGTTCTGGTCTCTGTCGTTGTTCTGGTCTCTGTCAGTGGTTCGGTCTCTGTGTGGTTCCTGGTCTCTGTCGTTGTTCTGGTCTCTGTCGTGGTTCGGTCTCTGTCGTGGTTTTGGTCTCTGTCGTTGTTCTGGTCTCTGTCATTGAGTTCTGGTCTCTGTCGTGGTTCTGGTCTCTGTGCGTGGTTCTGGTCTCTGTCGTTATTCTGGTCTCTGTCGTGGTTCTGTGGTCTCTGTGGCTGGTTCCCGGTCTCTGCTCGCGATGGTTCAGTCTCTGTCGTGGTTCGGTCTATTCATTAGTTTTGTAGTCTCTGTCGTTGTTCTGGTCTCTGTCATTAGTTCCGGTCTCTGTCGTAGTTCGGTCTCTGTCGTGGTTCTGGTCTCTGTCGTTGTTCTGGTCTCTATCGTTGTTCTGGTCTCTATCTTGGTTCTGGTCTCTATCGTTGTTCTGGTCTCTGTCGTGGTTCTGGTCTCTATCTTGGTTCTGGTCTCTGTCGTGGTTTTGGTCTCTGTGTCGTGGTTCTGGTCTCTGTCGTTGTTCGGTCTCTATGCGTGGTTCTGGTCTCTGTCATGGTTTTGGTCTCTGTGCGTGGTTCTGGTCTCTGTCATTAGTTCCTGGTCTCTGTCACGTGGCTCTGGTCTCTGTCGTCAGTTTTGGTCTCTGTCGTGATTCTGGTCTCTGTCGTTGTTCCGGTCTCTGTGGTGGTTCTGAAGGTCTCTGTCTGGTTTTGGTCTCTGTCGTGGTTCTGGTCTCTGTCGTGGTTTTGGTCTCTGTCGTTTGTTCTGGTCTCTGTAGTGGTTCTGGTCTCTTAATAGGTAGTTCGGTCTCTGTAAATGGATTCTGGTCTCTGTCGTTGTTCTGGTCTCTGTAAGTGGTTTGGTCTCTGTGCATTAGTTCTGGTCTCTGTGCATTAGTTCCGGTCTCTGTCGTGGTTCTGGTCTCTGTCGTTTGTTCTGGTCTCTGTCATTGGTTCTGGTCTCCTGTGCGTGGTTTTGGTCTCTGTCGTGGTTTTGGTCTCTGTCGTGGTTTTGGTCTCTGTCGTTGTTCTTGTCTCTATCTTGGTTCTTGGTCTCTGTCGTTGTTCTGGTCTCTATCTTGGTTCTGGTCTCTGTCGTGGTTCTGGTCTCTGTCGTGGTTCTGGTCTCTGTCGTTGTTCTGGTCTCTGTCGTGGTTCTGGTCTCTGTGGTGATTCGGTCTCTGTCGTCAGTTCTGGTTTCTGTCATTGGTTCCGGTCCCTGGCGGTAGTTCAGGTCTCTGTCGCATTGGTTCTGGTCTCTGTCGTGGTTTTGGTCTCTGTCGTTGTTCTGGTCTCTGTGCGTGGTTCTGGTCTCTGTGCGTGGTTCCGGTCTCTGTGGTAGTTCTGGTCTCTGTCGTTGTTCTGGTCTCTGTCGTGGTTTTGGTCTCTGTCGTGGTTCTGGTCTCTGTCGTTGGTTCCGGTCTCTATGCATTAGTTCTGGTCTCTGTCGTTCTGGTCTCTGTCGTGGTTCCGGTCTCGTGGTTCTGGTCTCTGTCGTTTGTTTTGGTCTCTGTCGTTGTTCTGGTCCTCTGTCGTGGTTTTGGTCTCTGTCAGTGGTTCTGGTCTCTGTCGTGGTTCCGGTCTCTGTCGTAGTTCTGGTCTCTGTCGTTGTTCTGGTCTCTGTCGTGTAGTTCCGGTCTCTGTCGTGGTTTGGTGTCTGTCGTTGTTCCGGTCTCTGTCGTGAATTTTGGTCTCTGTCGTTGTTCTGGTCTCTATCATGGTTCTGGTCTCTATCGTTGTTCTGGTCTCTGTCATGGGTCCAGTCTCTATCGTGGTTCTGGTCTCTGTCGTGGTTCTGGTCTCTGTCATGGTTCTGGTCTCTGTCATGGTTCTGGTCTCTGTCGTGGTTCGGTCTCTGTCGTGGTTCTGGTTTCTGTCGTGGTTCCGGTCCCTGTCGTGGTTCAGTCCCTGTGTGAGTTCCGGTCTCTGTCGTGGTTCTGGTCTCTGTCGTGGTTCCGGTCTCTGTCGTGGTTCGGTCTCTGTCGTTGTTCTGGTCTCTGTCGTGGTTTTGGTCTCTATGCGTGGTTCTGGTCTCTGTCGTGGTTCGGTCTCTGTCGTGGTTCTGTGGTCTCTGTCGTTGTTCTGGTCTCTCTGTATGCATTGGTTTTTGGTCTCTATCGTGGTTCCGGTCTCTATCGTGGTTCCGGTCTCTGTCGTGGTTCTGGTCTCTGTCATGGGTCCAGTCTCTATCGTGGTTCCGGTCTCTGTCGTGGTTTTAAGGCTCTCTGTCTCGTTGTTCTGGTCTCTGTCGTAGTTTTGGTCTCTGTCGTTGTTCTGGTCTCTGTCAGTGGTTCTGGTCTCTGTCATTAGTTCTGAGTCTCCTGTCGGTAGTTCTGGTCTCTGTCGTTGTTCTGGTCTCTGTCGTGGTTCTGGTCTCTGTGCGTGGTTCGGGTCTCTGTAGGTAGTTCTGGTTTCTGTCGTGGTTCCGGTCCCTGACCATTCAGTTCCAGTCCCTGTCGTAGTTCTGGTCTCTGTCGTGGTTCTGGTCTGTCGTGGATTTCTGGACACTTCGCAGTCTGTGACGGCTGAACTTCCCACTTGAGTTTGTTTGATGTTGGCTGAACAGAAACCGTCCTAAGTGGGGGGACCACAACGTCAGCAGGTTTTTCTGTACCCATAGGGCCTGAAGCCCCCACTGACCCAGACCCGACCTTCATCCCTGACCTCTGACCTCCCGCTGAGTTCAGCCTGGGGTCGGCTCTCACGGACAGACGCGGTTCAGGGAGGGGTCAGCTGCAGCCCCAACATCTGAACACATCAAAAAGACGCTCCCTCCGCTTTCACTTCTGATCTCAGAGGTCAGGAGGTCAGACGAGGTCAGGTGGATCAGGATCTGTCAGCAGGAGCAGAAGTGGACGATCAAAAGTGTGGTGAAGAATTTGGCGAGATTTCGCCTCTTCTGCTCCTCCATCACGATGGGGACGGGGGCAGTAGCAGTCGATCCACGGGGGGCGCGGCCAACCTTTATTTTGACGGGGCTTGGTAAAGATTTTCACCGGGGAAAAAATCGCTGATTCTGAAACACTGCAGACTCTACCAGATCAGGAAGGCCAGGGCTGGGTCGGCCTGGGGTCAAACACAGGTCGCTGCAGCGAGAGGTTAAAGGTCACTGCCCTGTAGTTTTACAGAACACCACAATGAGCACTTTTGTCAGCATTTTTGAAGTTTTAAACACACATTCTCAGTTGTGCTGCACCAGACACCTCATTCCACCTGGAGGTTTTTCCAAACGGGTGAAGGTTTGGGATCCTTTAAGCTCATTTTTCTGAGATTACAGCCTAAAATTTAACCAAACGGCTGAATGTGTTCCAGACTGTAAATATTTTATTGTTCTTAACCTAATTTACTGTTTGTTTTTTTGACATTTTTCTGTATTTTATTTCTCAGGTAAAACCCGGCAAAAGCCGGAACATGACTATTTACTTTGCAGTCAACAGAAAAAAGGACGTCCTGGAGAACAGGTTCAAACAGAGTTTAGTCGTCCCGTTTGTCCCTGCAGGCCCATTTCTCCAGGTACTGTCTCCGCTTTTATTCTGAAAATTGTTAGACTGAATAATGACATTTTCTACATAAAAGCATTTCATGAAACAGAAGTTCTTTCTTTACGTTTTGTCGTTTTTTTGTTTCATAAAAAGCTACAGCACCAGATCTTTCTGTGTTTTTTTAGTCTCAGCTTTTTCCAGATGTTTTCCAGCCTAATGGGATTTTTGTTTTTATGAACTCAGAGGAGGGACGTTGGACGTGGCTCCACGGACTTCTGCTGCCTCTCAGGTTTGCATGAGGATGTCTTGTGCGGGGAGAAACTCTTCATCACTTTGACTTTGATGGCCGCTGCTCTGCTTCTGCGTTTGCTGCCATCATTGTTCAGATCCTTTCAAGCTTATCCCCAACATGACTGATGGCTCCATCCAGCGTTCAGACGCTCATTCAGAGGTTGGAGCTTTGAATCCAAGGAGCTCTCAAACATCTTCCAGCTGACTTCCATTGTTTCCTGTTTGAAGGGTCAACCGCGGTTCAGTCAGGGTTCAGATCCAGGTCAGAGCGAGCCGCCGTTCATCCTCACTGAAAAAAACCTTTTTTGAGCTTTTACCTGGTTACTCACAGATGTTTTGTCCTCCGTGCTCATGTCTTATTTCTTTGATATTTGTTACATTTCAGGAAGTAGCTGACAGAAGATGGGAAGTTTCCAAAATAAAAGTCTTCCTGTTTGCATGTGTTGTGGACTTCTTTAAGCTCGGGCATCAAAACACGTGAATCTGTTGGCTTTGTGCCGTGAAAATCATCAAAGACAAGTGTGGTCATCTTCAGGAAAATCAGCTCTTTATAGGTCATAGGTCGTCATTTTGGTGATGCTGCATATTGTGGCGGTGAAAGGAAGGGTTTTTGGGTCAGCACGGCCTTCGCAGGCTCAGCTGCTCTCTGTTTGGCGTTTCAGAAGTGTGTTCCTGGGAACATTTTTCTTTAGAAAACCAGAACTCCAGCCACCGCCGGGCTGGCTTGTTGTTATTTATTCCTGGAGTTGCTAAAGTATGGATGCTGTGGGAATGAGATGGGTGGTTCCAGGTCTGCCGCCGCTGCACCGTTTCCATCAGGCGACAGAGAGATGGAGGAGGCGAGCAGAAAGAGAGAGGGTTCACCGGCGGGGCAACGACCCTCTTCCCGCTCTCCATCACACTGGAAGCCCCGGGGGCACGCGGCGCAGCGGGCTGCCACGCTCGGAGCTGGGTGTGTGCGTCAGACGAGCACCTTCTGCAGTTCAAGCAGAGCACAGACTTCTGGGGGATCGAATCTGAACGGTGCTGAAGCAGACGGAAAGCAGGAGGTGGAGGTGGAGGTGGAGGAGGTGGAGGAGGAGGAGGAGGAAGAGGAAGAGGAGGAGGAGCAGAGGAGGTGAAAGCAGGGAAAGCATAAATGCTAATGAGCGTGTCTTCTAAGGTGGAGGGAAGCCGGTTGGGTTTCTGCAGATAAACAGACAGGTGCATCTTTGCACAGCGCTGAGCTGTTGCCATGGCAACACAGACAGTTAAAGAGACCTGGAGCTCGTAAAACATCTCTATGCGAGCCGAAGATGTGAGTGAGAATCAGAAAGAAATGTCTCAAATAATTCCTGGTTGTGTTTTTTTACTCCTCCAATGATATTTGCGGGCTTCATGAGTCTCACGCTGTTTGTCTGGTTTGTTCTTATTGTGTTCCATTTGTGTGTTTTTTCTTTGTCACCTTTCTTATTTTTATTTTACTGTATGCTGACCTTGAGGTGCCTTATAAATGAAATGTAATATAATTATTTTCCTTTCTGAAAACGTGAATGTTAAAACTTTGTGACTAGACGCCTTGAATGCTTTAATTTTGTTGTTTACTTGTTTGTTTAACAAAGAGGACGGTTGTGCCGACAGAGGATCAGTGGAGATTCTGTCAGCTTTACCAAGAAAGAAAAGCGGTTCTTGGGTGACGGCACCTTCAACTGCTTTCCTTCCCAGAGGAAAACGTTTAATTTTTATTTAATAATCTTTTCGATGTCTTTCCTCACAAACTTTTCACGTGACATTTTCTTTCCTGGCCTTCCTGAAGGGATTCACAATCCGTGGCGTTGGCCTCCTCTTGAGCACAAATGTAAGTAACAGCGAGCAGATGGGGATTCCTGAGACGCTGAATGATGTGGGTGATCACAGAGCTGCAATTACCAACAACAACTTCCAGTTTGAGGCTTTCTGCGTCGCATTTCTGCCTCACATCTGTTTTCATGGCGTCATCTTCCAAAGAAGAGCCAAACGGCGGCGGCGCTGCTTTCCCGCTCTTCCATCAGCGGCCTTCTCCTCCTCCTGGTGGATCTTCTTCCTGTCAGCCTTCGTCCCTCCGTGGCCTTTTTGTCATACTTTTTCCTCGGTTTCTTGTTTTAACCGTGGAATTGGATTTCTTTTTCTCTTGCCCTCTGCAGCTGCATCTAAGTCCATGGTTACCACGGCGATGCAGACGGCAGGTGGAGACAACTAACAGAGCTGCCATCACCAGAAAACACAACAAAGAAATGATCACAATTTCATCTATTCAACAGGAAAATGTTTGCATTAAGTCCAATTTATTCTAGTAAAAAATATATGATTTAAAAGAAAATACTAAAAAACTGCTTCTTTTTCTGTTAATTCGGTTTAAATAGAATTAAAATCATAATGAAAACGTACAACAAACAAAATGTTTATTTATTGAATTAAACAGAATAACATTTCATTAAATGAATCAATTTAAAAATGAATTAAATTGAATTACAATAAAACTATTTATTTCAAACTAAATTAATAAAAATGTTTTTAAAATAAATTGTTTTAAAGACATCAATCTTTTCTGAAAATGGATCTGAATTAAGGGGAACGTTAAATTAATCCCTAATGACATTTTAACTAAATTTAAATCAATTTAACTTTAGTCTGAGCAGCAATTTAATAGAAACCTTGTAACATTCATAGCAGATACGGTGAAATAAGTATGTGTGGATGTGCATGCGAGTGCGTGTGCAAATAACTTTATTCATGCAAGAAAATTACATTTTGTTGAAATGTTTAAATTTTCTATTTTTCTATCCCATGGAAATTGTTTCTTTATAAGTAAAAATTTTAAAAAAAGAAAACTACACATAAAAATGTTTGTCTGAGGCCAGAAAATCCAAAACTGTCCTGCACAAATTTAACATTTTTTTACAAGTTAAGAAAAAATCGATTGTAAATTTCGATTTTACTTTATAATATCAAATTGTTTTTTTTTTCCTGCTTATGTGGAAGTTGGGAAAATAAAAACTAAACTTAAATTTCATTTTAAAAGATATTTTTTGCTTTTAATTTTTTTTGGGGGGGGGATTTTCATTTGCTGCAGAAATTCCCTTTGATGTGTGGCTTTGATGCGCTTGAAAAAGATTTTTTTTAATCTGCTTCTGGAAAAGCAGCTTCTGGTTGTGTTTGTGTGTTTCGTCTGCTTATGTGTTTGCGCTGCAGCGCATCCAGCAGCTGTGGAGTCCCGCAGCCTTCCTTCCCGCGTGCAGCATGCTCACGCCGTCCGTCATGAGGACTGTCAGCACGCGCACATGCATTTCCCTCCTCACAGTAAAACCAGGCATTAATGGTGCAACTGTGGCTCACGTTTGTCAGCAGCACAACGATGCTTCCATGCACCATCTGGCGGTGGAAAATGGAACTACAATAAAAAAAAAACAATGTCAAAATACCTATTTAAATATATATTATAAACATATATATAGAATAGAATAGAATAGAATAGAATAGAATAGAATAGAATAGAATAGATAAATTGTATACCCATATAACTCATTGTTAACAACAATATGTTCGGGGGTAGACATTAAATCAATAAACGAAAAGAATATACCAAAATAATTTAATAAAATGTATGTTCTTTTAAACATGTATAAAACTTATTTTATTTTATTTCTGAAAATAGAAATGTTTTTTGTCATTAACATTTTTCCTTTCTTAAAATTAAATAAATAAAAAACCAACTATTTCACTTATTCAATTATTATTTATTATTGATTTATTATAAATATTTATTAGAAAACCAAAATGCTATTAAATTAAAATTAAATTAAATTAAATTGAATTAAAAAAGAACATTTTTGTTCGTAGAGCTGCAGGGGAGACACTGATATGAAGCTATGAGGACGATCATGTATTAATATATTATATTTGATTTGCTGCATTACAGATAAAATAAGTGAACTCGTTTTATTATAAGCTGCAGGCCAAAGAGATTTGTCAAATGCAGTTAAAAGATGAATTCTAACATTTATGTCGCTGGTATAAATGACTAATATCAAGTTTAAATCATTTAAGACTATTTAAAACTATTTAAGCGACGCGCTCACATGTGTGGTTTTATCAGCATGCAGCCTGCATTACAGTATTTCACAGATGAAGTCAAGCAGCACAGACTTCCTGTCTCAGTCATTCAGATGATGATGATGAAAAGATGAAGATGCCGAATCCTATTCCACTGTGACGTCAGCCTGATTCCTGCAGGATGTTTTCGTGCAGACAGCCATGGACGTTGTGCTTCACAGGCATCGGCAGCATGTTGAAAGGATCCTTCATGACAGCTCCTCACGTTCAGGCATGCGCACAGAGACCAACAACAGCAAAGGTCAACCGGAAACGCAGGTAAAAATCCAGTCTCCTTCAGTGTCACGTGGACAGACGCCGGGTTTCTGCGTCGGCGGGAAGCGTCCAGCAGGTGGCAGTGTCCCATAAGCACAGACATGGTGCAATTCCCTTTCATTTTTCTCCTACTGTAAGCTTTTGCAAATACGTGACACATTTAATACGTACTGTGATGCTGCAACAGTGGAACTTCCCCCCAAACAAATAAAAGATTGTCTTTTCTTATCTCTTATCTTACAACAACAAGACAAACAAAGAAAAGTAGAAGGCCAGTTCCACATCAGATTCCAGCAGACTCAGGAGAATCTGTCTTTCTAACAGAACAGGTGGGAAACAAGTGGGAGTCCGATTTTAAGAGCTTGTTTACCTGTGATAGTTGTTCCCACCTGTTCGATGACCAGTTTCTTCTGAATATGTGCAGATCACCACAGTAGTATAAAACCGAACTGCCTTGATAAAATAAATCAGGATATTACAAAAGTCATGGAGTAAACTAGACTTTATGAAGCTGCTGGTGTGGTTCTGAAGTGTCCTAAATTGTTAAATACATCGTCTCTTTACGTTGTGTTATAAAATGGCTTCATGCCATCTAGTTGGTATAAACTGATTATCAAGCCAATTCCAAAATAACCTAAAGCAGACCTAAGAGTCCCTCTGGATTATAGAGTAGCGTGTAGACGGTGTTCATAGCATTCTGAATAATCACTTCTCTGAATATAGAAGCAAACCAAGTCCTTGTAGGGGAGCAGAATGGATCCAGGAGAAACAGGGCGTGTAATGACCAGATTTATGTTTTGTCCTCAGCTGAGAGCGCTATAAAGTAAAAATACATTCATTTCTTATATGCATTTAAAGAAAGGATTTGACTGGATAAATACAGATCTTGTAGAATATAAATGACTCATGTATAGAATTAATAGTAAGTTTTATAAAGCAATTAAAGCTCTGCACAAGGTTCCATTAGTCTGTGTACAGGTGAATTACCTATGTATATATGTGTGTGTGTGTGTGTGTGCGTGCGTGTGTGTGTGTGTGTGTGTGTGCGTGTGTTTTGTTTTTGCAGAATAAGGCACTTTTCTATTCTCACTCATCTCTAAGTGTGGAAGTCTCTCCCTACAGATTTCCGGGTCACTGACTCTCTCTTCATATCTAAACTCCTAAGTTTAAACTGACTTATAACTGTTTATTTATTGTTGTTTCATTATGACTTTAACATCCATGATCCATTGTTCTGTCTCTTTTTTTATCTGTTGTGTGGCTGGAAAACACATCAAATGACATGTGTTCTTTTTTTATTCCTGTATTCTTTGAGAACTTTTACACAACTTTGCCATCCTGGACCACTGGAGCTGAGTCCAGGTCCAGGGTCTTGCTCGTGGAGCATTTTGACATCAGAGATTTCAACCACCACCTTTGGCTGGCAGAGGACACGACTTCAGTGAAAGAACTGAACAAACATTTTTAAATGAGCAGACATGTTTGAGCTGGTTTAGTCCAGATGCTATTTTCCAGAGTCAATTATCGATTTATATTATTTTGAAAGGTCGATTCTGTTCGATCTGATTAACAGCTTTCCTCAGACAGATCGATAGGATTGGATGGATTGAATCAAACCCCTTCAGGCTGGAGAACAGTGTGGTTCTGGACTGGAGTCAAACCTTCCGTCTGGACAAAGTCTGCACCAGCAATCAAAGTCCACTAGATGGAGCCATTGTACATCTTTCTATGATCATGACACACACTCTAGATGACCCCACTAGACAGTGGGGTCATCTAGACCCACTAGACAGAGCTCTGAACCTTTTTTCTTCAATGATTTGTGATCTTCACTGGTGTCCATGGTTTACATGAAATCTTTCCACCTTTATCCACCTTTGTCATGGTAGGGAGAACACGTCAATGGAAGGGTGGGGTCACCTGGACCCCACAACATAGCACAAGATAAAGAAAATGAAGCTGCATGGTTCCTGACTCTAGCTTCTTCCCAAAATCCTGCTTCATGGGTAACAGTTGACGTTTCATGTGGAGGAGGGGGCGTACGTAGCACTGTTTACCTTCAGCTTTGGTGTTCTGCACATGTCAGGTTCATGACGTCATGAGACAAATGGACTTCTGGGAATGAAAAGGAAAATAAAGTAGTGGTCATTTGCACACAAACGTGTCTCTGAGCACCTTAGTTTACAGATGAAACTCCACTTTACCGACACTGAACCCCAGATAAACGGCTACCCTGACAATAATCTGATTTTTAGTCGCCAAAATGTTCGGAATTCCTGTGTTTTTAACCTATCCTGAAATAAAGCGTCACAAAATACTCCTTTCATCTTTAAGCTAGGCTCAGATAAACAGACAACTTTGGTGTTTTTCCTCGTTAATCTACGACATTCTTTCTAGCAATTTTACGACTTAAAAGCCGTGATTTAAAAAGAAAAAGTTTGTAAACTGGCCCTAAAACTCAGTCGTATCATTGAGATTTACAGGTTTAGATTTTGTTTTCTATGTTAAGTGACTGTCAAAGTTTGACATCTTTAGTTATGTGAATTCCAAGACATTTTACAGAAGATTTAATGGGAATATTGCAGACTTCTGTCTAATATGTAATAAGAGTAAAACTTGGAAAACGAACTTGTGTTCCCAATGTCATGTAGACGTCCAAAAGAAGAATCGAGCCTCCATCTTCAGACCAATCTCTGTACTTTAGTAAATCCTGCACTAGTACAATGTTATTGTGCATTTCTCATAAAACCAGTTTGTGTCTCACAGCTTTTAGTCCTCTTTTAAATCTGTTAGTGTACACACTCTCTGGACACTATCAGGTCCACCTCGCTGGTTGGAACCCTTTTGCCTTCAGAACCACCTTAATCCTTGGTGGCATAGATTCAACAAGGTTCTGGAAACATTCCTCAGAGACTTTGGTCCACGTCGACATGACAGCATCAGTTGTTGCAGATTTGTCTGCTGAACATCCATGATGCCCATCTCCCGTTCCACCACATCCCAAAGGTTCTCTATTGGGTTCTGGTGACGGCGGAGGCCGTTTGAGTCCAGAGAACTCATTGTCATGTTCCAGAAACCAGTCGGGGATGATTCCAGCTTTAGGACATGGAGCCTTATCCTGCTGGAAGTAGCATCAGAAGATGATCCACTGTAGTCAGAAAGGGATGGACATGGTCAGCTACAACACTCAGGTAGGCTGTGGCGTTGTGAACCATGCTAAACTGGTTCTAAGGGGCCCAAAGTGGACCAAGAAAATATCCCCACACCATGACACCACCACCATCAGCCTGAACTGTTAATACTAAACAGGATGGATCCATGCTTTCATGTTGTTGACCCTACCATCTGAATATAGCAGCAGAAATGGAGACTCATCAGACCAGACAACGTTTTTCCATCTTCTATGGTCCAGTTTTGGTGAGTCTGTGTGAATTGTAGCCTCAGGTTCCTGTTCTTAGCGGACAGCAGTGGTACCCGGTGTGGTCTTCTGCTGCTGTAGTCCATCTGCCTCCAGGTTGGACGTGTTGTTCTTTCAGAGATGCTCTTCTTGGTTTGAACCAGTGGGTCTTTGAGTTCCTGTTGTCTTTCTGTCAGATGGAACCAGTCTGGTCATTCTCCTCTGACCTTTGGCATCAATGAGACATTTCTGCCCACAGAACTGCAGCTCACTGGATATTTCCTCTTTTTTGGGCCATTCTCTTTAAACCTTAGAGGTGGTTGTGGGTGAAAATCTCAGTGGATCAGCAGTTTCTGAAATCCTGAGACCAGCCTGTCTGGCACCAACAACCATGTCACGTTCAGAGTCATTTCAATCACTTTTCTTCTGCGTTCTGATCGCTTTGAGCTGCAGCAGATCAACTGGACCATGTCTACCTGTATTGAGTTGCTGCCATGTGATTGGCTGATTAGAAACTTGGCTAAATGAGCAGTTGGAAATGTTTCAATTAAAGTGGCCGGTGAGTGTTTATGTCAATAATTTGTAAACAGTTTAGAGAGAAATGGGATGGTAGTGATCCAGAGTTTTACAATCTCTTCCAGGTTTTAAAATAAGAATAATGATGCTCAGACTCTCTGGAAGTGAATAGTTTCAAGTGATTTATTTAAAATACAAAGACAGTAATTCTTTTAGAGATTGCAATATTGTACAGCTCCTCTTCAACCTGCAAAAACGTGTGATAAGAGTTATTCATATTGCTGGATATTGTATGGAAGCGTATTGCATACAATTTCTTTGTATTTGATTTGTTTTTCTATTTCTTTAATCAGGTGATCTACTTTATTCTTTATGGTGAGTAACTGTGAGACTGTACTTTACTGACGCTTTACATTAAGGCAAATGTAATTTGTTTCTGCATCACAGCAGACAATAAAAAAATGTTGGTACAACTACATCCAACATTTTGCTCCGTGATGTTTGTGTAGACAGTAAGTAGGAAGAACAAAACACACTTTGTGGCTTTTCAATGTTTAATTGCAGCTCATCTTATAGTTTTCACTAGCGAATGGGTTCCAGCCCAGCCTGTTAGGAGTTCTGTGCTTTGGTAGTTGAAAATATTGGAACAAAAATCACAGAAATTGTATTAATGAAAATATACAGTTTTTGAATTTTTACATTTATTTTTCATACACGAAAAAAAAAAAATTCTTAACAGAAGCAATAGGCTTTTATAAATGTGACCATACTAACATATTATTTTTAACTTCAAATTGTTCAAACTTTTAGATTTAGTTTGTTTGCATACAATATAATTCTTCCATGAAGCTAGTAAGAAGGTATAACCTCGTAATATTCAGAAACCGTTCACACAAAGGGATGGAGATTACTCTACGAGGGGATATGGTTAAACAGCCAGCAGTTAGAACAAGTAGGAAAACAAAATTAAACTGTGCAATATCTTTGAGAACCAATAAAAACAAACAACTTACGTTTAAACTTAAAGTGTGGAACGATTACGATTTCAATATACTTTTTTACTTTTTTATCATGCATTTACTTGGTTTCCTAAAGTACAGGAACGTTGTATATGTGTTGCAATGAAGACTATGCTGCAAACTGATCAAGTGGAACCTGCATGAATTACCATATAAGGGCATGGAAGTGTTGAAAGCTGTATCTGTTTTTTGTCTGTGCTGAAGGGATTCGGACCGACTCTCCTTCGTACCAGGAGCGGCTGGTCTGTTAATCTACTGCTCGTACGTATTGACAAAGAGCCATTGTTTGCCATGACTTGATTGACACATGTTGGGTAATAAAATGCTGTCTGGCCCGTGAGGGGGGCACTCAGGGCAGATCAGACCTGTAGACGCCCCTGGCTCTCCCTTTTGCAAAAGGTTTGAAGCTTCCTGCAGACTCTTGTGTGATTTTTCTTTTCCCATTGCACATCAGGTTTTCCTTAACCATCTGAACCGGAGAAGGCCTTAGGTAACCAACAAAAAACTCTTCATGAAACACAAGATGGATGAACAAAAATCAGGAAATATCCAAGTATTTACAGGGAAATGTTGATTGTGGAAAAAGGGAAAATTATAATTTTGTGTGATATTACGGACTAATTGTCGATCCCCGTTTAAACATGTATTATTGTAAGTTTAGTTTAACGGAGACTTTCCTTTATTTTTTAATAAAAACAACACACAGGCCCCCGGTTCAAGTCCCTGCTGGGGGAACCAGAACATCAATGGGGGGGACCTTTCTGTGTGGAACTCGCATGTTCTCCCTGTGCATGCGTGGGTTTTCTCCGGCTTCCTCCCAACCCCAAAAACATGCTTCATAGGTCAATTGGCAACTCTAAATTGTCCCTAGGTGTGAGTGTGAATGGATGTGTGATTGTGGCTCTGCGACAGACTGGCGACCTGTCCAGGGTGTCCCCTGCCTTCGCCCACAAGTGGGTGGATAGGCTCCAGCAGCCCTGTGACCCCGAAAGGGACAAAACGGAAGAAAAAAAGATGAATGAATGAATATATATGTGTATATATTATATTGGTGCTATCCAGTTTGGATCCAGATTCCAGCTCAGACGAGGCAAAACAAAGACGTTCATGGATCCGTTTGTCTGCATGCATCAGAATGGAGCGGAGCAGGGAGCTTGTGGCTTGCCGATTGTAGATTTTATGTCACTGCTATCAGATTTTCAAAGTGCATTTTTTCGTCTGTTCCTGATTCACAATGATTTGAATAAAGAAATACTTAGAAATGGAGTTTTAATCTTCCCGCATTAGAAAAATGCAATAAGAACATGTTTGTTTGTTTTTTAAACCAACAGATTTTCGTCAGAGTTGGTCCTGGGGCCGTTTGATTCATTCAGCTGAATTCCCGAATCTTCTGTAAACTCTTTTCCTTTTGGAGCAAAGTCCATCCGTCCGTTTAACCTGCTATTTCCCTTTTGAGGTCACTGGGTTGGACCAAATCTTTTTTTTTTAACAACGTTTACAACAATGAATGAAAAATTGTGCAACTAAAATACAATGTAGCATACAGCAGCAAAAATACAAAATACGAAATTAACCATTTAATAAAGGTACAAATACCCACCCCCCCTTTTATTTTGTAGAAACATCCTGGTCTGGTCGTGTTGTGACGCAACTTCCGGTGGTGCTGTTGGCGGGCAGAGCGAGGCAGGTTGTGCTTGCTAGCGCCGTGATCGAGGCTTTTGTGTGGCCCATCTGCAGGGAAGAGCCGCCGCGACTCCCGCCGCTGAGCCCCCAGAGTCCTGCTTCCCGCTGCCCTTCGCTCGGTCGGCCCCCCCAGCCTGCTGCTGTACGTCGACAGACGGTCGGGCCTGCTGCTGTTAGCTCGCTGAGTTTCTCCGTGGAGGTAAGGCTGTCTCTTTTTTTTTTTAATGCGCCATGTTGTCCTCTGGTGGTGGTACACGGCGGCGGCGGCCCACATGGAGTCTCTATTGTTAATCAAAATCCTTAAAATGTTCCATGGTTACTTAACTCGGGTTTTTGGATTTACTGAACCGGGTTTGCATATTTTAGCATGTTTTTGAGCAAGTTAAAGTCCAAGACCTGCAACTCGTGTCTCTGGAATAGGGAGAATGGCCACGCGCCGATTGTTGCGGCTCTGTATGTGCGGATGTAACACGCACAGCCAGGCTAATTTCACGAACACGCGCGTTTTTGAGGAAGATTTGCACGTGCTGCGTTTGTCGCGTAAAATTCACGGCTGTGGAGGTTCGGGAAAACGGGAGGGCGGTTCTCCCGCTGTCGAAGGTTCGGCCCAGAGGTTCTGGAGAACCGAGCATGCCTGAAATGCAGTTGTTGAGTTGATAGTGCTGGAGCGGCGGCGCGTGCACTTATTTGTTATTATTTGTCAGTGATGTTCAATCAAAGCTGCAGTGCACGGAGGCGAACGCGCTTCTGAAGGAGACCCTCCCACCGCGAGCGCAGTCTCACGTGCTCTAAAAAAAACAACTTTACCAGCTGAAGCCGGTAAAGATGTGTTTTTGCTAACAAATAAAGAAAAATCACACAAATCATTTAGTTTTTAATTTAAATAGAGAGGTTAAGACTATTGAAAACATCAAAACAACAACAAGGGCGATTTCTAAAGGGGGCCCGGGTTCCATGCTAACAATGATCCGCCCGCTGAACACCAGAGAGATGGAGCGTGCGCGCGCGCTCCCGCGGGGGCGGGTCTTCGGGTGTCTGATGCCACGACACCGACGTCGTTTGAAGTTGTTCCCCGTCGTTTGTCCACTCTGCCCCTCACCTGAAAGGATCTGTTGGATTAACCTCAACTTTGTTTACATTGAATCTGAATGGAGAGGAATTGTCTGCGCATGCGCGTGAGAGCTAACGCTTGTAGCCCAGGTCCAGTTAGTATTCGTGTCCTTCTCGCATTCTTTCACATTGGTATCTTTTGGGGACAGATGTGGTGTTCATGTTTCCATCGTCTCTCTTCTCTGGCTGTACAACATGTACGCTAAGGACTCTAAAAAAACTTCTGGTATCTTTAAAACAAAATTACCTTCAAAATAGACTTCTCACAACTTAACCAACATTTATCAAGCAAAACACAAGAGGCTAACAAATGACCGTTACAATACCTTTGTATTCAAAATTCATAGCATTACATATTCTGCAGTTCATTGAAAAAAAAAATGAAAACTGCTTCTGTAATTACTGTATTTTTCAGACTAAAAGTCCAGGCAGGAAAAAAAAGGCCCAACAAAGAAGAAGAAAACAATTACCAATAAGTCGCACTTTTGGGAGAAATGTATTTAACTAATAAGTACAGTTACAAGAATCGACTTTTCATCTTGAGAGTCAAATTGTAAAAACATTAGACTCACACGTTGATGCTTATCTAGCATAGCATATAAATCATACCGCCTAGTACACTAAGCTCTTTATATCACTTTAAATACTAAATCTGTTGAAGTCTTCAATGGAAAACTGACAGTAGATCTGGACGGCTTGGGTTGCAGGTAATTGTTGGGCCATCTTAAAAAAGTTCAACAGTGAAATCTGTAAAAGTATCCGTCACGCCATTGGCTCCCCCCCCCCCATGAAATCAATATTATTGACAATACCTAACCTAAGATTTATTTAAACAAGAAACAAATAGCGTACAGCGCCTATCATAGCTGTTGACACACTATAAAACAAGGCTGCAAATGAATCCTGTGGAACATTTATTTATAAAAATACTTCTTTTCAATCGATGAGCATTGTCTTTGGAAAATGCAGATAATTTAATTTGCCTTTTTGAGATAACATGTCTGTTCTAGTTCTCATATCTTTCCTAAAAGTGCTACTGATTTATGTCCCCCCCCCCCCCCCCCACACACACACATCTTTTTAATATACCCTAACCCTTATACTCCAGGGTAACTTATAGTCCAAAAACCAAGGTACAGTATTGAAGAATGTCCGTCACGGATCGTTTATCATCAACAACCTTTCTTAAACATTTTCAACGCTTTATGAAACATATATTAAAGAATATTGACCAACATAAAAAATCTTTTTTTTTTTAATCAGAGCTTTAGACTGTAGTGTACTTGTTTGTTTGTTTTTCTAACTTGTCCCACCCAACATCTGAGCAAACAGACGAGAGCTGCTAGACGGATTTTACAATAGGGGTTATATATCTTCTGATAACAAAGGCATATATTTGCATAAACCCCTCGTGAGATCCATCTTAACGGCGACTGAAGTGACTTTGATTTTCACCCGACGTCGTGTGAAAAAGGTCTATTGGACAGAGCCATGTGTCTGAAGATATGTTATAGATGATTGTTATTGACCCAACTGCACCTTTGCCTCCTCCTAGTGTCCTCTGAAGACAGCAAACTGGCGGCCGTAGCAGCAAAGAAGGGCAAGAAGGTGGAGGAGGAGGAGGAGCAGCAGCAGCCGGCGCCACCGCCGGCGCCACCTGCAGCGGATGCACCGGTGGCCGAAGCTGCGGCTGCAGCTCCACCAGCAGAGGAGGAGGAAGAGGAGGAATATGTGGTGGAAAAGGTTCTGGACCGCCGGGTGGTGAAAGGAAAAGTGGAGTTTCTGCTGAAGTGGAAAGGTTTTTCTGAGTAAGTGTGAACTTAAAAACTCTAGAGTTTCTCGCATCGGATGCAATAGAATGTTGTTTCAAATGTACATTTCTGTCTCTCAGAGAGGACAACACATGGGAGCCAGAGGAGAACCTGGACTGTCCCGACCTCATTGCAGAGTACATGCAGAAACACAAAGAGAAGGAAGAGAAGAAGAAAGAGGGCAAAAGAAAAGCGGCCAGCGAGGGCAGCGGCGAGGCAGAAGAGCGGGGAAGCAAGAGGAAGAAGGAGGAGGTGGGGGAGCAAGTTCGCTGGAGACACCTTCCAAAAACTTGATTATAATTTCCTAAATAAAGATACGGTGGTCTTGAAACCTCTTAGGGCGAGAAGGCGAGAGGGTTTGGCCGAGGACTGCAGCCTGAGAGGATCATCGGAGCCACGGACTCCAGCGGAGAACTCATGTTCCTCATGAAATGGTGGGTTCCGTCGTCAGACTTTCACGCTAAACCTGAGCTGTCGTGATCAGTGATTACATCGGTGACTCTTTCAGCGCCGAGCATGTTGTCGTGTTGGCCTTTAACACTAAAGCCTTAGCTCCAGCATTCATCAAACTACAGTCACTCTTCAACCGTTTGTTGCGTAAACGGTTGAAGAGTGACTGTAGTTTGATGAATGCTGTAGTTTCATAGCATCTGTAGTTCTGCAATGTTAAAGGTGTAATCAGTGGAAACTAATCTTAAGACAGTTGTTTGTAAATCCGTTTTTCTTTAAGCGACGCACATTGTCAGACTATTCAAAAGAGTTTGATCATTTCGCCTCAAAACTTCACCTCAGGTTTTTTCGAACTGCAAAAAAAAAACCCAGAAAATCTTGTTACTCCTCACTTAAAGCTCTAAGCCTGGGGGGTCAAACTCATTTTCACCGAGGGCCACATCTGCATGGTGGTTGTCCTCAAAGGGCCAGATAGAACTTATACATGTATCTACTCCTTAATGTGAAATAACTCATTCATTATTTATTATAACTTTTTATAGGGACAATTACAGTTGCATAGAAAACATATGTTTGTTTGTTACTCTAACATAAACTATTTTAAATTTTTTCCGCTTATTAAAACCAACAAAACTCCATTAATGAAGGATGAAACTGTCCAAGTGAATAAAGAGAAATATCATAAAACTGAGCTGAAAGAAAATGAATTATAGTGTAACATTTGACAAACAAAAGACTCCACACAACAACAACGTGTCTGCATTCACACAGAAGACCTGCAAACATTGAATAATTACAACAGCAGCTACACATAAATAATGTGTAATCAACTAGAAAATTGTATTTTATTTTAAGAAATGACGTTGCAAACTAATGCTCTGTAACGCTCGCATCGTTACTAACGCAGATTTTCATACATGCGGTTAGTTAGGAAAAACCTCAGCAGGTGTTTCTTCTATGACCAACAGAATGTTTCTGTCCTGGTAACATCAGTCCATACGTTGGTTTGTTTTGATATAAAACGAACAATGGGGGCGTCGTGGAAGCCCTTCAGCACTTCTCTGGCCGGTTTCCTGCACGGCTCGGTGTGTGCACGCTGTGCAATGTCTGCTCAAAGAGAGGGTTGCTTCTGGACCTCTTAAGCCGCAGGAAGTTCCTTTCTCCGAGCTGCAAAGTCAGCTGATCCTCTCCCACGGTCGAGCTACAGAGGAGAGAGGTGGAGTTTGATGACATGTATGGGGAGGCTGTGGTCACACGGAGACGTGGTGGTAACCAGGTCAGACCCCTGGCTGGACTAGAAATGTGCTGTTAATCAACAATGTGGAACATTGTTAGTGGTTCTGAACCCCCCCTCCAACCCTGTACTAAGGGCTGGGCGTTTAAAAGAGTCATTTGAATTTGTTCCGTTTCTTTTGGGGAAAATCTGGATTTTATATATTTTATTTTATCTCTACTATCTCCCGGAGTCAAATCAGTCGCTTGGTGCACGCACCTCGAGAAGCCCCCCACCCCACTCCGTGACTTCTGCCAGTTTCCTCCCTGTAGCTTCAGTTTAAGCCGACGAAGCAGCAGAACATGTGAGGATTTTAACCGGCATCCAGACAGAACTGGAGGAGAAAACCTGCTGGACTCACAGCAGCAACAGAGCGTTGAGTAAAAACGTTGATTTGGAGACAGCGGCGTGGCTACACACTGATTCTGTTCCGTGTATCGCCTTCATGTGATCACGGGCCCCTTTAAAGTCAGAATTTTACGGAGCGGACTTTTAAGACCTGGCGAATAAATGCTACTAAGTTAATTCATAGAGCATTTATGAAAAACTGTATTTTATAAAGATATAATTTAGAATTAAAGAATAGGCGTATTGTGGCCATTTTGCCCAGTGCTACTTCTATTCCAAGGAACTAAGGACCGGATATCGGGTCCATTTGGACTCTGAAGGACAAGATGGAGTCAGAGGCCTAGGCTCCTAGGAGGAAAGGGAACGGAGCACTGAAAAGTCTGGTCGGGACGCAAACGGGCTGTCTGAGGGAAAGGCAGGGAGCCAAGACACCAGACCTAACGTCAAGGTGCAACCTTCTGAGTGGAGGTCATAAGTTGACAGAAGCAGCTGTAGTGGATGAAGAGATTGGTACCCAGAGTGTACAGCTAAGACGTTTGTTCATTCATAAACATATTGTTTATTTAGACCTTCAGTGGTTTTGTTTAAGAAATACTCGTTCTGAAATTCAAAGATTCATGCAAGGTCTTAAAAAGTGAAGAAACTTGTAGGAACCCTGATATGATCATTAATAAATCTTTACATCTTAGTCTTTACAATTAAGGATTTCAGGCGGTCGTAATCCAGACCAGAGATCTGGACATGTTGAAGCTGTAATGCAGAAAGATGGAATACATTCATCGTCTCTTTCTTTGTTGTTCCCTGTGATATTTAGATTTTCGCATGTTTAAAGAAATCAATCTGTTTTTATGTTTGAATACTGGTTTCGATGTTTAACTTTTTTTATTTTTTTAATCAGGAAAAACTCCGACGAGGCCGACCTTGTTCCGGCCAAGGAGGCCAACGTGAAGTGTCCCCAAGTGGTGATCTCCTTCTACGAGGAGCGCCTCACATGGCACTCCTATCCCACGGAAGAGGAGGAGAAGAAAGAGGAGGACAAGAAGGACTAGACGCTAATAAGAATACTCTGGAAGTGTGGAGGTGACGTGCAGGAAATCAACACTCCAGTTACCCTTTGCTCATTCACACGTGGGGAGAAACGGCCGACTAATATTCTTTTCCTGCACCGCCAGAAGTTCTCAAAAGATGTTTCCACCTGTGTGTCACCTGAAATGGTTCCACCTGAAGTTCTGCCTGTGACAGCAGGTAGAAATGGCCATGTCTGTTGGAAAATCTGTCAAAAGGATCTGAATCTGAAAGAGTTTTTATAGAAGCAAACTGTCAAATTACTGAATGTTTGTCCACATCAATTCCCCCCATACAGCCCCT
This sequence comes from Oryzias sinensis, assembly GCA_037389245.1. Classification (NCBI taxonomy): domain Eukaryota; kingdom Metazoa; phylum Chordata; class Actinopteri; order Beloniformes; family Adrianichthyidae; genus Oryzias; species Oryzias sinensis. The sequence goes on along the minus strand of CM074506.1, from coordinate 1,467,932 downwards.
GCAGCGGTTGAATTGAGGGTGGGGACAGCCTTAACCTTTTGATACCCACCTGCCCCGTAGATGCCACGTGACCTGAAGGCATGTGGGCATTAGAGGGTTGACGCGTTTCAGGCTTACAGTCCATCTCCATGGTGAATGGGTGGAAACATCTTTTGGAAAACACAACGGGGGCGTGGCGGTACACGTTAGAGTACAGCGGTACCCATACCCGGCATCAGTTGTGTGTGAATTGGTGAAATCCCCTCCAGTTGACACACACACACACACAACAGCCCAGATTCCCATTTGCAGAGAACCTGTTGGAGACAGCTTGTTCGTCAGCGCACCTGCTGTGTGACGAGCCTCCCGTTCTCAATCCCGTTTGGATAGTTCCTCATTGAAGACGACCCAACGTACTGTGAAAGGATCAGTGTACCACACAGCCGATGTTTGACTGCCCAAAGCCCGAAACCAGACGAGAGTCCCGCCTGCTCGAGCGTCAGCGGAGTTCTTCTCCTCTTTGGCCCAACCCTTCTGTCCGCTGGGGGGCTCTCCGCTCGTAGCCGATTGACCTTTTCATTTCCACGGCTTCGTTTGTCTCCACGCACGGAGCGTTAGTGCTCAGCTGACCACGCTTTGCACACAGCCGATGCAGAACTGACCCGGTTTCTGCGGTGAACATTTCCTCTGTGGTTCTCTCGTTTGCCAACGTTCTGTGTTCTCTGTGACCCCAGCCGTGCATTTCTATGTATACTGTATCAAAGGCAACGTAGTGTTGGCGCCCCTGGAGGAGCTGCGTCCAATCTCGTCTCCGGATTGTTTGGGGGGGGGGGGGGTCGTAATTGTGCTGAGCACCCCCACCCCCCTGGTTTTAGTGCAAACGTCTTCTTAACCATGTCTGTCTTGGGAGGGTTTTGGTCATTTTAAGGCTCTTGAATGGCAAACATTTCGCCTGCATAGGACGGTTGTCTCCCCCTTAGCTATTTTAGAAAAGGGTTTTTAATTCAGACGTCAACATCCAGCAGCTGATAGTTTCTTTAATTTCATTCGCCCTTTTTTTAACGTCCATCAGTGTTATGAGTCTATTGTCTTACAACCTGACTGACATCAGCGGCGGGAGGAGATTGGATCAGCTGTTCCAGGTCTGCTGCTTAGCAGGTTTTTTCTTTTCTTTTTTCTACTGTATTTAGCCTATTAGCTAGTGTTCACCTGTTGCATGTTGATCTACTTTTGTCTCATTTGGAGAATAAATGTCATGGAATTTTTAATTTTCCTCCTAAAAATGTTTTCTTCTTTGCGTCGTTCATGTCACGTACCTCAAAAGCTGATATGATTTAGAACTCGCCCACTCACACCCAAAAACAACAAAAGATGACAGAACAGCACAAAACTGTCACAAAAAAAAGAAAAAAAAATCAAGTCAAGTTTGGTGAGAGCTTGGTGGTCATTTTGTGGTAACGTCAAATTCAGCAATTTTCACATTTTCCCACGATTTGGGATGGGGGGGTGGGGGGGGGGCTCATTTGTGCGATTTTTAAGAAATGTGATCCACATGCCGCCATCTTTAATGTACAACCGGAGCAGAAGTTTTGTTGACCTTTGACCTTAGGAAGAGGCTGCCATCTAGACCCCCCCCACACACACACACACACAAAATTTGCCTTTAAGTAAATTTAAACTCCTCACAATCAGTCGTCTCCTTACTCCTCGAGCATCACTAGGAAGCTGTTTGGGGGGGGGGAAATAAAAAAAGTAGATGTTGAGAATTAATCGTGGTGACTCGGAAAAGTGGCGGTCCCGTTAATCGCATATTATTACAGGAATATTGTGAAAATCCGTAAATCCCTGGTACAGGTGGAATGATATAACACACAATGGAAACATTTCAGGAATGTGGGCGTGGTTAACACAAATCTGCTGTTGTCAAGAAAATCCAAAAGTTAACTTTTTCCAATTCTTCTGAAAATTACATACATGTGTTCGTCATCGCCAAATGACCAGAACATAAAATGGTTGCTATGGAGATAAACAGCTGCCATTATTGAGAAACAAAAGTGTTTTCTTATGAAGTTGTCCCGTGCGGCTCTGACCCGGCTGGCAGGGCGAGTGGTACCTGCAGGCCGTCCAACGCCGCTCACAACCTCGCTTCAAATGACCATTTCAGGAAAGTAGAGTGACCGACGCCCAAATCCAGTCAGGAAAATGGCGCAGTCCATCCAACCTGGTGTTGGCGTGACGACCATAAAGGAAGAAAAAAAGGCCTCTGTAGACCGTTGGAAGGTGTCCTGGTTCAGGACCCGACCAGAGTTCTGACGGGTCTCTGGTCCGGCGTCCGCTAGAATGCATCAGAGCTTCGCTATGGCAGCTCTTTTCATGAGGGGGGGGTCATAGGTGGTCTCTTCTGGACAGAGTTTCTGTGGATTTAAAAAAAGAAGCTATTTAAATAAATGTTTCTACAGAGAAATCTTACAGAATCAACTATTGTTTTCGGTTACAGCGTATAAATACTGTAGGAAGTGTCAGCAGTGAGGTTGTGTTGACAGAACACAACCAGACGTGGAAAAGTGTCACCAGTAGTTTCAATCTGTGAAACGTTTCTTGTCAGATTTTCTGTTGCTTTAAAATGATTATAAAGCTGTTTTCAAAACAAATGTTTATTGTAATATTAAAATTTGGTGCTCAAGTACTTGAACTCATTTAAATGCAGTTTATCTGCACATTTTGGACACAGTGATATCCAATAGGAAGCTTTTTCGGTTAATTATTAGTTTGTCAACGTAACATTATTTTCATATTTAGAACCCGTTCCACCTTTGAATACGATGGCATAAAGTTTTAGTGGTCTTTAGGAAAAGTCACTAACATGACTGGTTCCTCAGTTTACCGGCTAAGTCATTAATGTTCTGAGGCCTAACTACTTTGTTTACTCACAGGATCGGAGTAGTGATGCGTAAACCAAGCTCCGCCTCTATTTTTTTCTTTTCTTCTCTGATCTCCACGCACCTGAATGCCGGGTCTGAGAAGGTCAATGCAGCAAAAACCTCACTCTCCAAAAATATTTCAATCTTTTCAGAGGGAAATGAGAAACTGAAGCTATAAGTAAGTTTTGACCTCAGGATTGGCTGAATTTAAGCTCCGCCTCCTGATTCCAAAGAGCTGTTTTTAATATCTCATCTGCCGGCGAAATGAGATATTAAAAACATCTCGCTTCAAAAACATCTTTGTCCGGCGACCCGATGGATGGATGGACGGGTGATCCGGTAAGATCAGGGAACTATAATCAGTAATTCCTTTCAGATGATTGAATACTGTTCAAACTAACCAAAATAAAAATCAAAAAATCAAACACAATTTGAAAATTTCTTGTATTTTTTTTAGTCCTGTTTCTGGGAAAATCTGATCCTTTCATGCTTAAAATTCTCCATTTTCCTGAATAACAGTTGTGTTCTACATCCGTCATGTAAAAATATGTTGGCTGCTGTTAAGGAAATGCGTAATTGTTGAATCCATATCCATCTATAACACAGTCATAAATAACAGGTGTGCCGACTCTTAGGAATAGAATAGAATATCTTTATTTCTATAACACTCTTCACAGAGAGAATCGCAAAGCACTTTACAAAAGACTGCATAAAATAAAAACCAAGCAGAGGTGGTAAAAGCCAATAATGTCAAAAGGTGAAATAGTAAAATGACTAGAATCAAATGAAAACATCTTGACGTGAGATTTAAAACCCTTATTGGAGTCGATCTGATGCAGCGACAACAGACGGGACCAAAAATGAGGAAGGAGAGATCTCCAGTGTTCATGAAAGGCTTAATGGGAGACCCCTAGGACCCGGGTTAAAACCAACATGCAACGGTGTTTAGATGTTTCAGAAATGTAAAACGTAGTTTTGTCTCTTCTGAATAAAAGGAATTGCACACCTGTTTGCAAGTAAACCTTTATGGATAAAGTTTAAAGTCTTATTAAAGCCGGAGATGGAGTCTCAGGGAAGCAGATGGTTTGGACGCGTCAAGAGGATGTTGGTGAAATGATGCTGAGGACTCGACATCATTGATTTATTTCTAAAGCACCTTCCACCACCACCCAAGGAGACCCAAAGTGCCGTACACATTCAAAAATTTAAAGCATAAAACCAAACTAAACATCGTAGAGGCATAAATAGAATACAATTAAAAATAGAAAAATACAAAAAGCATGAAACCAACAAAAGAGATTGAAAGCAGGGCAGGGCTGATGCTACCAATCGTTCAGTCTGGACAACAACCTTCTGTAGATGTTTTACATTTTTGTTCTGAGGATCCGTTCGTTTATCCCAGAAAAGGTTTTGTGACTTTCCTGCGTACATGGCTTCTTCAAAAGATTAAATTCCTGTTTAAATTGCCCTCAATAGAACTTCTAATAAACGGACAGGGTTCCTAATAAAATCAGAACATTCCACAGAGACTGATGGAACAAAATGGATAGAAGAATTTCAAGTTTTCCTGCGACGACGAACCACACGTCGCTTCCAGCCGACACTTTTCTGCATCAAAACAAATGCATTTATCGCCAGATTCCAAAGCAAGGATGTACCAAAAGGTGCAGTTCCCCAAATGACCACTAGATGCACCTTTGTTTAGATTTAGCTCATGGAAGCATCCGGGTTCCCCAGATGTTTTCCTCTTTTTAGATTCTCTTACAGCCGGGGAAGCAGGACAGCAGTCGCTATGACGCCGTTTCTCCACCATGCAGGTTTTGGTGCTACGCCGGAGCCAGAGCCCGGCGGGGCTAGTTTTTCAGGTCCCCCTCGCCAAAGCAGCAGCCCAGAACTGGTCCGGCTCTTTTCTGGGTCGCCGGGAAGAACCGCTCCACTCTAGATGGATCGGCGGTTGGGGACGATACCATGACGTGTCTCTGCTGGCCTGAAATAACGATGGACTCTGACCGAGCATTTCTATCTCTTCCTCCAAGCAAATTTCAGTTGCATAGACAGACATTTTGGACCTAACACCCACTTTGCCGAGTGTCCCTGAAAAACGAGTTCTTCAGCACCAGTTTGTCTGCAGGCCATCAGCAGAACCGGAAGCCGAGGCCTTTTCATTTTTTAGAAGGAAAAAAAAAATAGAATCAATGACATTTTAGAAAAATGTGTTTTTCTGCTCTAAACAAACACCACCATGAACGGTTCTGATGATAAAACCGGACCAGTACCAAGGCTGCCCTCCTCTGTGCACCACCACCTTGGACTTGTGTCTAGCAGCAGTAACGCCACAGCGTGGCGTCCTCTGTCTGACCCGGCAGGCAGTGGCGGCGTCTTTCACACGCGTTCCTCAGCTCCTCATTTCTTCTTGCGCCTCTGTTTCTGGCTGCTTTTCTCCTCTGCCAGCTCCCCGTCAGGTCCGAACAACAGCGTGAACTCTGCGGCGTTCAAGCCGCCCTCCTCATCCCTCAGCTCCGAGAGGACCTCCTGGTACAGAGCTCCCAGTCTGTGCTTCATCTGCTGCAAACGCCGCAGAGCGTCACGGTTTTCTCTGAGCAGCGTTGAATGGCGGCGCCTCAGAGCCGAAACGTCTTCCTCTAGTCCCAGCAGGATGTCGTGTTTCCGTCTCCTGCAGTTCTGAGCAGCAATCTTGTTCTTGCCACGCCGCCGAATGTTCTTGACGAGAGTCAGCTGCTCCTCGCTAAGCTGGCAGTCGCTCAGCATCTCGTTGAACTGGTCGACTGGCAGGTTGACCATGAGCTCGGTGGAGAACGGGATCTTCAGGGAGTGCACTCGCTGGAGTTCGCTCCGGCTCCACAGTCTGGCCTCTGAGAAGCCATGGGAAGAGGAGCGGCCGTGACGCCTGGCGCTGCCGCTCCTCAGAGCAGAACTGGTCTTTCTGGGATGCATCTGGTTGTACGTGTGATCGTGGCCAACGTGCTCCAGCCAGGAGGGGAAGCCATGAAACTCTTTGTGATCCTCACCGATGACCGGGAGGTGCTCACCATACCCAGGAGACCCTCCAACCGCTCCCTCCTCTTCCTGCTTTATGGTGACTCCCCCCCCTTCTCCCTCGCTATGATCCTCATCCTCAGAGAATACAGTCCTGTCTGAAGATGTGCAGGACATCGGGGTGCTTGATGAGGAGGAGGAGTAGCTGGAGGAGCCACTAAAAGCACCTGAAGACGCAGGACTGTGGCTGCAGTCCAAGGACAGACCAGAGTCCGAGTCCACCTCTTCAGCATCTAGGAGGAAACAAGTGAAGGTCATGACCGCTTCAACTCTTAGGGAGAAGCTTCTGGTTTCTCTTTAGTTTAATTACCTTCTTGGATTCCCATGTGGTCTTCCTCTTCTTCCTCTCGCTGGGTCACGTCACGGTAAAAGCCTTTTTCCAGCTTGGCTGCCGGCTTGGAGCCAAATCCTTCTTCCAGATCCAAGTCCAACAGATTCATGTCGTCTAGAAGGGTGGCATCTCCCAGCAGTTCTGTCAGAAGGCTTGGCAGATCCTCCTCCTCCTCCTGGCCCAGCAGAACGTCACTGGAAGAAGATTCCAGACATTCTTGGGACATCTTCCCATCTGAAGCCTGGGTGAAGCTGGGAGGTGTCGGGTCAACGCCAAAGGCTTCGGGTTCATCTTCAAGGAGAGGGTGTTCCGGTAACAGACCGAAGTTTAAGGTAGTGGAGATGTCGTTTAAACTCTCAAGGAAATCTTTGAAAGGATCTTCTGTGGGCAGGTCTGCGGAGTTTAGACTGAGAGGCAGAGGATCCAAACTGAAGTTTGTGGTCGGCGCTGAAGTGTGATCATCCAGCTCTGTGCTGGGAGTCAGGGGAAGCAGGACCGCTTCTGGCTGGACCCGAGACCCCAACAAGTCTGAAAAAGAAGAAGGGAAGAACTTCAAAAACACTGAGGACCACGTCTGTGACAGCTCTGTCTCCAGATTCATGTTGCAGTTCCAAAAACCGCCATTAGAGGCAGAAAAGGGCCATTTTCCATCGACTCTCGGGTCTGTGTGAGACAGAGGAGCTCATCACCTTGAGGTGATCCGTTCAGAGAGACTCTTTCCAAATCTGTGCCCTGCAGAGACACAAAAACTCATCAGTACACCTGCTGGACGTTCTATTGGATACCTGGTTCCGTCCGTTCCCGAGCCACCTCTCACCTCGTCCTCCAGGAGGAACGACACATCCTGCCACAGAAGCTCCAGGTCCTCGGCTGTGGAGGGGAGGTCTGGGGGGATGACGGGGGGCCGCAGAAGCAGAGGATTTGAGCTCGGAACTCCTGAGGCGACACTCCCACCCTTAAGATCACAAAAAATGCTGAGTTGAGAACAGTAAGAAGCCGTAGAACCACGGAGAACCGGCAGTTTCTCCAACAACCTTCTGACTGGTGTGGAGCAAGAGGACTACAGTCAGCCGAGCAGAACCGCTTCTGCTTTCAAACTCATGCCGGTGTTGAGTTTCCAAGGAAATGTGCAGCGGACATGAATTTCATTTAATACCAACACAGTGGAGAGATGAAGTATTTGATCTCTTTGCTGGTTTTGTAGGTTTGTCCACTTGAAAAGAAACTGACATTATCATCCCGACAGTCGGTTCATTTAAAGAGTGAGATAGAAAATCAAGGAATATACATTTATTTGAATTTCATTGAGGGAAATAATGATTTGAACCCTCTTGTCAGAAAGACTCAGTAGTTTGTGGCTAAACCCTCGGATCAGAGGTGTCTTGATCAGGTTTCTGCACAGATCAGGAGGAATTCTGCTCCACTCTTCTTTACAAATGACGTCTAAATCATTCAGTTTTGGTGGCTGTTGCTTGGCAACGCTGAGCTTCAGCTCTCTCCAGAGACTGGATGGACCGCTCCATGACAGATCTGCTTCTTCTTCTGCTGGTCCTTGGTCGTCCTGGCTGAAGGTTTTGGGTCATGATCCTGTTGGGAGACCCGTCCACCCCCCCTTTGAAGGAGGTTCTCCCTCAGGATTTGACGGAACATGGCTCCGCCCATCCTCCCATCCACACGGTGCAGGAAAACACCCCCAAACCATAATGTTTCCACCTCCGTGCCTGACAGTGGGGATGGTGTTCTTGGGGTCATTGGCAGCAAACACGACGGGTTGAGTTGATGCCAAAGAGCTCCATGTTGGTCTGATGTGACCACAGTACCGTCGAGTCTCTCTCTACATCAAGAAGGTGGTCAGACTTCAGGCGGTCCTGCTGCACGTGTCTTCTTAACCACAGGGACTTTGAGAGCTCTGCTAGATGTGGAACCCTTGCAGCGTAAAGCATCACCAGTGGTTTTCTTGGTGACTGTGGTTCCAGCTGCTGTGAGATCATCCACTAACTCCTGCCGTGTTGTTTTAGACCCATTTCTGTTCACATGATCACAGAAACCCGACCAGGTCAAATCTGGTTTGGAGTCCCAGACTTGCCGGTGGATTGATGGTCACATTCTTGTATTCAGTCGGAACTGCACCAACAGTTCTCCCCTTTATATCAGGTTTTCAGGATTTTCCGTCTCTTCAGGTTTCTGAGCGTTTCTGCTGCTAGAATGATGAGTCATCCGCTTTCTCATCAGCCGCTTTGAACCTAAACTCTCAACATCTATAGGAAACTTTGTTTTTCATCTACACACAAACCTAAAGATGGGGAAGGAGTGTCGGTACATTTGTAGCTCTGATCTGGGAGTAATTGCAGTTTTGTGTGTGTCAGGCGATTGGTGCGTACTCTTCAAAGGTTTGTTTTCAGTCATAAACCCCTGTTGCATTATTTATTAAATTGTGTTTATTTGTTTTTAAAATACGGTAATTAGATTCTGCCCATTCCAACATCTTTTATTTATCAAAGCCCTTCTCTGTGGTAGTTTTTATTTCTTCTTCGGCTCCGTTCCCTTCTGCGGTGTCGATCGTTGTGTTCCTGAGTTCGTTCAGCACCAGGGGGTGGAACGGGTCACAAATCCACTCAGAGATTGAGTTTTCAGCTTTTCCGTGAAAGTGTTTGTTTGTGTTGACCTGCAGTCGCAGTAAACACACTGGTTGCAAAACTCTGAGGAGTAAATGTGTGTCGGACGGAGCACCACAGCGCGGCGGTCCGGTTTCAAAACAGCTCAGCCGGTCACGCGGCGCTCCGGCATGTTTGACATTTAAGACGTGAGGCGGTGCTGACAAACGGATGAAGCAACAGGCATCTCTGGTTGTGTAACAGTGAAGCGGCGTGGCCACTGTGCGCACACACACACGTCCCAAACATGAGAACTTTCCAGACACAGACGCAGCTTTGGTTTGAGGAAGATGAGATCGGGAGCCGGTTTGACATCGCTCACATTTTAAATTTGATTCAGAGTCTTCAGTTTATCAGGCGACCACCAAAACAGAGCCTGCTGGTAACCAATGGCAACAGCTGCTCCTAATGGGGGAATTGCAACAGCCTCTTCCTGGTCTCCTTTCTGCTGTTCCTGCAGAGTTCCCATCATGCAGCTGTTGGTGATCCTTGGGGGAGGCACCCTGACCTAAATGTTTGCAGCCTGAACACCAGATCCCTGAGGGGAGGGGTCAGGAGGCCGTCTGCAGCTGTTTCCTGCTGACTCCGCCTCTCACGTGACCCCACGCTCGCTCAGTGTGACCATCCCTAAAGGCCCAAAGCGCTTTACAGTCCCAGTCCCATCCACACAGCGATGGCGGCTCCGCTGACGAACACCAGCGCAAACCTGTAACCACCAGGCAATGAACGGTTCAGTGCCTTGCTCAAGGACACGTCAACAGGACGGGAACCAAATCTGAGGTTGGCTGCTCTAAAACAAAATCAAGGATGACTAGGATCTGCATTTCCAGAAGAAAGTGTGGGTTGAAAGGTATGAAAATGAAACTTTAAGGGTAATAATTGGCACCAAAAAAAATGTAAATAAAGAAATGATCAAAGTTGACCATGAATAAAGTGAAAACAGCACAATAACAAAAAAGATGTTTGTGAAAAATTCCGGAACCAGCGAGCTCCTGCACCAAGGATTCCCCATGCATTTCAATGGAGGCAAAAATCCTGGAATATCTGGAAAAGTTGAAGGATTTGAAGGAGCAGAAGTCTGAGGGGCCGCTCACAGGAACGTCTATTTTTACTCTTTTTCAAATAAATCTGCAGAAGAAAGCGGCGTGCAGCCTCTCTCATGGATCCGGCTGCAGCTTTTCATGTCTAAAATTCTCCGTAAATGGAAACGACAGATTCAGGGTTTGTGTGACGACCCACAAAAGGAGCATTTGGAGACCCGCTCCAATGTGCTCAGGAGTCCAGGCTGAATCCTGCTGAAGGTATTGGCCGTGGACCGTAACGTCACGTTCACACGAGATGCCGCTCTCATCAGGCTGCAGCTATGTAACCTCCACTGAAACACCGAGGACGCTTTCACCAACATGTCTGCAGATTGAAGGGAAGATCTTTGATGGAAGGAAAACATTCACCACTGAGCCGTTCAGTGGATCAGACTCTGATTCTGGAGTCTTCTCTGACGATTACGACTGACGAGAAGTGATGAAAGATTGATCTAGGAATCCACTTTTTTCCTTAAACGTTACTGAAAATACTTCTGTGCAAAAAGGAAAAACGTGCACATGCCAAACTCTCAGCTTTTTTAGGGAAAAAAGGAGCTGCTCGGTTTTTGATTTAAAAAAAGAAAACTCTACGGCAAAAAGCAGGGAAAGACTGATCTACAAGGAAAAGTGGGAGGAGCCTCAGCTCCTCCTTCTCTCCCATTGGTCGTCACATAGCAGAAATATTTGCACACAAAGCAGCCTGCCGTACCTCCTCATCCTCCTCTTCCTCAGGGTCAGCTGCTCGAGGCTCCACAGGCAGGCCGCTCCACTCGCGCTGCACCTGAGCCGGTCTCTCCAGCGGCTCCTGCTGCACCAGCCACGTCTCCAGCACAGCATTGGGAACCTGCAGATTGACAGAGAATTTGTTTTTACATAATATGCAAGACAGAAAATACCCCCCAAAAAGACAGGAGATGAGGAAAAACTCATTTTGGCCGTTGAATTCAACTTAAAAGATGTGTTTGGGCAGTTTTTCTGGCATGTGCACGGCCAACAATCTAAAACGTCTCATTCCAAAAAGAAACAGGAAAAGCCTTCAGTGACGGAGGCTTCAGCATCGGCGGCCTCGTACCTGCAACCGGTGCGGAGAGTAAACCTGCTTGTGCAGACATGGGGCAGTGAGGAGCTCCTGCAGGTCCACAGATTTGGGGTACGGACCCCCCCGGTGGTCATGGGGCTTCATCGGAGCAAAGGTGGCATCGAGCCAGAGGGGAGGCAGGTAAGACTCCAGATCCACGTCCACTCCGAGTCCACTGAGGCTCAGCAGGACCGCCATCTGGACCAGGCCCTCCGTGAAGAGCTTCTTCAGGTGCAGCATCTCCTGCAGGAGCGCAGAGGGGCGGCTGTGTCAGCGGACGAGGAGGAGATGCTGCCAAACACAAAACCAGAACAACGTGAGCCTGCTTCGGAGTTGGCTGCTGCTTCAGAGCGCAGCTGGCTGCTTTGGAGCGCAGCTGGCTGCTTTGGAGCGCAGCTGGCTGCTTCGGAGCGGAGCTGCTGCTTCGGAGCGCAGCTGGCTGCTTCGGAGCGGAGCTGCTGCTTCGGAGCGGAGCTGCTGCTTCGGAGCGGAGCTGCTGCTGCTTTAGAGAGAGGGAATGGAGATACAAGAAAATGAATGAATCTGGTTTCTATAAATTGATTCTCCTAAAAATGTAATCAAAACTGGCAAACAGAAGAAAAACGACAGTTTCTGCTTCGCTGTGTGAGAACAGGTCGTGATCCGGTCCTGTCCCGTCTTTGCTGCTTACGTTCTGCTGTAACCCTGCGCTGGGGGAGAGGTTTGAAGAGTCCTAACCTGAAACCGATCAGGCCGAGCCGCCCTGCAGGCTCAGACCTCAGCATTTCCTTGACCCCGTTCTAGAAAAAAACCTGGTCCCCCTGCTCCTGTTACTCTGATGTAACTGCCAGTGTGTGCTGTACGCTGCAGCCGGCTCGCCTCGCCCCTTCAGAGTTTATGTTTGACGCCATGGCAACAGCAGAAGCGGCTGAAAGCGCCAAACCTGGGCACGGCCTGCGAGTACGAGGAGACTTCCTCAGGTCAACAATCAGGGCAGAAGGCCATGATGCTGATTTACTCACAGCACAACTCCCTCATGTCAATCATCCAGACAGGATGGAAAGTTATCCGTTTGGCCCAAAGCAGTGATTGATTCTGCCGTTTCAGAACGAATCCTTCATATGAACCAGGACACCTTTTACACCAACGGGTGGACGTATTTGTTCATGTTTGTTCAAAGGGGAAGCATGTTTCCGTGGAACCCCCCCCCCGTGATGAAGGGGGAGTGAGGGAATAATCGCGCAGATATTTAAATCCCACTTCAGTCATCTGTTGATCTGTTCTCAAAGCGTTCCCAGAGGTCTTTTCATTATCCAAAGACCTGTGTCGTTTTCTGGGACATAGTTTCTGCAGAGCGGCAGGAATTCACCCCTGAGTTGCAGGCGGTGGAGTAAGCCCACCCCCACTTCCCATCATCCCTCCTATCATCCTTTATTTTACTCCTCCAAACAAGCATACATGCGGTTGTGGCTGTTTACCTGAATCAGAACGTCCGAAAAACGGTCAGAGAGAGAACGGGTGGACCAGTTGGGGGGGGGGGGGGGGGTGGCGAACCAGATCTATCAGCCTGTTCTCCTGTAAGACGTTAGCGAATAACAAAATGAAAGTGAGTCCACAGACGCAGACCATGAAGATCTTCCCACTTTAAGCTGCAGCAGCGGCACAAACTTTTCCTCATGAATCAGAGGTTTAGATCACGGCTCATGAATTCACTCACAGTCCAAAACACAAGTGAAGACTGTGGAAGAAGGTTTTGGATCAAAAGGTCAAAGTATTAAAAATAGACTCTTATTGTGAAAGTTTCACAACCATCTCAGCTCAGACCCCCCCCCCCCCCCCATTTGAAATTATAACTGATTACATTAATAAAAACTTGTGGTCGAGTGAAAGAATAACTTAAGGACTTTTGTTAATAGATCAAGTCTGGATTTGGTTTGAATTCTGACGTAACCAATCAAAACAAACTCATAAAAGCCCCTTCTGCCACCCTGGACCCGGACTAAATTTAGCCCGGCTCATTCCAGACTCACCACGGGCGCTGGGAAGGTCCGGTCCGGTTCTCGTTCGGCTCTGGGTTCTCATCTGACCCGCTCCGGCGGCTCAAATCTCTTTAAACCACTACGACCCACGGTGACGTCACAGCTCCTCCCCGAGCTGGGGGTGTGTGGGGTGGAGCCTCCGTACGTCACGTGATCCTGATCCAACCGGAGGCTGAAGCGTGAAACACGAGTATAAACAAACAGCTGTTTATGGGACAGAAGAGTCTGATCAGAGAAACCGGAACTCTGAGGAACAGCTCACCCGGAACCGGCTCGGACCGACCAGAACCTCACCTGTGCAGGTGGACCTCTGTCCCGCAGCTAGAACACCTGAAGAGCCCGCCTGAAAGCGACAGCCGCTGACGTCACACCGACGGGAGCGTGAGGTCCTGTAAGGAGGAGAACCTTTAGCTGGATGGATTGAAATTCATTTGGAATAAAAGCAAATATTGAAGATTATTGAAGAAACAGACTCATATTTAAAAACCCATTCCAATAAAATAAACAGTTTTGAACATCTTTATGTGGTATTTTCTTATCATGGAGGCTATATGTAATAAAAAAAAAGAAATTACATTTCTGATGGTGTGTAACAACAATTCAATCCATCATAATGTGTGGTTGTTGATCTGATCCAAATCCCTTTGAATGATCCGGATCTCTGTCCTAAAGTGGATCCAGATCCTCTTCATCCAAACTTCCAGACAGAAATTCCTGCTCCTGAACAGTTTTCCAGATTCTTGGATTTCTTCCAGATTATCAAGTTAAATGAAATCTGTGTCCAAACCAACCAGTAAACTAGAATGAATGTCAAATCCATTCACATGTTAGTTTCCTAAAGTTCACCACTGTTGTTTTTCCACATCCAAAGAATCCAAAGGGAACATTCTTAGAACATTCTAGACACTGGATGGTCACATGACTTTATTCAAAGTCTGTCCACACATTGGACTGGAATGATGGACGGATCCGTGTTCGTGACATCACGCGTGTGTTTGGTCGGTTTTGGATCATAATTGATGTATTTTCCAATGGTTCAGGTCAATCCTATGGATGGATGGATCTGGTTGGATGATGGGAATATCAATCAATTTATCAGTGAAGTTGTTGATTTTCCTTGTAGATCAGTCTTTCCCTGCTTTTTGCCATGAGTTTTTCTTTTTTTAAATCACAAACCGAGCAGCTCCTTTTTTCCCTAAAAAAGCTGAGAGTTTGGCATGTGCACGTTTTTCCTTTTTGCACAGAAGTTTTTTCAGTAACGTTTAAGGAAAAAAAGTGGATTCCTAGATCAATCTTTCATCACTTCTCGTCACGCGTAATCGTCAGAGAAGACTCCAGAATCAGAGTCTGATTCACTGAACGCCTCAGTGGTGAATGTTGGGTCAATTGATCCGTCCGCAGACCCTGAACTCAACAGGGAGTTTACATCCGGAGACTGTAATGACGCAGGAATGACACACCCCCACCCCCTTAGTATACTAGTCATTCAAATTTCAATAGGAACGTTTCAAAGAGGTTTTAAACTTTGACATGTTTGATTTAAAACAAGCATTTATGACACATAACTGCTAAAGCCTAAATTCCTGGAACGTCGCGGAGCTTCACCTGGTTTTTGTTTTAACTGCGTGGAATTGTGGATTTATGCATCCTTATTTAATCTTTTGTCATAGAAACTAAACAAATGTTTATTTATTTAAGTTTATGCAGTAAAAAAAGACCAAATTTGACACTTTTAATTGAGTATTTTGGACAGTATCAGGTCCAAAATATACGGTGTTGTGCTAAAAAGATGAATGTCGGGCACAACTGGAAATAGTTTTAAAGATAAATGATTGTAGAAAAAAGCCCCCAAAGGCCCCAGACTGCTAGATGTTTAACGTTCAGGATCTGTGACAGGAGAGAATGTCAGAAACGTGGTGTTTGGAGTCGTTTTGGTCGGAATTCCTCTCAGTTTTTGTGTGACAGAAGCAACACCGCCCCCATCTGAGAGGCTGAAGCTTCTCTGCTGGTTTGTGACCTCATCTGAAGAGAAAGACCAGACTGTGAATTTGAAAGAAAAAAAACAAAAAAAAATAGACATTCTATGTCTGAAAAAAGAAGATTTGAAGAGTTTTAACCTTAAAGAAATTATGAAAAATGTAAAAAAAGTTGATTCAATTTGAAACGTTAAAAACTTAAAACCTAAAACTGGGACCAAATGAAAATTCCCGTTTCTTTGTAAGAGCTGCTGTTCGTTTTTCCTTCATTCCTCCTTCGCTTTCAGTCTTCAGTTGACAGTTTCAGACTTTTCAGGTTTTCTCTGCTGAGCCAAACGTTCAAATCTTTGGCTTCTGGGAATCGAGTCAAATTTAATTTGGACTAATTTAAGATTGAACTACAATTCATTTTTTCAAACTTCCAATAATAAAAAATGTAGTTTTCTACTTTTTTTCCATAAAGCTTTAAAATTTTCCTGTCATCGACCAAGGAAGAAAATATGTATTTTGGCTCCTTTATTATTTGATTTAGAATTGTATAAAATGTCATTTCTGTTTATTGTTTATGCAGCTTGATACATATCTATGAAAACACAGTGAAACCAAAATTACTGCGACTTTTGCCAAATATACTTGATGGTTTTTCCAGTGCTGACAAACTTATATTGGATCCACACATTTTAACACAGTGCAACTGTATTATAAAGAATTAATTTACAACAAATCAAGTAGTTATTAAAAAAACAAAGACCAATCACTTAAATATTCTCTATACTTGGGCCTCTATAGAAGAAGAAAAATAAACAAATGAGACTGATGTAAAAACAATGAGGAAAAAAAGTCATTTAAACGTGAGAATTCAATCATTTACGAGGATTAAGACGTAAATTTATGCTTTTAAATCTTACAATTTTACCCGGAATAAGTTGAGCTGTTTTGAAAATAAAATCTTACATTTGATTAGATTTTGGCATATTTTAAGCGTTGATTGTAGATATTAAGAAAAAAATCACACAGATTTATCAAACTCATGACAGAAACAATAAAATGCAATAAAGCTTTTTTAAATGTTTCGACATACATTTGAACATTAATTATTATTAATTTATTGCAGATGATGTTCATCCCATTGAACATTATTTTCATAAAATAAAAACTTTATTTTCCTTTTTAAAATCATAATTTCACAACTTTATTCTCTTATTTTATTTTATGGTGGCCGTCATAACCCATGAAGTTTTGAAAAATAAGCAAAACTTTTCCAGCCGAAAGCAGCCAATTTGGCGGGGAAAAGCCCTTCTACTGCCCCTAGAGGAATGATGATGAACTACAGGACAGGAAACATGGGCCCAGTTCAATAAAGTGGGTTTCTAGGGAAAGTTTTGATTATGTAAATGACACCAGAGTCTCAGAAATGTCCGTATCAAATATGATACAATGGGTAATATGGAGTTAACTCTTCTCCATCTGTCTTTAGAATTTTTTTTTTTATTTAGCATTTATTTACCCAGGAAATGTCCCATTGAGAACCTCTTTTTAAAGGAAGTCCTGGCCAAGGGGAAACAATAAATTACATTTACAATAAAAAATGTAATCATTTAAAACGTAAAATAGACAAAAATGAGAGCTAGTGTGAAACAGGTACAGTTAAAAGTGACTTTCTCCTCCAATCTCAGCCTGGATTTAAAAATATTCAGAGGAATTAGTTTTTCTAATTTCCAGCGTTTTTGTAGAGCCTTCCATGTGGAGAGGGCCGAAAAGACAAAAGCCTTTTTTCCCAGGTCTGTACGGGCAAATGGAACGGCGAGCAACAGACGGTCATTGGACCGCAGTCCGTGTGGTTCCACAGTCCTCAGTCATGGAGTTCAGGTCATGAAGTATCACCCTTTGGGTCAGCCTTTGCCTTTAATGTCACTCTAAACAGAACAAACCTTGCATCCTTCCACTGTTGTCCACGCTTTGGACATGTCCGTGCAGTGTTGGGATGTCAAAGAAATAAAAGGAAAAGTTCACTGAATGCAAAATTCAATTTTTTCACTTATTTCAGGATAAAACTGTCTTTGCAATTCAAGGAATAGAACCAAAAATGAGTTTGACACATGAGACAGAATGTATTAAAATCAAAGCTTTAGATGTTATAAACATCAGAAAAAAAGGAGGAAATCATTTCAGAACTTAACCTTTGTCTCAAACTAAAGAAAATATACAAACGTGTGAAAAACAAAGAGTAAAAACTAGGGAAAGGACTTGTTCTGGTCTACATATAAAAGCTTTCTGGCAAAAGTTCAGCCCTGAAAATGGGCTTCGTGTTCAGTCCGTTTGTCTCTCCATCCCGTCCAACATCTTTCTGGGGATGTTTACAGTTTTTCTCCTCAGAAATGGATCTACGGGCCGTGATGTCAGCAGCTCCTCATGCGAGCGCCAGCTCATCATCTGGGTCAGAACCTCAAACGGGGCTTCTGTCCAGACATCGGACTGTCGAGCGGACGATGGGTCCTTCAGCGGCTCCTCTGAGTGGACCGAAACCGGGAAACGGATCGACTCAAATCTGATCTGATGCCGGCAGACATCTGCCTCGTCCGCCTGAATGTGGCGTCCGAGACCCGCTTTCACGGGAAAACCTGCAGAGCGTCTGTCAGCACTGAAGGGCTTTAGAACAGAATCCACGTCATGACGGAGAGAAATGAATGGAGTGTTCAGGAACCACAGAATCCAGGAACCTTTTGACTGGGATCCACAATTTGATTCAACATCCATTTATCTAGGAAACTTCAGAAAACACACAACTAGTAATAAAAAGGCAGACAAAGGTGAAGCTTTCCTTTGCAAAATGAGGATTTCTGACATAAAAAAACTAAGTCAAAGCAGCTTTTTGCCTGAAAAGACGCACATCAATTCAGACGCAGCAGAGATCAGCTTCCTATGGAATGAAGCAGAGAGGAAAGTCCATGACTGCATCACGGAACCCGTCATAACCGATCAAAGAAGGTGGGCATAAGGCGTGCTTATCTCGCTAAGGTTTCCCGAGTGAGAAGCTTTGGGACGGCCCGCGGTTCGGTTCTGGGAGGAATCTGCTAACCGGATACATCGCTAATTTAGCTGCGCAATACGCATATCGCAAAAGTCTCAAAAACTGCGATCAACGGTTCCCTCAAATAGGCTAAAACAATCATATGGCAGCTTGAAGTATTTAACGAATCCAATCAATTCCTTTATGGATTTGACCAATCGGATGAATTCCTTTACATCACTGACCAATCGGATGGATCTTCTCCTCTGAGGGTCATTTAGACAATAATTTAAGTTATTTTGACTCTTATTTACATTAAACTGTTGCAGTGACATGGAAATGATGGATTTAGTTACATCATCGTTGCAATATTGATCACTAATATCGCCATTTTCCCTCATATCTTGCAGCCACCTTTCCACCCCAAAACCACACAGCAACACTTCCACACATCCTCTAAACTCAACATTTGTTTTGAAATCTACTTTTTTTTCTCTCTAGCATTCCTAAAAAAGCAGAAAGAATGAAACCGGGACTGCAAACATCAACCGGAGCAGTGAATCCACAACAGATGTTTGATTCCGGGACAGGAGAAAGTCCCGTTTCCGATGTCCGTCCTGTTTTACTGTAGCTGACGGTCCCTCCCTTTCACTTGCCCCCTTCCCTCTAGGACCCCGCCTCCTGCTCCTGTCCCAGCGCCTCCAGCAGGAGTCCCATGGGTGTCCTCTTCAGGCCGATGCTCTCCAGCTTGTTCTCCAGCTTGTTCTTCAGGCTGCGCAGCCTCACCGACGCATGGATGCAGACGGCTGTGAACGATGCAGACGCTCGCTCAGCAAAACCAGACATTCATGCAGAAAACACGCAGAACAATTAAAAATCCTTTTTCTAATTGTCATCAGCTCACAGACAGGTGAAAACAGAACTCCTCTGCTTTAACCGGCCTCCATCACTCTCAGAGAAACGCGTTTTTTTCCATTCCAATGAGCTTTTAGGGCAGCAGGGATGCTGCTTTTTGAGAGTTTGAGGGTTTTTTAACCACTAAGAATCCTTTCAGATCTACAGATACGGCAGAGAAACAAAAAAGGACTGAGCCACTAGAACCCAGCAGGTCCACTTCTGCTGCTGTCAGAACTTTACTGAGGTTGAGAGCGCTGCCAACCAGAGCAGCTAAACCCCTTTCAGTCTGGATCAACAGAACGACACAGGGGCTGCAAACCGTTAAGTCCCACTCCCATCATCTTCTCATCTAGTTTTTTTTTTCATTCTGATCACCCCGTTTTTAGTCAAAATCCAAAAAACTGTGTCATTTTTTAGGATATAGTTTCTGCAGAGCGGCAGGAGTTCATCAGAAATTTGCCTCTGAGTTGTGCACTATAAGGCAGACCGTCAATGAATGGTCTATTTTCAAACTTATGTCATTTATAAGCTGCACTAAGTTGCATTAAGCGTCAGTCAGACTTCATTAACTGCGTTCATTCTAGAACTTGTTTGTATCATGCTACATGTCAGCTGCGTTAGCGTGTTCACAATAACACGCAATCTTCTTTGGAACTCGTTAAAAAAACCATAAAATAAAATAAAAACAGGCATTTTGACAAAGTGCTGTGTACCTCTACAAATACAATCATGTCTATAAACACAACCAGAATTAATCCATACATAAGAAACTCTGGACTGTAAAACTCACCATTGTTTTTAAAAAATAGTGCAGAAAATACGGCAGAAATGCCGTTTTTAATCTTAAATTAGTTTGAAGATTCGGACGGTTCAGGCTTCCACGTCATGCGTTAATTTCTGATAAGCACACTTCAAAGGCCTTTAACCCGCTTATACCTTGGTCACTCACAAAAGAAATAAATATTAACCAGTTATAGTCCTTAACTCTTGTTATTTTTCCGGTTTGGATCGCTTTGTTTTTACAAAAGCGGACTATTTGTCTAGTGGTGCGGTCAAGATCCTCTGATATAAAGCGATATGTCTATGCTGATGGTAACGATGAGTTAAAGAGAGAAAGTTCACCTCTTACCGCTGGTTTCTGTCCAGATGATGAAGCCAAAGGTTGTTTTAACAAAGCCAGCGCAGTGATACAGAACATTTAAGCTATGTGACCGGAACTACTTTTTTGGGTGTGCTTCATCTCTGATATGAGTTGGCGTATCGCTGACTTGGTAACCCGGGTTAACGCGACTGTACATGTGCAAAACATTCTCAATAGATCGGTGATTTCGAGTCACCATGGAAACGCCGCTGAAAGAAAGAAAGCGCTACATTTGAGATGAATAGAGACGGAGTCTGGAGATTTTAATGACGGCGGATAAAGCGCATTTATAAGTCCATAGAAAAAGTAACACGGCTAAAAATTATTTAAATAATTTAGTTAAATTAATTCAAACTCAATAATTATTTACAACTCAATTTCATTTATTTATCTAACTAAATGTCCCATTACCCATTAATCTTTTTTTCCATCTAAATACTATATTTCTTGAACTTTCATATGTCTAAGTTTGAGCCGGCAAGAGGCGCTTTTTCATTTTTATAACAATCAAAAGAACGGAAAATAATGTAACGGAGTGCAAAACTCATTAAAGGATTTTCCATCGTCATAACATGATCAAGCGGTAGGGGTGCTATATAAACTCATCATCCTCATGGTGCAGAGACGTAAGCATAGTAGGACAAAAATAGTTCGCAAAACACGGAAACACAGTAAAACAGCTAAACAACTAGACACATTTTGTAAAACCCACACTTAAACCCAACCGCTCCAGACAGGCAAAGCGGGAATGATATCCCAGAATCCCTTTGCTGTGTCGACCAACAGCAGCATCAAAGTTACACCTACTTAATTGAATTAATTTGGAATGAAAGGGAAAATAATTGTCTGAAAACTACGCATATTTTTAAGGTGACCTAACAAAAAAATGATTTCTAACTGAAGCAAAATAATTAAGTTAGATCAAAGTAAAAAAGTTTATCTTTCCAACATCCATATGTGGTCTTATCACCCTCTCATGGTGGAAAAAGTATTATCTGAGCTTTTTCATCCACTAAATCATCTTTAAATGGACACGTCATGCTGCTTCACCTCTCTGTAAACAAACTAAGCTTCAACTAAACCTGCTCCGACCAGGTTATGTTCAGGGCCTGAGTTGCTATGGCAACTTGATCCATCCCTGAAACATACCTCCATTTCTGGAACCGAAGCTGAGGTTATCAACTTCCTTAGCCTCAAACTTACCGTGAGCTAGCATAACCTGCTTCTGAATACCCCCCAGATGATGAAGCCAAAGGTTGTTTTACAAAGCCAGCGCGAGTGATACAGAATATCAAGCTTATGTGGACCGAACTACATATTTGAGTGTGCTTCATCTCTGTGTATAGTCACTTTTTTTCCATGTTTATTGAACCTTTTCAAATTAACAGACCTACAGAGAGTATACTGAGATGCATTATCACTTTTTTGTGGCAAATCCAGCAGCTAATCAGAATGGAGTATTCACCTACCATCGGATGCATTTTCTTTTATACGCGTCCTTATCAACAGAAAAACCCACAAGAACATGTTAAAAGCAATTCATTTTCATGGGAGTTTGTTTGTCAGCATTTTAGCCGGAACTTATGCCCATATTTGAGGCGGTTGAATCAGTGGCCGGCGACTAGTTAGACCAGAACTCACAGGTCTGAGCGGCTTCACCGTCACATCTCTTCAGGTCTCTGTGGAGATGCAGTGTTTCATGAACTCACTCTCTCTCCCAGGAATTTGGTACACAGTATCCAGGGTTTTGTAGCTTAATGATTTCTTCTTGTATCTCCAGCAGGATAATACAAAAAACCCACAGAGGGAACCTTTTATTACACGCCAAAAAGGGCAGGTGCTCAGGCACCCCTGGGGGGCTGTGTGTGCACGTACGTGCCCGACCGCGGGTTTGTTATGAGTGTAGACTCCAACGCTCCTGACTTACCTAGCACGGGAACTCAATCCCAAACAGGAACACCGCCACTCCTCCAAGCGCCAACATGAACAGGTAGGTGGCCAGAAGGACGGCCGTCACAGACACGTAGGGGTGGTTTCTACGGAAACGGCGGACAGTCGCTTGGTTTTCTGCAGCAAACACAAAGCCCACAAACGCCACGGAGACCACTGTCACCCTACCAAACATCTGAACGCTGGAAGTACCTGAAAGCACAACAAACAGAGTCCTGCATAACAACGAAACCATGTGACTGGCGTGGAAAATTCCCGCGCCCTGCAGACGGAATGAGGGTTTGGCTGAGAATGCAGCTGCAGCTCCTTCAGGTCAGCACGTCCACCTCCGCTCCAGCAGAGGCTGCATCTCACGTCACGCAGTTTGAAAGATGTTTTCACGGGAAGCTTTAAAGTCCCACTCCCATCCCAAATCTAAGTGTTGTGGGTGGGACTGTTGGTGCAGTGTAGCCCCTCCCCACTTCCCATCATCCATCTGTATACATACACTCTCCTACTAGCTTAGCCCCTCACACCCCCAACATAACATTATTGGTGCAACAAAAATGGCAGCAGTAACAGATCCATCCGTCCGTCCAGTTGTGATCCAGATTCCAGCTCAGACCAGGAAAACAAAGACATTCATGGATCTGTTGGTCTGCAGGTGGAGGATCAGAAAGGGGCGGAGCTTGGAGACTGTGGTCTACCAGGTGAAGCTTGTAGTCACAACTACAAGCTTTTTTTCAACGGCATCTTTTCGTTTGCTCCTGATTTACATCAATTTGAATCCAGAAATACTCAGGAATTGAATTTTATGCTGAATTTTCTTTTAAATGACCTCCATTATCAGGGAAAACGCCACAAGAACATGTTCAAAACACCTAAAACACTATTTTCTTCAGAGGGGATCTCTCAAATGGAACCAAGTCGACTGTATTTTACCTTCTGTTTTGGCTGCATGAATGAGAATCTATACAGTCATTAAATATCCTCTGATCATGTTTAAATGTGGTTCTAGTTAATTAAAATCCTGAAATCCTCTATGTGTGTGTGTGTGTGGGGGGGGGGGGGGGGGCTGTGAACCGCCCCCGCTCTGAAGCAGATAGGCACGCGCTTCCTAAGATGTGGCCGGGGGTGTGAGCACAGTGGCTGCATGCGCGTGACCGCTCAGACTCACCCCACGATGAGCAGCAGCACGAGCGCGCTCAGCAGGTAGTTGGTCTGGTAGTACAGCAGGTTGTTGATCATGCGGTGGTTCCAGCGGTCCAGGTCCTGCACGTCCGGCACCGCGAAGCGGGCCGAGCACAGCAGGAAATCGTCCAGGCTGCGCAGGGGAGGGGGCTGCACGCCGGCCATCTTCACAGATTCTGAAAAACTCACTTTCCCGGGATGCCGCGCAGCGACGAAGAACGTGGCATCTCCCCCTCCCCTTTCGTCTTCCAAACAGGAAATGGCTCCCAGAGGCCGAAATCCCAAAGACTTCTACAGGGAAAGGGCAGCTGTTGCTCAGTCACTCTATTGGTCGGAAAAAACGCTCTTGATCTAAATTCATTTTCTTTAGCAAGTTCTGAAAAATCCCCAAAATTGTAATAATATGCAAGTAATCCAACTTATTCATTCATCATCTTCATCCGTTTGTTCCTTTTTGGGGTCGTGGGGCTGCTGGAGCCTATCCCGTCCACTTATGGGCGAAGGCAGTGGACACCCTGAACAGGTCACCAGTCTGTCGTAGGGCCACAATCACACCCATTTACTCTCACATCTATGGACAATTTAGAGTTGCCAATTAACCTATGAGGCATGTTTTCGAACGGTGGGAGGGAGCTGGAGAGAACTCACGCAAGCACAGGGAGAATAGCAAACTCCACACAGAAGGGTCCCCCGTTGATGGCCCTCTTGCTGCGAGGCAAGAGCGCTAACCTCTGCGCCACCGTGCAGCCCTTAATAATAATTTTATCCAACTCTCAGCTGACCAATCAGATGTCATGGAAGATCAGGGCTTGTCTTACTTACTTCTCTTCCTGCACATCTCATTAGCTAAAGTTTACATGGACAAAAGTAATCGGAAAGAACGCCTGATCGGAAGAAAAATGCGTCACTGCCGTTAGGAATACTCTGCCCCGATCAGACTCGTTTCGATCAAAATTTATTTTCAATGGAGATAGGTGGGTTATGCCGATTGTTGATCCGATCGTTGTTCATGTAAACGGTTCTTTCTGATTGTGTGTCACTACTGCTGTAGTTTAACGTCATGCATAGACGATGTTTTGTTCCAGAGAAACCTTTGGAGCTCAAACAGGACCGACCAGCTGCTAGCCCAGGGGTCGGCAGCCCATGGCTCCGGAGCCACATGTGGCTCTTTCATCCATCTCTTGTGGCTCCCTGTGACTTTGGAAAATAATGAGTATTTTATAATAATTAAATTTTATTTTATTTTGTTCATTTTTCATGATGTTTCAAAGGCGCTGATGGCTCCGCACGAAGCGAGTGCCACGTAAAAAACAGCTTCGTAATGAACTCGTATTTATCAGGCGAGACCTGCAGAGCTGACAGCAGGAGGAGACACGCTGAGCGGCTTCAATAAACACTCTGATCTTCTGCCGGGAACTTGACGTGCCACGGGGCAGAGACCAACTCGCTGATGACAGACTGAAAGTTCGCGCCAGCGTTGCCAGATAGTCACAGTTTTCCAGCCCAAAAGTCGTCTGAAACCGCCAGACCCAGCTAAAAACCGCCCAAAACAGCTTTTGTTAATGTTTTTTGTCATACTGGACTGATAAAATAAAAGATTTTTCTAAATAAAATAAAGTTCAGACTAATAATAAAATGTGACAATATTGAATATTTCTTCAGCGAGCCGCCTTCTTTGATTCATTTGCTTAACCCGCTCTATCCCCGCTATAACCTGCGTTCGGCTCTTCCATCCGTGTGCGGCGCTGGAGCGCCCCGACTGTCGTATTTTGCGCTCTTTGTGTATAATACACTGAGGAGCGCGGGGAAACAACTCTCAGCTGCAGAGGATGTGAACAGGTTAACAGGTAGAGAGGAAAAGCAGGTAAACAGGCGGAGGAGGGGCTTTGGCTTCAGACTCTGTCAGAGAGATGCAAACACGGGCGTCAGATTGAGACGCAGCTTTCACTGCAGGAGTTGAAGCAGAGACTTTCCCTGGGATGATTTTATAAACTCAAATGGAAACATGATTACCAAGAAAAACTGTTAAAACTAATAAACCTGATCTCTCCACATTCTCCGTGTCTACCATGCATTGATAAACACATCGCTCCATGCAGCGATCAGACCAGAACCAGTAGCTCCTCCCACACGCTGCCGCGGTATCATCCTTTAAAAAATATAATGTGCAAACGCAGCGACAAATGCTTCAGACGTACTTTTTTTTTATCTTTTCTGGCCTGCGATCTACACTCATGTCATTGAAGATCGACCGGTCGATCGCGATCGACGTAATGAGCACCTTTGAATAATATATACATGCATAATATATATAATGATATCAAAACGGGTTGTGGCTCCGGGTGCTTTCTTTTTTATTAGAGGCGGTCCCACATGGCGCTTTGAGTAAAAAATGTTGCCGACCCCTGTGCCAGGCGGACGCCCGGTGTCTCTGAGCAGAGCAGCCAGACATAAAGTTTTGTGCTGAGGGGAGGGGAGGATGCTTTGTTACGTGTGGGGGGCTTCAGACTGCCATCTGTCCCGCAGGTCTATGTGAACGAGCAACCGAATTCAGGAGAATCATGTCTCCCATTTTCGAGCAGTGCTCGGGCCGCCAGTTCACACAGCGGCTTTGGGGCGGTGTGTTTCCTTAGAAACTGTTCAAACAATCACGTGGATTTGTGTTTCTAGTCCTGTCCCGTCTAAATAAAGGCTGATGTTATTTCCACATATTTACGTGCAGCCAAGATGCAGATTGCAGCTTTTCCCGCATCGATTTTATGTTCATCCAAAGCTAAATGTTGTTGTTAGCGCCTGTTAGCCTTCACCTAACCGTTCTGCCAGCTTCAGTTCTGCCACAAAAAAGCACTGACCACACAGATTAAAAATAAAATGATGAGCGAACAGGCGCTTCATAATAACCATAACAATAATAAAAGCACGTTTGGAAGATCTTACGGAGCTGCTGAATAATTGTATGTAGCCACTGGGCTTGTTTACATCGGGACTCATTTCAGCTTCCCGTATTATTAACACTACTGCGCATATTCAAATGATTTATTCCGAACGAAGGTGAGACATGTGAACGTTTGTTCTAATCGGAAAAGGTTTTTCTGTGCCCATGAACACGGTTGAATTCTAATCCGACCATTGATCCGATCAAGACATTTTGCACATGTAACCGCGGCTAGTGAGTCACGCCTCTTCTAGCATGTCTCATTGAGTCACGCCTCTTCTAGCATGTCTGGTCCCTGCAGGATGCAGAAGTTCACAATAGGAAGGCTGCAGCCCTGAGATCCAGTGTGGAGGAATGAGCCTCTGCAGCATTGCTGCCTCCCAGGCAACATCCAAATGGTCAAAGCTGACCTCTTCTGCACCTGTGCTATCTTAGATGACCCCCCCCCCCCCCTTTCCATTGAGGTGTTCTCCCTACCATGTCAAAGGTGGATAAAGGTGGAAAGATTTCATGTAATCCATGGACACCAGTGAAGATCACAAATCATTGAAGAAAAAAGGTTCAGAGCACTGTCTAGTGGGTCTAGATGACCCAACTCCCAATGTTAAAGTGCCTAGGATAGCACAAGGGTTACAATGCAGAGAAGTCTCCGTCCACTCGCTGACACCTCTAGCTGAGACTTTTTAAGCAGTTTACCTTGGATTGCAACGCATCTCTGCTGATGTTCCTAATTTGTTAGTCACTTTGGGTAAATGTGTCTGTTTTTTAATGGGAACACTACAAAAACACATCCTATACCTGAACGACTGCAAGATATTGGAACTCTTTAGTTGCGTGTGCTGACAATACAACTACACATAAAATATGTATGGAATTACATTTATTAGCCTACAGAGGTCTGGATTTGGAATCATACTCAAAATGAAAGTGGAAAAACTCACTACAGGCTGGTCCAACTTGGATGCAATGTCTTTGAAACTAGTCAAAAGGAAGCTCGGTAGTGGGTGTGGCCTCCACATGTCCGTATGACTTCCCTGCAATGGCTGGGTTTGCTCTGGATGAGGTGGCGGATGGTCTCCTGGGGGACCTCCTCCCAAACCTGGACCAAAATATCCGCCAGCTCCTGGACAACCTGTGGTGCAACGTGGTATTGGTGGATGGACCGAGACACGATGTCCCAGATGTGCTCAATTGGATTCAGGTCTGGGGAAAAGGGCGGGCCAGTGTATTAAAAAAAGTATGTTTTTAGAGAGGACTTAAAAACAGGCAAAGATAGACTCTATAGTATGAATTGAGAGGTCGTTCCAAAGTTTTGGAGCTGCTGCAGTAAAAGCAAGGACCCCTCTTAGTTTGAATTGTGATTGAAGTACTTTTAGAAGCAGTGGGTCTAAGAGGACGGGAGGGGACATGAGAAAACAGGAGCTGACACAGGTAAGGAGGTGCCAAGCCACGTAACGATTTAAAAACGATAAAAGAATCGTAAAATGAATTCTAAAATCAACAGGCAACCAGTGTAGCAGGGGTGAAAAAGAGACAATGTGATCGTATTTCCACGAGACGTGCAGCCGCATTGTGCACTAGCTGCTAACCCTCACGTATGGGGAACAACAGTAATCCAGCCTGGTGGTAATAAAGGCGTAGATCACGGATGACCCATTTGCAAGATTTGCACTGCTTTGACATTTCCCATCAAACCTCTAGGTGGTGGACATGTGCAAGAAAACAGTAGAAAAAGTGAAAGAAGAAGAACATCATCAAGTATGCGTGTATAGCGAGTTCTTGAACACGCACCAAAGTGTGTATGCAGCTTGAGACTTGACCTTGGACCAGTGGCGTGCAGTGAGGTTGATGGCTGGTGAGGCACCATCTCCTCTGGAGTCAGATTTATAATTTCAACAACTGAATATTTCACCATTTATCCAACAGCAGGTAACAGCATACAAGATACACACAAGAAGATATTTGTCCAACAGAGAATATTTCTTCTATAGACATGCACAGAACACTCTTCTTGAGTATAAATTATTCATATATACCATAAAATAATTCAAGTATACAGATGTGTTCAGCACACATTTCATTTTGACCCAAAGTAACTATAGTATTTTTCCAACTTCAAATTCTGGTGTTTTAATCAGTGTTATCAAATGATGTCTGTGAAAATGATCATAAAAATAATTATTTTAGGCCTGAAATGAAGTTTTACTACATTTTTTCCACTTGCTCCCGTGTTATTTTTAAACAACAAAAATTGAAAACCATGTTTGGCCTCACCTTTTGAGTCCATGCGTTGATCCTTCTCCACAAAAGGCTGTATCCTAAGCTCTAACACTCCAATCCAGCTATTCTAACCTCAGAAACTGTGGAAAAGGTGTCGAGTCAACTGAAAATGTATCCAAAACACGGATCAGTGGAAAATAATATTTACTTAAAGTGCTTTTTTTCTATTTTATCACAATGACAGGTGAGGCCGAGCCTGACTTGCCTCACCTGACCGCACGTCACTGCATGCGCTTCCCAGTAAAACCTGACGTTTTAACGGAGAAGGAGTTCAACAAGCTTTCAGAGGAAGATGTGGGAGTGTGTGAGGTTTGCTGAAACGGTGGAGCCGCAGGGAACGTCTGGCACCTCAGAACATCTGAGGCTGAAAGACCACAGGAAGAGTCGTTGAAAGCAGTGTCTCCTGGTCCTCCAATCATCCCCCGCTCCAACTCACCTGCCCTGATGTCATCAGGCTTTTGCGAATCTTGATGATGAGCCGAGTCATGTGCATTCAAGGAGGAGGACTTGGAAAAACGATATTCCCGGAGGAATGACGACTTCAAGGATTTAGAAATGGCTCCACCAAACAGTTTGACAGAAGCATCAGCAGTCTCTATGCTTTCCTGAAAACTTCTAAAGCCTCTTAGAGACTGACTGGAGAAGGTCCACTGTTGGTGCTCCTGCACTGAAGCTGCAGCGGATTCCAGGATGCTCTGGAATCTCCACCTTCACAACATCAGTGAAGGAGGGAACAGATTTATTAAAAGATCTGATCGAGCACTGTGAGTTACCGCACCATTGATTGGAAACCTCAGATATGAATAAGATTATAGAAAGGTATAAAATCAATGAAGAAGCCAAATACTTCCACAGAGTAAGCCAGCTCCAAGGCAAGAACAAGACCCAATAACCAGCTACGCACTGCCAGGTCTCAGTTACCCTAAAGAAATATCAAGATGACAAAAGGAAGAGATACAGACTTTGGACGTTAAGACACAAAAGCTCCTCACCGTATATGGAGGGCTCCATCCCAGATCCAGCACCCTGAGACTGTACAGCCGCAAGGAAGGAGGCCGAGGACTTGTGAGGGGAGCCACGGAGCAGGATGAAACATCCAAGAGGCATGAATATGACAAAGCCCGACCTGACAGTGTGCTCAGTGAATGTCTCAGGCAATGGAGAGCAGAGGATACAGTGCTGGAGGCCAGATCCTCATGGGAGGACAAACCCCTGCATGGGATGTACCACCGGACCATAACTGAAGTGGCTGATATCAAGCCAATGGCTAGAGAGGGCTGGCCTACAGGACAGCACTGAAGCGCTCATCCTGGCAGCTCAGGAACAAACCCTGAGCACCAGAGAAAGTCCTCCTTCTCTTGTGACACCTGCACTGTTCGACTCCAATAAAACTCCTTCAATTTTACTTTGATGCACAAATAAAATCTGTTTATTAAATACACTGTTATCAATAAATTGTCTTTTTTATGGTCAGAACAGAAAGGAAAAACATGACTAGCCACAAGTATAAATAACATTCTGAAGTCAAGTTTCGGGAGACTTTTACTGTGAAAATTAGAACTCGGCGGAAGAGGCGTGTCTTAGCCGGTTCTCCGTGCGGGAGCGCGCAGCGGTGATCCCGGTGTGACAGCCTGGATCAGTCCACGTCAACACGGCGACAAAGACAGAGGCGACAGCAGCGATGGACGCAGCGTCCCCGGTGAGCTCCTCCGCCCGGTCACCGGGCCCGGCGCGTGTCAGAACGTTCGCGAGTTCAGCGCGACTGGACCCGGACGCGCGCTGGACTTTTACCTTACGTTAAAGCGGACTGGCATGAAGCGGGTCTATATTTCTGCTCCAGAGCGGACCGGTTCTGGCCGCGGTTGGCTCGGTGTCGGTCGGGACCCGCAGGCCGGACCGCTCCGTCCATCCGGGACTCGGGACTTGTTGAGCGGCTCTCAGAAGCTCGCTGCTGGTTCGAGTCCTGACTTGGACCAGGACCGGACCCGGTCGGACTGGACTGTGCAGTTCCACTGAGAGGAAAACTTAAAGGGACCTGGCGCGCGTGTGTTTACAGGCTGATGCGCGCGCGCAGAGCCTGAGTGTAGTGACGTGTACAGCAGTGCCACGTCCACCCTTCTGCCCGCGCGTCTCCCGTGCCTCGCGCTCCATTTATTCACCGTCTCTCCTTCTGGTTTTGTCGTCCTAGAATCCTCCTTGCAAACGCGCGCGTCTGCCATGCGTGAGATAGTTGATGCGCGGCAGGTCAAGAAGAAGAAAGACTTTTAATGTTCAACCTAAAATCTCACAGAAATGTCTTCCAGGAGAAGCGTTAGAATGAAAACTCCAGACAAATGTTTTCTACTTTTCTCGTGTCACTTTCAGGTCAGACGTCAATAGGAGAACTCATCTGCAGATGATGTGTTCAGGATTTGTCAGGATTCCTCAGTGTTTCCTGCAGGTGCGTGGCGTCAGTTTGGTGGCAGTCTGTAGTTTTCAGCCAGGGGGCGCTGTTCCGCAGAGTGAAACGATTTTGCATCTTGCTCCGTCCCTCTGCTGTAAAAGTGTTGAAAAAGTTAAACTGGGATTTTCTTTATTCAAATCTTTGTGAATCAGGAGGAAAGGAGAAAAAAAAGCTTGTAGTTGGGACGTGGAAGCTCCAATCAGTGGGCCACAAGCTCCAAGCTCCGCCCCTTTCTGATCATCCACCTGCAGACCAACAGATCCATGAACGTCTTTGTATTCCTGGTCTGAGCTGGAATCTGGATCAGAACTGGACGGATGGATGGATCTGATGTTGCTGCTGTTCTTGTTGGACCGCTAATGTTATGATGGGAGTGTGAGAGGCTGTAAGCTAGCAGGAGAGAATGTAAACAACAAGGATCATGGGAAATGAGGACAGGCTCACTGCTCTTGTCTTTTTTCTCGATTGTTAACAGTTATATTGCAGACTCGAGTGTTTACCGAGTTATGTTGCAGACTCGAGTGTTTAGTTATGTTGTGTTGCAGACTTGAGCATTTAGTTTTGTTGCAGCCAGTTTCCAGCTAAAGCTTAGCTAGCTTTGCTTTGAGGTTGTGCACTAAAATGTGTAAACTTCTGGTCTTTGCTTACGTTTTAAGAACTTGGCTTCAATCAGGCGACATAATTCAATTTTTTCCACCCCAGAGTTCTGCTTGTGTTGGTTTCTCCCATTGACGGTGATTGCTGAAGGATTCTTGCCGTGGACATGCTGGTTTAGAGTCTAAATATGTTGATTCTGAAGGGTGGAGGCGTGTCCTGGGAGGAGCAGACGTGTCAATCGGTAACACGACACGCACAGAGCCAGTGGGGGGGGGTTAGAGACTAAAATGTTATAGCTACATATAAAGTGCAGTTTTCGGAGCGGATTTCGGTTCCATAGGAGAAGCTCCGCCTGCCACAGATGGTTCTGTTCCTGCAGTGGTGCATTCTGGGCCGGATGTGTCCCAGCACTGGAGGGCAGAGTCTGTCCGTGGTGATGAGCTATTTGGGCCGGATGTGGTCCACTGTCGGCCCCCTGCCTTGACACCAGTTAGCAGCCTTTGGAGGCTCCCTGTGACTGAGAGTAAATCCAGGTCTGGTGTTTAGGGGTTTAGAAACCGGAGGGTCAAAGAAAACTCCAGATGTGTGGGAGGAGATTCTCAGTCATCCTGGTCATGATCAAATGAAGTTCATAAGCTGCATCACTTATTACCCTTTGACAGGACAAATGACAAATCCGGGGTTGTTTACAGGGCTTTTTGCTTTAAGGGAAATGAAAAATGTGGCAGACTTGGATCAGGCCCTTCTTTCTGCTTTCACAGTTGGTGTGTACCTCTTGAGCTGTGGAGTCAGAGGACCCTTTCCCAGTATCGTCAGCTCGGTTCATCTAAAACCAGAGTAATGGTGGTCAGGAGGTGGAGGCGTGGCTTGTTCGTCACATCTGAATTACATGTTTGAGTTTAAAAAAAAAACTCTAAAGTCTAGAAACAGGAGATTCTCCCAAATCTGTGACTTCCTTCTTCCTAATCTTCGGTCTCAGACTCAGTCAACTGGTCCCCATAGCAACCCGTCGCTAGGTAACATACTCACTCCTCTCTGCCTGCGTGGAAACATGAATAGTTATTAGGTGTTTGATGTTTATCATGTTGTGCATCTGTCCTTCCATCCAGCAGAGACACACTTCACTCTACAGCGCCTCCAGTGGTCCAATGATGCAACTGACTAGTATTTGTCCATCACTGGAGCTGATCAAAAGTCGCATGCTCATATTTCTTCACGCTGCCTTCAGGGTTGCTCGCGTTCTTGTGGATTCTTCCCGTCTGGACCTCCAGCTCTGTTTAGAGTGGTCGGCCTCTATGTCAGTGTTTTTCAACCAGTGTGCCGTGTGAAAAACTCATTAACTGATCTAAAAACATTTTCCATCTCCAAGATATCAGCTCTGTGTTCATCCAAACGTAAAACACTGAGTAGTTAGGAATATGAAAGAGCATAAAATACTTTTTTCTTTGTGTTTATTTGATTCTATTAAAGACATTTTGAGAAGAATGACGGTACCGTGATTTAGCCGCAGCTTCAGCTGTTTTAGGAAAAGCCCCGCCCCTTTAACTGTCTCCACCAATCATTCTTAATCACATGTCATCAGTCTGACCAATCAGAAGTGGTTAAAGTCTTCACTTCCTTGTTCAGATTCTGCTCATAAAGTCTCTCAGTTCCACCAAAAGTACCAGCTAAAGCTCGTCTTTAGCGGTGTAGCTTTCCACAGAGTCCGGTGTCAGACCGTGGAACAAGTGAACAAAACCATGAAGCTCTGAGACGCTAGTCTGTCTGCTGTCTGTCATGATAAAATTTAAAAGTATTTAGTTAAAAATGTGCACGTTCTCGCCGTGCATGCATGGGTTTTCTCCGGGGACTCAGGCTTCCTCTCACCGTCCAAAAACATGCTTCATAGGTTAATTGGTTAATCCAAACTGTCCCTGGGTGTGAGTGTGAATGAATGTGTGATTGTGACCCTGCGACAGACTGGCGACCTATCCAGGGTGTCCCCTGGCCGGGATAGGCTCCAGCAGCCCCGCGACGCAGAAAGGGACAAATACGGCAGAAGATGAATTAGTTAAAAATGATTACGGAAAACTAACTTAACTTTTATTAAAACTTTTAGAAATAAGAGCTTCAACTTCCACCTTTTTCTGCCACAACTATCACCAAAATGCAGGTGAGATTGGAGGGACTGACCATCAATACAGACTATGAGTTTCTCCTTTTTACATTTTTGGATGCCGGTTGGCTCAAAAGGTTGAAAAACACTGATCCATGTAGACGAGGCTCATTTGGAGAATCATTTAGTGAAATAGAAATGATGTTTTTGGTTGTTTTGCTATTTGTTCATGTATCGCAAGTTATATCCTCATCGCAATATTGATCACTGATATCGTGAGTGTTCCTCATGTCGTGCAGCCCTGTTTTATCTAAAAAAGAACAGTTCCTGGTTTCAGCTGCTAACGCGGCGTACGCTAACGTCCCGTTTCTTTCTCTGCTGACGTCTGTCAGGCTCCTGATTGGCTGATCCGAGCTGCTCATGAGCGTTTGCGTGTTCATGTCTCGGTAATATGGACCTTCTCTGGACAAAGGGGGACAGGTAGGGACCATCGTAGCTGCAGTGAAGATTTTCCGGTCTCTGCAGCGTTTGGGATGTTTGTTCCACACTGACACCAGGCCTCTGCTCTCCGTCTGAGCGCGCCCAAAGCGGGTTCAGGGCAGGACACCTGGGCCTCTCTGAGATATCGCTGTGTTTGGGTGGAAGAGGGGAACTTTTTTCACGGCGAGACAGAATGGCGAGTGCGTGAAGTTGCTCTGTCCTTGGTTCTCAGGAGGATACATTTCACTCCTCTGGCGCCTCTGCGCTCAGGATTCCCGTCTGACTGCAGGGAATCTCCTTCCGAGTCGGCGGCTGGACGGCACCGAGGAGCGGATGGAGCCACCCGAATCTGGATCTTTGGTTCTGATTGGTGCTGAGGTTCTGGTCAAAGTTCTGTGATACACTCAGACTGTGAATGTTTGCTGGTCAGTGCATAACAGAACTTTGTCCCGGCTCGGAAACTTCGTCTCTGCCGCAGACGGACGTTATGACGGCGGGCTGGGAGCACATGATGGGAGTGGGGGGGGGGGTTTCCTCCTGCCGGGTGGGGGTCAGTGTTTGTGAAACGTTGCGTTCGTGTGAGCTGGGTCAGTAAGGGTCCGCTCTCTGTTGCAGGAACCGTCTCTGTACACGGTGAAAGCGGTTTTCATCCTGGATAACGACGGGAACAGGCTCCTGTCTAAGGTACCGCGGCGATCAGAACCGCAGGTTTGGACTCCTACGAAGCTGACGGCGCTCTTTTCACTGTCCTCAGTACTACGACCCGGAACTGTACCCCTCCATAAAGGAGCAGAGGAACTTCGAAGCCAACGTCTTCAACAAAACCCACAAAGCAGACAGTAAGTTTGTGTTTTTACCGGCTGGTTTGGGGTGAGAACCAGTCAGTGAAACGAGCCGGACCTGCAGAACCTGCAGGGAACCGGGTTGTGCAGCAGCGACCGTTGGGCTCAGAGGAAACCAGGTCAGCCCCCCCTCCCTGCTTTTTGTTAGAACGTGAAAGTTCCCCTGCAGAAGAAACCCGATCTGAGCCCGGTTCTCGTCTTCCACCCAGAACCATCCCTCCCTTTTGTTCCGGGTTTTGTCCTCGCCTCTGCTGCTGCACCCCCCCCACCCCACACACACACACACACACTTTGCTCTGTTTCCAATAGTTTTTTTTTGTTCTGGTGTGAGAACGCCCAGCACCGATAAAGCAAACTGACATCCGCTTTGCAGCGGCGTGATTCTCTGCCGAGTGTGACATGACGGTGTGGATCTCTGCAGATGAGATCGCCTTCCTGGAGGGGCTGACCATCGTGTACAAGAGCAGCATAGACCTCTTCTTCTACGTGGCGGGCAGCGCTCAGGAGAACGAGGTGCGCCGTGCTCTCACTTTCTCTCCCCCCCCGCTGCAGGGGGGGGAGCATCAAAAGCAAATGTGTGCTTTTATGTTGAAATCTTGAATAAAGTTGATGTGTTTGTTACACTTATTCGTAACTGTTTATTAGTTTTATTTGATGATTTTAGATCTGGTTTCTGTAAACATTGTGACCTGCATACGAGCTGCAGCGCCCCCCCCCCCCCCCCCCACAGAGGAGCAGAATATAACCTCCCATTGTTTGGCTCGTTCAGCTGCTGTCACTGACTTTCCTCCTCTGTCATCCTTGCCAGTTGATGCTGATGTCGGTGCTCAGCTGTCTGTTCGACTCCCTCACTCACGTCCTCAGGTACCCCCCCCCAGACGGGTCAACCGCCGCACACATGTCCTTCTCACAACTGCTTCAGTAAACACAGAAATAATCCATTTATAAAAAGCTACATGTTAGTTTTTAGAGAAGAAATTAAAGCTTTCAAGTGGGCCTTATAGTGGGGAAATATGATGATATGACATGAAAAAGCAGGCACAGCAAGGAAATTCTCCTTTTCTGGACTTTTGCCTGCTTGAATGGCTAAAAGCATTCAGCTCCATGTGTTGTCAGTCCATCAGAGGGGAGCGGAAAAGACAACAATTGACTTTAAAGCTGACTTTTATTTGGATGTTTGTGAATAAACGGTGATAAGAGGACATCAGGCCTGAAACAGACCGCAGTGATTTAAGGGAGTTTTATCTTAATGCATTTTATGGACATGAACACAATTTTAGGATTTAAAGTGACAAAAGTGCTTTGGAGGTTTGGTGGTCTGCAGCTCACCCTGCAGGCCAGTTCATGCAACTGCAAGAAACCCTTTTTACCTGCAATAAATGTAACATCCATTCAAAAACATCCATAGATCTATAAATATTGTTTTAGTGATTAATTATCATTACCACAGTTTAGATAATCTGCCTAGTATCAGTACATACATCACTAAACATAATAATATAATATTCTACCCATGTGTTCAAATATAAAGATAGTAAATTAAGATTGAAAACATCAAAACCTGCAGAGAGGAAATGCTGGAAGGGATGTTGTAAACAAGAAGGTTTGAAACCACCAGCTGACCTGATAATGAATTATTAAATGGCAGAAATGCACTAAAATCAGGTGTTTGTGGGATTGTTGCTCATCTGTTTTCATTCCATAATAAAACCTGTCAGTCTGTGAAAACATTACTTCTTTTTTTTTTAACTTTTTTTGCAGGAAAAACGTGGAGCGAAAGTGTTTACTGGAAAACATGGAGGGGGCCTTCCTGGTGGTGGATGAAATCATTGATGGGGGGTAGGAGGACGGTTCCTATTCGTTGGTTTCAGCAGCAGTGAGCCTGTGAGAATGCTGGATGTTCCTGTTTCCAGGGTGATTCTGGAGAGCGACCACCAGCAGGTCCTGCAGAAGGTCAACTACCGGGTACGACATCCGACCATCCTTCACTCCACGATGCGTTTGATTGATGACCAGAGAATTCACTCTGAAGAAACAAAGGGGGGGGGGGTCTGTTCAGAGCAGCATGGACACCAACACGCCCCCCCCCCCCCCCCCCCCCCCCCCCGCCGTTTGCAAACTTCATTGCTCCTGACTAACTTTGCATTCAGGGTAAGTCTTCCTGAATGAAAGCACTGCGCCCTCTGCCGGCGTAAAGCAGGAACTGCACAGTACCCTGGTTTAAAACTGATCAGGTGAACAATTGGCAAAACTAAATAGAATAGAGCAAATACCTAGATCAGTCAATGGTGTTTTAAGAACAAGTAAAATAGCGAAATAGCAGATTTGTGTCACATAAGCTCGTATTGAGATCATGGACCAGTGTTGGAATCGTATCCTCGTGTTGGAATCGTATCTTCATGCGTAGAATATCTACAGAAACTTTTAAATATTCTTTTTAAACTAAATTTTAGTTTTCTCTCTTACATCTCTCTAAATTTTCTCTCTAACATCCCTTTTTCTTCTTCCTTCTTTCCTTTTCCGTCCGGTCCAACACCAAAGATTTTCAAACATGGTTGAAATTAATACAGTTTGGCCTCAATTACAAAAGGGGTTTATTCAGACATACCTCTGGTTTGTCTGAAGATTCTGCTCTTCCCCTCTTGTTAAAAATAAATGTCCAACACAAAGAGGCCTCAGCTCTCATCTGCCTGCCCTAGCTGTTGGACAGACAGATCAAAAAATAAATAAATAAATAAACTAAATTTCATATAGTGGCATTTTAATAGATTCAAATAGATTTTCTGGAACCCGGAAGCTTAAGAAAATGAAACCCCACCTTTGGCCTCCTTTGGAAAAGATTGTCCGACATGAAGCTGGTCTTTGGTCTGCAAAAGTTTGGGGATCGCTGTCCCACTCCTTCTAATGGGAGGGGGGCTCTGATGGGACGGTCCTCTGATGCTGCATGGGCGATCAAGCGCTGCTATCAACCATCTGTTATTCTTCAGTGTCCTCCTGCTTTTCTCTTACCTGCTTTTACCTTTTTGTTGCCCCCCCCCCTATTATTTCTGCCCCCCCTTGACTGCTGTCAGCTCCTGTCAGAGCCAGCCTTTGGCTTCGTCCTGTTCGATTACATCACGGGTAACCTAGAGGGACAGGCAGACAAAACCCAGCAGCTTTAGCCTGACGAGCTGAGGGTGAGAGGGGGAGGTGAGGGGAGGTGAGTGCATGGTGAGGCGCCGTGGCGTGCATGGTGAGAGTGCACGTAGGCGCTGCATTCGCTCTGACTGATGAGTCCCTGAACCAAAGGGAGCTGCAGCTCTGATTGGCTGAGCTGCTAACCTGCATGAGCACGGCCCCGCCCACGCCGTCACCTGCTCGTCTTTGGGTTTTCCTCTCATGACATCGAGTCTTTGTCTTTCACAGGCGGACGACAACCCTATAACCGAGCAGAGTGTCACCCAGGTAACAAACGTGCACACACAGACACACACATGCATGGTAATAATGTTGCGTCTCACAGCAGAGAGCTGTGTTCACATGAACCAAACTTCCTGGTTGAGCTGTTGACCTTCACCCCCAGCATCAGGGATATTTCTAAATTCCCAGATGCAGTCCAAATATTTTCCCACCGTGCACAGGCGTGCACGCTCAGAGCCTTTATTGGCGTGTTCCTGCATGCAAACCGCAGATGTGTGCGCTCAGTGTGCTCACAGGTGTTGCTCCATACTCAAAAAATGACGAGTGTCTTCAAAATAAAAGCAGTGTAGTTTGTGGAAACGGATTCTGTTGATGGTTCAACGTTTACGTCACAGAACTCAGCGGCGTTGGTGTCTGCATTCATGAGATTTTGGAAGATTTAGCTGTTTTTCTGACATTCATGTGTGTTTTCCTGAGCTGAACGATAATTTTCTGATCCTTCCAGCACCACATGAACGCAGCGTTTCTCTAAGTTTCACTGTTTCCCTGAAGGACATCGATTGTTTCAGCTGGAACTAAAACGAGAGAAAAGTCACAAATTTAAAATAAAAAAACAGGGTGGATTACCAGATCGCTCCGTCGCTCCTGGTCTGACCCGTCAATCAAATGTTCGGACCTTTAGTGGCTCAAAACGTTAATTACCCAGAAGCTTTCCAGGCTTTGGCGTGCTCTGACTCCACAGTTTTAGCAACGAGACTGCTGCAGTAAAGAGGAAACTCCACCCTCTGGTAAAAAAAATCTAATAAAAAATAAATGTTTTTCTTTTTGGAGAAGAACTTCAGGGGGTTCTGCTAGTTACCACTGTAAGTTTGAGGCAAAGGAAGTGGATAACCTCAGCTTTAGGTTCCAGAAATGGAGGTATGTTTCAGGGTATGTCAAGTTTTTAACTCATGCTCTGAACATAACCTGGTCTGGAGCAGGTTTAGTTGAAGGTTAGTTTGTTTACAGAGAGGTGAAGATGATTTAGTGGATGAAAAAGCTCAGAATACTTTTTTCCAACGTGAAGGCGATAAGACCACATATGGATGTTGGAAGAAGAAACTTTTATACTTTGATCTAGCAATTATTTGCTGTAGTTAAGATAAGTCAATTATTTTTAGTCAAGTCAGCTTAAAAACAATACACGTAGTTATCAGACATTTTACTTTCATTCAAATTAATTCAGTTAAGTAGGTGTAACTGGTGCTGCTGTTAGAGACGGGCACAGCAAGGGATTCTGGGATACTCATTCCCTTTGCCTGTCTGGACGGATTTGGGTTTAAGTGTGGGTCTTTGACCAAATGTGTTTAGTTGTTTAGCTGTTTTACTGTGTTTTTAATAGGAGTTATTTTTCCTGTTATGTTTAATTCTTTCTGCACCATGAGTGAGAGGGAGGAAGAGGATGATGAGGATATTTGGCACCACTAGTGCAAAACAATGGTATAAAACTATAGTTACAGTCTGTCATGATAATTAAATACTTTTTTTTTTTTGCTTGTCTGTCAACAGCTGGGCAGACAGATGAGAAACTGAGGGCCTCTTATTGTTGGACATATTTTACTTTAACAAGAGGGGTTATTAATCTTCAGACAAACCAAGGGTATGTCAGACAACCTTGTAGTGAGGCCAAACTTTATTAATTTCAGACATGTTTGAAGATCTTTGGTGTTGGACCCGGACGGAAAGGAAGGGAAGAAGAGGGGCGTTGAAGAGAGAGGGGGAAGGAGGGTGATAGTAGGAGGAAGGGGATAAGACCATGAAGCATATAAAAGCAACAAGTTTGCTGGTTTATTTAATCACCATGGTAAGGCTCAAATGCAGTACAAAAGTAGGAGCCTGTCCACACACACACCCAAGTGTCCAAACACACCTGCTAACAAAATGTCCATCACCAATACGACATGTACACAAAACGAATAGTGCTCACCGCATATGCTATGCCTTAAAACCAACTAATTAATGAGAGCTTTGTTTCATTCATTCAGTCACATAAACCCGCCAATGCAAAGGTGAGCCCAACACCCGTGCTCAGGTGAGTGTTCATGTCCTTCTAAAATGGATGATAGAATGTGTGAAGGAGAGGCGTAGCCATCACCCAAAGACCCCCCACGCCTTGCTTGTGCGGCAGCAGAATCCCCACGCTACGGAAGCAGCAGGAACAACCCGCCCGCCAGGCGACCAAGCCCGCCACCCAGGCCAGGAGCCAGCAGGACCGCCCGCCAGGCCCAGAGCCAGAGAGCAGGCACAGAGGGAAAGAGGCCGCCCCAGCCCAGCAGGAGAACAGCCCAGTGGCGCCAGCAGAGGAACCTTGGGGCCCCGCCTTGGGAAGAAAGGCATCCCACAGCCCCGAGCCAGGCTTCCCACCACCACAGGGTTCTGGGCATCCCCGCCCCAACCCCAGGTGCAGGCAGGACCCCCCAAGGAGACCGCTCCGCGCTCCAGACCATCCATGGGCCCATGGTTGGTCAGGGAGGAGCAAGGCAGGGCCACCGCCCCGCCAGGAGGGGGCCAGGGCCCCTGAGGGGTGTTGTAAATAACCAGGCTCGGCCTGATTGGAAATTGCATGAGGGCCAGCGCTCAGAACAGGACCAGAACCCACCCCAGGGACACCAACACCCCAGCTCAGATGTAATGTGAACCCCCACAGCCTTGGAGAAACTGCCCAGACCCAGGCTCGGCACCCGGGGACACGCCCGCCGTTGCAAAGGGGCCCGTGCCCCCCACCAGGGAAGAGGCAGGGGACAGATGGTCCTAGGTCCCACCTTCCTTGCAAAATGTGTGTGCGTGTATGTGTGTTTAGAGGTGTGTGTGTGCATGTGTGTGTGTTTATGTTGGGATGTATATATTGAGGGAGGGTGTGTGTATAAGGGGGTGCAGTTAAAATTAGGCGGGTAGGGCAGCACTAGGGGACACATCTCCTGATTACTCTGATGATGTCCCCTCCCACCCTACCCACCAAGGGGCCCTAAATGTCTAAGAGTCGCAGTTAAAATTAGCGGGTAGGGTGCTAGGAGGACATCTGTAAGTAATTAAATACTTGGAATATATTGTAAATCTCTACTGTATCATTTTATTTTAATCTTATAAAATGAGAAAACCAACTGGGCGTATATGACAGTTCAAGAATTACAATAAATGAATATGGAGAAACATTGAATTGAATTGGAGTAATATGACATTTAGTTAGATAAATTACTTGTTACCTTTGAATTAGTGAAGTTGGATAAGAAGTTATATATATATATATATATATATATATATATATATATATAGAGTCGCCGGACTGTCATGCAGGAAACCTACCGGTTCTGATTCGAGGCGGAATGAGCAATATGGCAATGTTAAATGGGGGCAATTACCATAACAATGGAAATGGGGCAATTACCATAACAATAGCGAGCAATTAACATCACCCAGTGAGGTCCTTGGGCAAGACCCTTCATCTGGCCTACCTCACAGACATGAGACAATGAACCACATGTCATGTGCATTTCGGGCGTCATCGGTAACCAGATCTCGTCAGGTGCTGGGATGAGCACTCTGATGGAAAGTGGGCTACTGGAACAAAGGCGAAATGGACTAGGTGCGAGAACGGTTCTGTTAGATGCTACTACTCAGTAATCCCAACCAGGCGTGGTTACATGCAGAGAATGTATGGAGATAAGAATGGATGCTTGAAACTCACAATCAAGGCTAACTGCCAAACAACTGGTATTTAGTAACCGACATCCTGGCGGCAACTCCTATATCACAACGAGATTGAGCGATACAATACAATGCTTAATACCGGAGAAGCCAGAACAACAGGTCAGAAAGCAGGCTATACTACAGTCCCACCCTGAGATTGGGTGCACAGCCGCGACCACAGTTACACTGACCGAGGCAGCAACTGACCTGAAAGACAAGATCATGTCTAGAATGAACACTTGGCAACCTCGACACCAGCTACAACGGTTAAGTGATGTACCGCCTGAAAGTCTACTGGAAACTGTGAATGAGCATTGAGGGCAATTCCTACCACAACCATCACAGAAACTAATGAACTGGTTTACACTTCAGCAGCAGTGATCCTTGAGAGATGCTTGGCTATAAGAGTAACTATGGGAGAGAAAACAATACCCACCATGGAAACAGCGGTTTAGAGGCCAAAAATCAAAACCTTCGAGGAAGGATGTGGAGTAAGCTGATAGAGGCTCAAAAGAGGTACAATGAAAGCAAGTACCTAAGAATGCAGCCAGATGTCCATACCTGAAGCACTGAAACTGCCAAACAAGGCTCCCTAGCCTTAAGGCAACCGCCTAAAAAGTACACAGAGACAATAAGCCAGAGCGGATAAACAGGCTGGTGGCAACTCAACCTCTGAAAATTAATAAGCTCAGTGGCAAGGGGTCAAAACAGCCGAGCAGACCCACCAAGGCTAGAAACTGAACAGTACTGAAGAAATTATATGGGGGAGAAAAGAGACAGCACCTGCTTAGCAATGCCCAGTGGCTGGTCTCTCTGAGAAAGAACATAGCAACCTCCTGAACAGATCCAGTAACCATCACAGTAGCGAACATCAAGAAAGAGTCTCCAGGTATGAAGAACTGGACAGCACGGGCCCTGACATGATACATGCCTACTGGCTAAAAAGCTCACAGCACTCCACAGCCTGGCAGCACAAATGAACCAGCTGCTAAGAAGTGGGACTCATCGAATATTTAACAAGAGAATGACGATCTGATCCAGAAGGATCCTCAAAGGGTGCAGTCCCATCCAACTACGGCCAATAACCTGTCTCTCCACAACATGGAAGCTCATATGAGGCATCATTACCTTAAGATAAAGCAGGCACATGGATCAATTCATGAGTAACACACAGAAAGGCATTATTGAACTCCAGAGGTGAAACACACCAACTCCTGGTTGACAGAACAATGTCGCTCAAGACTGCAAATCCTGCGACACCACCAACCTGTGCACAGCCTGGATTGATTAAAGAAAGCCTATGACTCAATGCCACACCGTGGATCACTGAATGCTTGGGCTGTACA
The DNA here is from genome assembly GCA_037389245.1 of Oryzias sinensis. Lineage (NCBI taxonomy): Eukaryota > Metazoa > Chordata > Actinopteri > Beloniformes > Adrianichthyidae > Oryzias > Oryzias sinensis. The sequence continues at coordinate 1,424,525 of CM074506.1, read as the reverse complement.
AGCATAAACCAGGACTCTAGAGCCTTCTTAGGAAAACTCAATGAAGCTGTGGGAAAACCACCCTTGAAGCCAATGGGGAAGCCACTTGCACAAGTGTCCATCAAATGTGCTGGGATATGCAAGGTGATGCTCTATCCCCCACTGCTGTTCACGCCAGGTCTGAACCCCCTCAATGCAAATAATCAACAAGACTGGCTGGATACTAGAAGCTCAGAAATGGGGCCAACATCAGTGCCTCACTCTACATGGATGACATCAAGCTATATGCTAGAAGCGGTGACATTGACTCTGATCCACCACCAGGATCTGGTACTGACATTGGGATGTCATTAGGGCTCGAAATGCAGCGGGATGGTGACAAAGAGAGGCAAGGTAGTCCACACAGAAAGGGTCTCTCCTCCCAGAAGGAACAATATAGCAGACATCGAGGACAGTTACAGTGCCTCGAGATTCCACAGACAAATAGCAACCTGGAGCAGGCAACAAGAGCTGCAACAGCTAAATACCTCCAACGGGTAGGCAAGTCCTGAGAAAGCCAGCTCAATGGCAAGAAAATAAGACCGGGCAATAAACAGCATTCGCTGCCAGTTATCAGATACCTGCAGGAATAATAAGATGGCCAAAGAAGGGGTACAGACCACGGATGTTAAGGAACCACAGCTCCTCACCATGCATGGAGGGTTCCATCCCAAATCCAGCACCCTGAGACTGTATGCTAGCACGCCAAGGAAGGCCGAGGACTAGTGGCGTAGAGAAAGCCACTATCCAGGATGAAACATCAAGATGCATGAGTACATCAAGCTCAAGCCCCAACTGACAGTGTGCTCAGTGAATGTCTCAGGGAGCAATGGAGAGCAGAGGATACAGTGCTGGAGGACAGATCTCATGGGAGGACAAACCCGCTGGGATGCCACGGACCATAACTGAGAAGTGGCTGATATCAGAAGTTCTACCAATAGCTGGGGGCTTTGGCCCTGCAGGACAGCACTGAGGGCACTCATCCTGGCTCAGGAACAAGCCCTGAGCACCAGAGCCATAGAGGCTCAGATCTACCACACCAGACAAGACCCAAGGTGTAGGCTGTGCAAAAGACGCGCCTGAAACAATCAGCACACTTAACTGCCAGGGTGTGTAAGATGCTGGCAGGTAAAACGCCATGGAGGCGCGCCCATCAAGTGGCTGGAATAATATACAGGAACATGTGTGCAGAATATGGACTGGAAACCCCAAGGTCAAAATGGGAAACACCTCCGAAGGTGGTAGAAAGAATGAAAGAGAACCTTAAAAATCACCAATGGGACTTCAGATTCAGACTGATGGGATGGTAATGGCCGAACCAACCCGAACATTGTAGTGGTGGATAAAGACAGAGGAAAAGCCGTTGTGGTGGATGTGGCAGTGCCAGCGATGGGAGGAACATCAGGAAGAAGGAACATGAGAAACTGGAGAAATACCAGGGACTCAGAGAAGAACTGGAGAAACCTGGAAAATGAAGGTGACAGTGGTGCCTGTGTGTGGAGCCTCGGAATAGTAACTAAGCTGGAGGAGTGGCTACACACACAGCAGATACCTGGAAAGACCTCGAACCTCTCAGTCCAGAAAAGCGCAGTGCTAGGAACAGCTAAAAGATACTGCAGGACCCTCAGCTCCCAAGGCCTCTGGTAGAGGACCCGGAGCAGTGGCTCCTACGAAAGAGGTGAAAGGGCAAGTTTTTTTTTTAATATATATATATATATATATATATATATATATATATACGCCATCTAATGAAAATAGAAATAAGAAACTCCTGCGTTTACTCTGTCCGTTCTTTTTCTCCAAGCAGTAGATCTTTTTTTTGCTGATGATGCAGCCGTATTACTTTTTGATGGGCATATAATCTTCAGTCGCCGTCATTTAAATCTCAGACTCTGTCTCAAAAGTATAGCGCTCTCTTTTTTTCTCCACGCGTTTCCATGGTGACTCTGGAAATCGGCGATCTATTGAGAATCTTTATGTACGAGCATTAACCCAGGGTTACCAAATTAGTCGCCAACGTCATCACGGAATCTTTTGGAACGACACTTTTAGAAATTAACAAGTTCAAGCAGTTCAGCCAGAGTTCAGGGTTAAGTCAGGAGTGGATTTTGCAAACGTGCTTCCTGGAATACCCCTGCTTCCTGGAATACCCCCCTGGTTTCTGTGAAAAGTCTGGAAAGGTGAGCCTCCGTCATCACAGCAGGTTTCACTGATCCATGTTGATGAGCGCTCAGGTGTTTTCTGCTGCAGGACGGGCCGCGTAAACGTGTGAGCGGGAAACTGTGGAGTGTGTTGCAGGGGGGTAGTTGCCTGCAGCTCTGATTTGTGTTGATTTGATGCTTTATTGATGAACAGAGGCTGCAGGAGGAGCAGGGGCTGTTCTGGGATCAGGTCAGCTGTCATCAAAAAGCTCTGCTGCAGATGGAAGCTAGGACCACGATGCTGCGTTTCACGCTCACGCTACTGTTAACAGCTGCTGAATGGTTTACTCTAACTTGCTGCTATTATTGACTGTGCGTGTCTGTGTGTGTGCACGTGTCTGTGAGTGTGCGTGTGTCTGTGTGTGTTTGGACTGACACTCTAAACTTTGTGTTTGTTGCTTTTAGCCCTGACAGCACCTAACAGAGAAGCTGGCTCTCACTTCTAACGTAAGCATCACCACATCACACACACATACAGGGGAGGGGGGTGTAAGCCACGCCCACATCGCCCCACAGTCATGTCGGAAATGTTTTAAAGCAGAACAAGGTTAAGGACTAACTCCTGATCGGTTTGAAATTTGGATGAAGTTCCTCACCTCAGTCATTCATCTCCAAAGTCAGCTGCTGGTGTGTTGGCACACCTGTAGACACCTGTAGACACCTGTAGACGCCAGTAGATACATGTAGACGCCTGTAGGCGCTGCTTAGGTGCCTGTAGGCAGCCTGTAGACACCTGTGAGCGCCTGTAGGTGCCTGTAGCAAACGCCAGTGAATACCTGTACCGCCTGTAGATGCCTGTAGACACCTGTACCACGCCTGTAGATGCCTGTAGATATCTGCCGCGCCAGTAGATACCTTAAGAAGACACCAGTAGACACCAGATCCTATCCATCCGTCCAGTTCTGATCCAGATTCCAGCTCAGATGAGGAAAACGTTCGTGGATCTGCGTGTCTGACAGAGGATGATCAGAAAGAACTTGGGGCTGACCACGCCAGTTGTGCGTTATTTACAAAAGCACTTCTACACAGCCTGCTACAAGGTGCCGTACAATAAAACACTAATAGACATAAAAAACAATGAAAGGATTAAAAATAGCTACCAACGCAGTAAACAAAAACATACGGCATCTTTTCTTCTGCCCCTGATTCAGAATAATAATATTCTTTATCCATGTCCTCCATCAACACATGTTAAAAACACGGTTTCCATCATAGTGGGTCTTTCCATTTCTGTGTTTAGCGTGCTTGATGACATCATCACGAAGCCTACTTCTGACCGCTCCTGTCCTCCAGGTTCTCCAGTCGGCCAAAGACCAGATCAAGTGGTCCATCCTGAAGTGACCCCACAGGAAGGAGCAGGGAGAGGCGTCGGGAGGACTTTTGTCTTTTTTGTTTTGCATCATTGATTTAACTTATTTGGATTGTAAGGGAAGTGTGGGAACGTTTTTTTTACTTCTGTTGTCACGGCGATGAGCAGAGTGGAGCTGCAACGCGCGTAAACCCTGAAGGAATCTGTCAGTGGGACTGCTGCCAAAAGGCAGGAAGGAAGATGACACGGCTCGCGTCAGCACACAGACTCGAACCGCAGCAAATTTGCTTTGTGGGTCAAGCAGCTTTTTGTGTGGATTTCTGGAGTGGAAAAATACCAAAGACTCATTTTTTAGGAGCCTAGATTTTGCTCGAACAGATGTTACTTTTTGGGAGGCTGCTAATAAAACGAAGTTTGTTGACGTTTTTCTTGGTTTGCTTTTGAATTTTCTGTGGAAAAGTTTCCTCCCACGTCTTGAGTAAGAACGTCATCAGGTCCTGCTGGCCCCGCCCCCTACAGCTGATCCAATCACAAACTAGAGGGACAAATATTGAGCAGGATTGTCCACATTTCTGGATAAACCACTGAAGCCACACCTCCTTGTTTTCTGATCTCAGAGTGACGGTTGTGTGCTCGAGTCCCAAACTAGAACCTGGACGCTGCTGCTCCCAGCCGAGTGCAGTTTCATAACCGCATGCGTTAAGGTTTCACCTGCTTCCCTCAGATTTGAGCAGCTCCAACACTGAAGCTTTGTCTCTGGAGTTCAAAAAAAAAGACGTTTCAAATCTGCAGTGCATGTTCAAACTGCATGTTCCACATCATGAACCCTCCACCGCCTTACTGGAGAGTCGGTGGCTACCTTTTGATTTCGAGACAGACTTTAGTTCTGCTGCTTTTGATTTTTCCAAACAAACCTTCATTTTCTTCCCTGGAACAGTCAGAAACCTTGAGTTGTGCGTTCGACTCGACTGTTTTCTGACTTTAATGAAACCTCATTTAGGCAAACTGAATTGTTTTTTTATTTGAACATTTTGCAGTATACAATACAAAAGCCATTTATAACAATACAATATTAGAATAAAACAGTTCTGAATACAAACATTGTTTTGACCGTTTGAAAATCTTAACTATTAAGAATAAAATCCTAAGTAATATACATTTTTTAAACAAACTGCTGTTCAATAGTAAAATAAAGTAATCACAGAAGAAAACAGAAATGTGAGAGTTAGTTTCTGTCACTAATCCAAAAGATTTACAGATGTTAATCGTTTTTTGAGCCTTTGTATTTATTTATTTATTTTATAGATCAAATTTCAGTAAGAATTCCGGTTTTATTAGCAAATTTACTTTTATGATTATGGAATTTATGTATGAAAAATAAAATATTTATTATTAACTTTGTGTTCAAAATTATGAAAAACAAATGTTATGTTTTTATGGTACAGTTCAAAAGGCAGACTTAGGAAAGTTTGGGATCCGTTCAGTGTTCTTTTTTCCTCTGGACTCGTTTAGTGCGCACGCTCGGAGCCAGCTTCCACCTCATTGGCTGAACAGAATCTACATACCAAAGATGACTGGGCCGTTCAGTGACAGTGACAGATTAGGCTCATGGCGATTGGTTGACCCAGCTCTGACGTCATTAACTGCGCGATGGGCAAGAGAGAGGGAGTGGGTGGGACCTATCGACTCAGTGCTGCCCCCTTGAGGACACATTTTAATTCATTCAAAAGCAGCCATAGTGTTTACAACCGGGTTTGTTCATCAATTATTCTCTTTATTTATACATTCATGCGAAAAATCACTAAAAGAAAATCCTGAAATTACAAAAGTACCACAATTAATATAAATTTATAGAATCATAAGTCTTTATAAAAATGAAAACACAGGTTCTTCGTTTTTTTAAAAACATGGTTTTTGATCAAGATTTAGTGACTTTTTCAAAGTTGCTCACAAATTCAACCCTTTTCATTTCACAGTAACTCTCACTGGAAAAGTATTTGCATGAAATGTTATTTTCATTTTAAAACGTTCATTTACAGTTTCTGCAAAACATGATTGATAGTTTTATATGATGAAGCTCCTCTGTTCTCATTCATTTTGCATGGAAAGAAACCAATGAAACAAACGCGTAACTTCACATTTAATCCCTCAGGATCGGTGTTGGAACAAACTTGTGAGTATTTTACAGAGGGCGTGTAATGACCAAACATGTCTGGAGGACTGGGGGGGGGGGGGGGGGGGGGTACTGTCGGGTTTGGGGTGAGAATCCCTCATGTCGTTGGATGTTTCTGAATTCTCTGGAGCTTCTTTCAGGATCCACAGCTTCTCCGTGCTTTTGCGCGTTGTGGCCACTAGGGGGCAGCATGCGGCGCTAGAAGTGTGTGTGGTTTGGATGTTATTCTTCAAAATCACACACTTTGTCTGCAATCTTTTTCTTCTTGCTGTTTTTCAAATGGAATCAAATGGTTTGACTGATGGGACACTTTTTTTTTAAATCAAAGTTCTGCCGAACAGTACCAACAAAAGAGTTTGATAAATGAAATCAGCACTTTAAAAAAAAAAAAGAAAGGGCTTGCTCATGCGCATAAGGCACGGAGGAAAAAGAGAGAGATAAAATGATAAAGAGACCTAGGTTTTCCACTAAGAAAGGAAGAGGGGAGTTAGGAGGATGGGCTTGGAGAAAAGGAGGTGCACTGAAGGGTGAGATAGTCACCTCCCACTTTTTTTACTTGCAGCCAATAGGGTGACCTGTTTCCTCCCATCTGCTGGATGTTGCGAGCATCTCCTGCCCTGGCCAGATGGGGGCGACTGTGTTTAGGAGGCGCAGCCTGGACACAGTGTTCACTGCGCCTGACTGTCAGCTTTTCATGATGAAAAAAAAAAACTACATGAAGATCAAATCCCTAAAACACATCAGAACTGAGTCACAGAAACAAAAAAACAAAAAAACATGACAGTCTGTTCTCCAGCTGTCAGTCAGAGCAAGGGGCGGAGATTTGACCATAAAAGGTGTTCAGTTAAAGTCCCATCTCCGATCCTCTTCTGATCTGTTTTCAAAGTGGTCTTTTAATAATTGTTCTGTTTATTGGCCAAAATCAGAAAGCGCCCTTGGTGAGACTGTTGGCGCAGCGTGAGCCTGCCCTCACTCTCCATCATCCCTGTGTTTACACTCACTCCTTCTAGGTCACAGCCCCTAACATTAGCGGTGCAACAAAAATGGCAGCAGTATCGTATCTATCCAGACTGCCATCTGTTCCGCAGCTCTAAGTGAACGAGCAGCAGGAGAACATGTCTCCTGCTCACAGGGCGGCTCTGGGGCGTGGATTTGTGTTTCCAGTCGTGTCCCGACAAAATAAAGGCTGATGTTATTCCCACATATTTTACGTGCAGCCAAGCTGCAGATTGCTGGATTTCCCGCATGGATTCATGTTCATCCAGGCTAAATGTTGCTAGCGCCTGTTAGCCTTCACCTAACCGTACTTCCTGCTTAAAAATAAAATGAGCGAACAGGCGCTTCATAATAACCATTACAATAATAAAAGCACGTTTAAAAGATCATCTCGTATATTACGGAGCTGCTAATAGATGGACTAGTGTCACTGTGACTCTGAGGTAAATTCACTCCTGACCATGCCCTGTTCTCTCCGTCACGCAGCTGACCGGTTTTTCCAAACCCGTTGGTGATGGTGGATTTTTTCACGCTGCTTTTAACGATTGCTTTTAACTTGAAAGCTGCATCATATTGTAGCGGCGATCACGTGCACGTTGGGTCTAATGGCACCAAAGGATTGTGGGATGCGGCTGAGCATGGGTGTTTCTTTTTGTTGAACCATGACTGAAGTGTCTGAGACCTGAAGTCAGGTCCATGCTGTTTGGCCGCACAGAGTTGTGTTGAAAACTAAATGACTAGCTGCTTGGAGTTGGATTATGCAGTCAACTCCAGCTCCAATATCGAACGTACGTTCATGACGGCCGTCAAATAAATCCACAACTTAGCCCCGTCAACAAATTAGCCGCAGGGCTGTAAGCGCATGACAAAAGTAGCGGCTTATAGTCTGGACTTTACGGTAAGTAGACTACTTTCTGCTAAATGGGTGTTTTACTGCACACACAGGGACTTTTAGGAAGTGAGTGATTGTCGTGTCTGTGGCACAGTGAGGTAACCTCGCAGAGACATTTCAGCTTTCCATTAAGCCCGTCTCTGCCATCAGGCCAAATGCTCTGCCTGCAGACCTTCACCTTTCACTCCGTGTGCAAATGTAATCATATCCTTTTCTGCAGCGGGCTCCAGCTGGAATACAGGCTGCAAGAAGTTAATTAGCACCTTCACAAAGGCCAAAGCTTCAGCAGCACAAGGAGTGGAGTGACAGCGGGAGAGTTGGAGCCAACGGCGGCAGCAGCTGTGGCCTTCAGCAGCCTCCAGAGACCCGGAGGACCTCCGGAGGAACCACAGCGCTCCCACAGATTTCTGCACACACGGGAACGGCTTTCTACTGAGGCAGGGTCAGCTTGGAAGAGACAAGATTTGTAAACCACTGCTTTTTTTAAGTAAAGCCACAATAAAATGTGAGAAATGACTCCTTATGGATGTTTGAATGTCAGATTAAAACAGTTCAAGCGGATTGTGGTTGTCAGTCATCCCAGGTACGGGCCGAACGTTCCTCCTGATCCGCACGGGCCTCAGTGGAACCAGCAGAAACGGTTTGGTTCTGAAGGCTTTCAGGAGGAAACTTCTTCTGTCGGAAGAGAAACGTGAATTTGTCCGAACTGTTAAACAACTGACAAGTACAGGGGGGAGGGTTCATGATGTGGGCTTGTTTTACTGAGGCGAGCTCCAAATATTTTCTTAATTTAATCCAATCTTTTTATGTAATCTAATCTTTTTATGTGGGTCAGGATGTGGTGCAGTGGTTAGTGTCTTTGCCCCCTGGTTCAAATCCCAGGTGGGACCTTTCTGTGTGGAGTATTCACGTTCTTCTCGGGCGTACGTGGTTCTTCCTCCCACAGTCCAGAAACATGCTTGATGGGTGAATTTTCCAGATCACCTAGCCCTGCTAGCTGCTGCTTAGCTAAATCAGATGTCTCCCCATTCTGATTGGATGAACACACCTGGTCCAGGTAATCAGCAGCAGGCAGAGCAGGGAGAGATGGAGAACAGGTGGAAGATCTCGAGGACCAAAAGTGTTCCCAGGCGTGATTCTGTGCCCTGCGACAAACTGGTACCTGTCCAGGGTCAACAGTGGCCGGGACGGGTTCCGGCAACCCCACCACCCCCAACGGGACACGGCTGGTTAACCCACGTGCTATCCTAGGCCCTTTACCATTGGGAGTTGGGTCATCTAGACCCACTAGACCGTGCTCTGAACCTGATTTGTGATCTTCACTGGTGTCCATGGATTCCATGAAATCTTTCCACCTTTATCCACCTTTGACATGGTGGGGAGAACACGTCAATGGAAGGGGGGGGTCATCTAAGATAGCACATGGGTTAAGAAAACGCATGGATGGATTTTCTGCTCAGACCAAATGGTCTTCAGGATAACTTCATGTTTATGAACAGAAGACAAAAGGAGATCGTGCTTCTTGTCCTGCCTTTTGACTAAATCCAAACGACAACGGTAAGTCTCAGAACAGATGAGAATCTCAGCCATGGCCGGGGTTGAAGGTCCAAACGGCAACATTTCTGAACGTTCTGACACCGAACATCTGTTTTCTGCTGCAGCTGTTCTGCTTCTGGAGTCCTGATGCTGACAGAAAACCTCTTTCATGACCATCGTTTCTGCTCTGAGAGACAGGAACCAGGAACGTGGAGAATTCATCCGGAGCTCAGGTTCTGGGGGGGTCGGACCAGTTCCACAGCAGAACTCATTGAGGCTTTCCTCCACATTTCAGGAACCAAACAGAACCATCTAAGAAACGCGTCACTCCAGGGGGATCTGCACTTCACCGAGTCAAAACAGAACTCCAGCAATCCAGTCAGGTCAGGGAGCCCACATGGGCCAGAACCGTCCAACCTGTCGTCGTTCCTCCATCCGTCAGCGGGGTGAGGAGAAAAACATCACATGGCCTTCATCATGCACGGAGCGCGCCTCCTTCCCAAACAAACACAACCCAAATAAACAGAGCGGGCTGGAGCCCACATGCCAACATCTGGCTCAAGTTCATCTCACTTTATTTTACAAATCCTCACCACGAACCAACAGCTGCACGCATCCAGTCAGAAACACCCGGATCCTGCAGGACCGTCAGCAACAGGAAGGCCGCTGAGACGTCGGCAGGCATCCACCAAAACGCACATCAGACATCCAGCAAACAGTCGGGACTGAACTCTGCAGGGTCTCACTCACAATATAAATGATGCTCCCGTACCTGAAAAAACAAACGGCTCCACGGAGGATCCCAGAGCTCTGATTGGAGAAACACAACACCAGCCGCCAGGAAAACAGCCAGCAGCAATTAGCAGCAGAAAAACCATTCATCCCGGTGTGAAGGTAAACATGTGCAGACAGGCCGGTGATGAATGGATGAGAGAGCCAAAGCATGGGGAGCGAGGAGGGCGGGGGGTGGGGGGCTCCAGATCCACCGTTTTTACTGAAATGACCTCAATCATGAGGTCATTCCACCCTGATGAGGAGCAGGGCTGCCTGACTTTTCGGGTTCTGGTTAGTTTGTGTCATGAGAAGAACTTCTGGTTCTGTTCTCCAGCGGTTCAGGTTCTGTCGTGTTTTGTTGTTTGTTTGTTCTCTCGTTAGGGTTGTGTGTGCATCTTTTTTCCTTTCAAAGTACAATGTCTCCTTTAATGACACATAAGGACTTGATGCTGTTTAGATGCAAACTTCTCTGCATTTCTTCGTTTGTTCCTGTCAGGAGGAAGGTCTGTACCTCTGATGTCATACATACTCAGAACTTGAGTTGTGAGCAGGACTGCTGGCACAGAGTGAGCCTGCCCTCACTTCCCATCACCCAACTGTTAATGCGCTCTCCCCCTCCCACCCCCAAGCTAACATTAGCAGTGCAACAATAATGGCAGCAATACCATAGCTATCCATCCGTACAGTTTAGATCCAGATTCCAGCTCAGACCAGGAAAACAAAGACGCTCATGGATCCACTTGTCCATCACAAAGGGGCGGAGCAGGAAGCTTGTGGCCCCGCCCAGTGTATTTTCTATGTCACATGTAAACTATTTTTCCAACGGCATTTTTTCTCTGCTGCCGATTCATGGTTTGGACTCAGAAATGCAGTTTTAAGCGTAATGGTCTTTATCTATGTCCTCTACTGTCGGAAAAATGCTCCAAGCAGACTTTAAAAACTCAATTTTCATTGGAGAGGGTCTCTAAACTGAAGAGTATTCCAGCAGTAGTTACTCAGGACTCAGCAGACAGCAGTGAGGATCAGCCGTACGGACACAGAAGTGTTGGGATCCAACTCATGACAGACAGTGAATTTTCATCTCGTGGTTCAATTGTTTTGATCTCACATCTTGATTCAACAAATCATCTCCTCTGGTTTATTTGCGGTAGAGGCCACGCATGGCTGAGAACATCAGGGAACCAGCACATCACGGAGGAGGCGGTTAAGACACCCCTGGTCTAAAGGAGCATCATCAACCCTGAGCTGCATATTTTCCGCCCTGCTTCCATTTGGTTGTTTAGTTGACGGTGTGTGCTGAGGGTCTTGGATGAAACAGCGTGCAGGACGGCGCACGGATGTTTTCTGATGAGCCGTTTAATTTACAGAAACACACGGCAGTTGCAGCATCACGCATGTTCTGTGTTAGAAAGGAGCAGGAATGAGAAGCTGGTGCCTGTGACCCTTGCAGGCCGAGGGAACGCTTGAACCAGGCGGTCATGGACCGGACCCACACTGACACACTGCTGAAGTCAGAACCAGGACCATTTCTTTAGCTGCTGCGTTTATTTGTTCCCAGATTTTTGATCATCGTGATCACGTGGTACAAACTGTCACTGTGTGCAATATGTAAAGAATATATAGACACATATCCTGTTTTGTTTTTATTTTGTTTTATTTTTGTGCTCTACAACACGTGCAACTTGAGAGTTTTGAAAACCTTCTCAATGTCTGAAAAACCCATCTTTCATTGTTATCGTTATTTGATCTTTATTTCCATGTGTCTTGTATGCTTTTCTTTTTATGTAGGAAGCTTGACTTCGAAGGAGAAGCGCACAACAATTTAATGTATATATGTTTTGCATGCAGATCCAGTAAAATGGAACATAAAACTATCTACCTACCTCTACTCTACTCTACTCTACTCTACCACCTCTACTCTACCTACCCACTCTACCCACTCCCACTTCACTTCTACCTACTCTAATTTCACTGTACTCCACTCACTGTAAATCTCACCCTCAATCTCACCCCACCCACTCCACTCTACAAGTCAGTTTGATGTTGTATGTGTTCACAGATTCCATCCCCAGTCAGTACATGAAGGTAAATCCCTGAAGCCACGTCTCAGAATCGCCTGCCGACACCTTCCATAAATAGTCGATGTCTTCGTATGGGGCTGCACGGTGGCAAAGGAAGGAAAAGCAGGAGAAGCCCCTCCCTGCTTGTACAGTTTGAACGTCATGCACGTTCAAGCACCCGTGTTTAGCGCGTGGTTGAACGCGGTCACGTGCCTGTAGCTTCAGGTTTCCAGGAGAGGCTGCAGAAACCTGCTCAGTCCGCGGTCCTTCACACCCGTATGCTGCTGCTTTATGGAAGTAGAAGCAACAGAAAGCAGTCCAGGCGATGGTGATGATGATGATGATGATGATGATCCTGGTGAAACTTTACTAACTGTGACTGTCAGCCAGACCACTGCCTGCTATGTTTCTTGCTGGGATCTGTGAGTCTGTCAGGAAAATCTACGAGGGCAGAGCTGCTAATTGCAAACACTTGTTAGCGGCTGAGGTCACCTAGCTTCGCACACACACACACACACACACACACACACACACACACACACACACACACACTGGTCATTTACCTACAACTCTGTGAATCACACATGCATGCTCACATGCACGCTCTGCATCAAGTCCAGCGTAATCATAAGCTGCTGTTCATTTATAATCAATCTGAGGAGCCTGACACCAGCTGTAAATAGGCAGAACTTTGTGTGGGATTTCCATATGAACGGGAAACAGGAACGCCGCTCCGGCATCTATCCATCACTCTGACAGCTCGGCCGTTCCAGTGCCGGGATTGGCCAGAGCGTGTGTGTGTGTGTGTGGGTGTGTTAGAGTGTGTGCGGCTCTCTGCTCTCTGATTGGCTATAATGTTTAACACATGGTTGGAGTGATGAAGCCCCCCCTCGTCCTCACACACAAACCTAGAGTGGGACACCGACTGCCTGGTCAAGCAGCTGAAAAAGCTTGCTCAAGGGCATCAAGGCAGTTGGATGAGCTGCAGACAAAGCATCCAAAAGTACACAAGTCAGAGCAGCGTCGCCATAATGTGATGGAAGTCGATGTGAAGCTGAAAGTAGTCGTCCAAATATTGATCTAAAGAGAGCCAAAGCATAACCGCTGAATAAACCTCTAAAATACTGAATGACGGCTCCAACTAAACCGACTGTTTTTGTTTCACAACTTAATGAACCTGACAGACGAAAAAAAGCATTTGAAAGCCTCACTTCTCTAAATGAAAATGAGAAACTGTGGTGGAAATGCGTCACTCCAAATGCATCACATTTCCATCCGTGACCTGCAAGAAATGATGACAAATTTAAAAAGAAGGCAGCCAAATAAGAAGGGATACTTGGTGAGTACAAGCAGAGACATGAACTACAGGACATACAGATGTGAGCCGGAGACCGAGATGAGAAATGTAGAAATGTACGCTGTTGAAAATTGGTTGTTTCAAAATGTTCTGTAACCCTTGTTCTATCCTAGACACTTTACCATTGGGAGTTGGGTCATCTAGACCCACTAGACAGTGCTCTGAACCTTTGTTCTTCAATGATTTGTGATCTTCACTGGTGTCCATGGATTACATGAAATCTTTCCACCTTTATCCACCTTTGTCATGGTAGGGAGAACACCTCAATGGAAGGGGGGGGGGTCATCTAGGATAGCACAAGGGTTAAACAGTTGAAACGACACATCCCAGAAGCTTTAAAATACACATTTTGCTGTTTTCATTTACTTTTTGGCCATTATTTTTGTTTTCTTTGATGCAACAGCAAACATCTTGAGTTTAGTCCAGCGGACACTTGCAGCAGAAAATGTAAAGACAATTTGTGACATCTTTACAAAGATGAATTACATTTTTTTTCACTGGTTTGCCATTTTTGAGCTTCCACTTCAGGATTTGCTTTAACAATTTCCCTTTAAAACTGTTCCTTTGTCTTTTGTGGTGATGCCTGATATCCATCTTTTTAGTAAAACCCCAGAATCTGTTTTTTTACATAGAAAAAAGTTTGATTATATTACACAAAAATTTTACGAATTAACTGGAAATTATACAAAAAAGTCTCTTTTGAGAGGTAAATTGTGATATTTAGTTCTGTAAAACCCACAAACTGTTTTTATGCTTTAAAACAAAAGATCAAACATGTAGAGACTAAATAAAAATGCACAAGTCCAGAATGTGAAAAATGTCCAAAAAACGTTTCAAGGTTTTTAGGGAACAGAACTATGATGTCATAACTCTCGTTATGTTTGTTTTAAATAAAAGAAATTCCCAGCTCAACACTTTTTGAAAACTTGACGTTAAATTCTGAATGAAAACTATACGTTTGGGGCTGTGGGTTCAATTCCCACAGCATAGTAAAGAGCTATTGTGACGGGTAAACTCCTGTGAGTTCACAGGATGCACCAAGAAAGGACGTTTTTGCCGTCAAGTGTGAAAAATGATGACCATTTATGACACAGAGGTGTTCTGAAGTTTGACTCCTGTTTGATGCGACATAATAAGCCAACTCTATTCAGATTTATGCTTAAACTATATAGAAACAGGATTTTCAGCCTTTTTTGTGGAACTTCATAACTCGTTAAATGTTGTAAAGTTTGCAGTTTCTACAGTCGACTGAAGCCTCAGCCAAAGAGTGAAGGTTTTTACGCCGTGCAGATGTTGAAGTAAACACAAATGAGGCATTAAAGAGGAATGCATGTGGCCCCGCCCCCTTCTCCTCTGCTCCAGCACTGACTAAGAAAAGGAGCAGGAGGAGCTCCCTGCCTCTGTGCGTCCCCATTGTTCCCTCCATCCATTCATCCCCAGATGGACAGATTGTCTGGGTGTTCGCCCTCCAGTCACATTTGACCTGGAAGTGCTGTGATTGGTCCAAAGGTCATGCAGCTCGCTTCTCATTGGCTTGGAGGTCATTCTGTAGGTTTCACAGCCATCCATCACTGCCAGCGCGGCCTCTGTGACACCCGCGTATTCGTGTTCCTGTGCCTCACGGTGAGGCGCGATGATGTGGGAAAGACGGGCTCCTCCCGCCGCTCACAGGCGGGAATCTGGCACCTGCTGACCTACCTGTCGTTCAGGACACGCTCAGCATTTTCCGAGGAGCTCCGCCAGGTCTTTGGTGATTTGTGTCACCGACTGCAAAACGCTCGAGTCCCCCTGCAGACGCAGCGTGGACGTAACTTTGCAAAAGAAGTGCATTCAAACCCAAAGCTGGCGGTTCTTTGTTCTGACGTGTGTCTGGTGATGGCGAGCAGCAGCAGCAGCTTCCAACAAAGGCCTGATTTGCATAAGCTCTGCAGTTTAAGGCTCATGTTACCTTCTCACGGATCTTTTAATTGCAGTCTTGGGGGAAATCGAACCAAAGCCAGGGAGCATCTATCACCTGCCAGAAAGTCAACAAATTATCCAGGAACCGCCTGCTTCTGCCAGTTAACTCTGGGGTCATGACCCCCAACTGCATATTAATCAACTGATCTAATGGCAATTTCTTTCTGGGGGATTTTTTATTTGGAACGCACGCCCAGCGAGAACACGATGTTTGGAAGTCCAGCGTTTCCTCCAGACCGAGAGAACTGTCTGCTGAAAAACTTGTGTGCTAAATTCAATTTCTGCCTTCCCCGCCCGCCCGTCTCATCGTATCCTATTGAATCCATCTTGTGCAATTAGCCGGATGAGGGTTTCATTAACGGGAGCTAACAGAGAGCCGACGGCGCAGGGAGGCGAGCTGCTTCCTGGGAGGCTGCGCTCTCACAATTAACGGCTAATTCCAGAGGCGACCTTCTGTCTGTGCTTACTGCGCATCTCCATGAGCCAAGGTTATTATAGTTAACGAAAACGAACGAAAAAACTAAAACTAGAACTGAAAAAACATTTTCGTTAACTGAAATAAAAATAAAAACGAGAGTTTTAAAAAAAACGAAAACTAACTAAAACTGTTTGTTGTGTGTATAAAACTAACTGAAACTAACTAATATTAACCCCAAAAAATACTTCGTTTTCGTCTTTGTTAATACGTCATAAGTCTTTTGGGTTGAAATAAAGTCTATTTACTTCACCCTGCTAGTTTTACTGTGTATCTGAACTAGAGGGCTGCACCCAAATCTCGCGGGATTGGGCGGTTTGAAGTGTGCTGCGGGCGGGAGCGGGCGGCAGAAAAAAAACCCGCGGGATCAGTGCTGCCATGAATATCTCGTGAATATATATTAGCGGACTACGTTAGGCTGAGCGGCTGTTGGATTCTTATGTACTGAAGCTCCGTGAAGGCACCAGGTACAGACACCCAATGGCCACTGTCATCTAACCTGATGTTGGGGGTGTGCAACGCCCCGCCCCGCCTCTTACTAAGAGCGCGCTTCAGGCTGTCTGTCTGCGCGCGCACACACGCACACTTTTAACCGAACGGGATTTGTGAAAATATATTTAATAATTAAGTTGCAAATTACACAAAAGAGGAATGCATGAAAAGATGAGGCTGGAGGAGGGACACGAATCTCTTTAATAATATCAATAAAAATACGTGTTTTTTTCCTGCGGGACGGGAGACGATACAAAATCAATGCATCTCTATTACTGTGCGGGACTAAATTCTATGAGTTTTGCGGGTGCAGGCGGGAGTGGACATACATATTGCGGGTGTGGGCGGGAGGGTAACGCATACGTTGCGGGAGCGGGCGGGATTGGTCAGAAATTCAGCGGGCGCGGGCGGGAGCGGGATGAAGAAAATAGTCCAGCGCAGGGCTTTAATCTGAATTTTACGGCATTACGTAGTCTGTGACGTCACATGATGTCTGTCGGACACTTCCGGCTAGCGTGGTCATAGACTTTTACATGAGCGTGCTGGCTGCATTAAAAGTTGGGGAAAGCGGGAGAGTCCTATCTGGGACTTTTTTGAATATAACAGCATCGAAAACAAAAGTAACTGCCTTGTAGTCGAAGCAGGAGACAACATTTGTGGAACGCTCCTCAAAGGGAAAAACCCTACGAATCTAAAAGTACATTTAAAAGCGCACACAACAACGCAAATCAACAGTACCTAGACAGGCTAGCCTGTCGCCCGCCCTCCCCCGAAAAAGAAGCGAGAGCAGATAACGTAATGCTGTTATCGGCTGTTGTGTTTTAATTTAAGGATGGTTGACTTTGTGTCCTCTGAATAATAAGTGTTTCAAAATGTATCTTTGATTGAGTTTTTATTATACAATACTTATTCTGGTGATTTTGAATCATGCACCTGACAAATATCCTAATTTACAAAAAAGAAAAGAAAAAAACTAAAACTAACACTAAAACTAATAAAAACTAAACTAAAACGAAGCAATTTCAAAAAATAAAAACTAATAAAAACTAGTAAAGCAGCCTCTAAAAACTAATTAAAACTAAATAAATTTAAAAACAAAAATTCAAAAGGAAATAAAAACTAAAACTAATAAAAAATCCGAAACTATTATAACTTTGCCATGAGCGAGCGCCAGCGACGACCGTCTGAGATGGTTTCCTGTCAGAATCAGGGTTGTTTTAACATAGTTCACGGTCCTGCGCCAGTGTGTGCGCACGCGTGACCTCAAAAATGGTTCGGTATTTTGGGCCTTTTCCTCCCTTCGCTTAGGGAGAAACAGAGAGAAAAGGGAAGATTTCTTTCACGAATAACAGCCATTTCATCAACCCAGACAGACGGAACCCACAGAAGTGAACAACAAAACGTCATCAGCATGAATTTGGAATTTCTAAAGTAATTCTGTTTGGTTTCTGACAAAAGGAAAAGCAAATATAGAACTAATCTTTGAGGCTTTTAAAGTCCCACTACGTTCATCTTTTGATCCGTTTTCAAAGCGTTTTGTGCTCTTTTAATGATGATGATGCTGTTTTTAGCCAAAATCATAAAACCTGTGTCGTTTTCCACCACATAGTTCCTGCAGAGCGGCAGGTGTTCATCAGAAATTCACCTCTGAGTTGATGGCGGGGCTGTTAAACACAGAGTAAGCCTACCCCTACTTCCCATCATCCCTTTGTTTACACTCTCCTGCTAGCTTAAGGCAATGTCACACAATTTCCACATATGAAATTTCATACGTCGATGTGGGCAGATGTCCATCGAGGGTTTCGGCCAACGAATCTTTACGTGGATTCGGTTTTGAGCCGTTCACAATCTTTGCTCGGTTGAGAATCACACAGTTTATGCCTATTTTATGTAGTTTACATGCAACTATTATGTAAATTGTAAGGCAATTGTGCGTTATTTTTGGAAGATTTGTGCCTTTATACGACCGTTCTACGTTTGTCTATGTTTGTCACCGATGTATAACTTTTATATCGCAGATACGGCGCACATGTTGAAATTACGTAATTATAAGCAATTCGCTAGTGATTTGTGTATCAAACATGACAATAATCACGCACCGTTCATGTTCTGCGTTGATTTACATGTTCTTTGCGTGGTTTATATGTTCTTCTTATGTGGCTTTATCACTTTTTATGTTCACGTATGAGTAATTTACATCCGTGCAATAAGTGCTAAATGTACGTAGTAACTGCCGTCTGAAGTTTCTTTGCAACAAACATGATCTTATTCAAGCGGCATTTCTTCATCTGATTTACAAAGATTTAAATGAAGAAAAACTCAGAAAGGCAGTTGTAAGAGTCATTTTTTGAATAAATGTCTTCCATCTTTAGAAAAATGCTATAAGAATATATAAAAACAGCATTTTATTTGGAGTGGGTCTTTAACCCTTGTGCTATCTTAGATGACCCCCCCTTCCATTGAGGTGTTCTCCCCACCATGACAAAGGTGGATAAAGGTGGAAAGATTTCATGTAATCCATGGACACCAGTGAAGATCACAAATCATTGAAGAAAAAAGGTTCACAGCCTTGTCTAGTGGGTCTAGATGACCCAACTCCCAATGGTAAAGTGCCTAAAATAGCACAAGGGTTATGACACAAGCTCAGTAAAAAAACAAAAACACAACTTCTTCACCTTGATGGGAATCATCTGGGAAGTCATGAAGGCAAAAACAGATCCAGATCTTCCAACATTGCAGAAAGAACCCTCATTCATTGGTCAACATTATAGAAAGAAAACATCTTAAGGAACTTTTGAAGAGGATTTTGGAATTAAGAGTTTATCTCATTTTAAATTATTTTTGTGAACTAAAATCCTTTTTCCTTTTTTTTTTTTTTAATCTTTTGACTTCACCACATTTTTGTTTTGAAATAACTTTATTGTTTGTTCCTGACACAGTGGGAGTCAGCAGGGCCTCCTTCGACTGAAACCTGATGCTAATTAGGAACAACAAGCACGCGCTCCGATCAAAGACACATCAATCCAGAACAAGTCTGCCTCCCGACAGCGCTGGAAACCGCTTCTCCGTCAAAACCAGTCAGACGACCGCAGAATGAGGCCTGTTGTTGCAGAACTCTTGTTGTCGTTTCAGTTTCTGTTTGGACTGAAGAGACTTTTCCAGCCATCTCTCTCCTGTCAAACTAAACTTTCTCCAACTTCATGCTGCCTGAGGCACGTCAGAATCCGTCTGTGGTTCTCAGCCTCCCATGGTCTGACATGAGACTTCACAGACTGGAATTCCAGTTCGGTGACAGCTGAGGTATTGATCAGGTGAGTTTTCACCTGCAACACACAAATGGTTTGAAAACTGTTTCAAACTCCTTTTCAAAAGGGTTATTTAATAATTTAATCTAATTTAATGATTATAATTGGCCCGCGAGATCATATCAAATGTGATTGAGAGCTGGTATATACAGTACAGATAAAACTATAAATCCCACAATGCTTTGCTGTTATGTTGGTACGCAGTTGAAACCGGCAAGCACTCCATTTTTCTGTAGACATTCAGTGACAGCCATGCTCCAGTCACATTAGACAAATTATTTGCCCCCTCCACAAAAATGGCCAAAGGAAAGATGGACAACAGGAACTTTGAAGACAGGTGGGAGGCAGATGATCTGTTCAGGAACACAAAGACAGACGTGTTCATCTTGTGTGCAGAGCCAACGTGGCTGTGAGGAAAGAGGACAGTATATGAAAAGGTGAATCATCACATATCAGTTGCAGTTAATTTTACTGTGAATATTGAGTTTGGCTTATTGTCTACGGTGGCCCTGAAGTTCAAATCACACAAACAAATATAAAAAAAAAACATTTTGGAATTTAAAACAAACGGAAAAAAAGAAACATTTGGGAAAACAGAAGTAACTTTCATAAATCCATTTGTAAAAAAATGAAACAATAAAAAACTGGAAACTGTAGATACTATGGGACATCGCTGATTGGATGATGACATTTGTCCGTCATTTCAACTGAAAATTGCTTGGCATGAAGTGATACTGGACCTGCTTCCTACTCATCACAATTGAAGACAAAAAACTCAAACATCATCAGCATATCAGTGATGCCCCATTCTTTCCAGGTTTCGTCTTCTTTGCTGTTTTTTATGAAGTGATATTTATGCCAACACATTGCAAACTTTCCAAGTAGCACTTTTGTCTTCTGAAACATTTATTTTTACTACACGTCCCAAACACTTTTGAATGACGTAGATCACACATGGATCACGAAAGACCATCATACGTGGGAAATACGAAAAAGTCCGTAGTGGCTGTGTGACGCAGCCACTACAGCCGTGAACCTCGTGTATGACTTAGGTCAGCAGTCCCCAATTTGAAAAATTGCCCGATTCTCTGTTCCATCCGTTTATGTCACTCTAGACGCAGGCCAAGGCGCTCTTCTCAGTCATGTGATAGGTTACCGCTAAAATAATTCCCAGGAGCTAGCCAAATGAGTAAAAAACAAACGTCTGTGGATATTTTCTTTGCCAAGGGGAAAACGCCCAGCCAGGAGACATTTAATAGACAGTACTTCTTTTTTGCACCATGATTGTGGAAAGGGGAGAGGATGATGACACCTGTGCGATGTTCAACGACAGGCGTGTCAGAGCTCGTCTTGTCGTGTCTTTGCTCCTTGTTATACAAATCCTCCACCGCATCTTAAAGACCAGTCCGCGAAAACTTTGCATGACGTCATACTGGTCCGCAGCGTTCAAAAGGTCTGGGACCACTGATCTACCTGAAACGTGCAGACTTTTTTTTTTAGCCCATCAGACGAGTCTCTTATCAGAAAACAGGCGCGCAGCTCATCAACGGCTCGCCGCCGTCACAGGATGCTCATCCATTAAAGTGTCTTCATCAGGACCGATGGGTCAGAGTGACCTTCACATCCAGAGAACCCAGCTCTCCCCCTCTGTGGGTCACGGTCTTCTCTCTGCTGCCGACCCATTTCTCAATTCAGCCTCAGAGGAACGACGGCAAAGACAATGTTCTGTAGAGTTACGGGGAAAAGTCGTGTTTATGCTCACAGACGGAATTTGAAAACTTGAGGGTCCTGATCTAAACTGTTACTCAATTATTGATATCTATGAATTGCAACAAAATAAAAAATTTACCTATACACAACCATTATATATTTCTTAAGTTTATTTCATGAGGATTCCTCTATTGTTAAATGTTTGTAGTAGTATTTTAAATAAAAGAATATATTTTGCATCGCCCTTTTTCATATTGAATAAATGCATAAATATAGTATGTGACTTATTGGTATTTATACTGAATTATATCATACAGTACATGGGATTGACAAATAGATCCATGAACGTCTTTTTTTTCCTGGTCTGAGCTGGAATCTGGATCAGAACTGGACGGATGGATGGATCTAAAACTGGTGCTGATAAACTCCTCTGCAGAAAATATGTTCTAGAAAACGACACAGGTATTTGGATTTTCTAAAAACATCGTCATCTTAATAAAAGAGCACTGGGAACACTTTGAAATAGAAGAAATAGATGATTGGAGTGGGCCTTTAAGAATTCTAGTTTCATATACTGTATATGTTGTATTTCTATGTCATGGTTTGGGTTTCTATGCCTTAGTTTTTGCTTCCTTTTTGTTTCTGTCATGTTTGCTGTCTGCTTCCTGTTTTATTTTGAAAGGTTTCCTGTTATGTCATGGTTTCGAGTTTTACATCCCTGGTCCAATCTCTCCATGATCATGTTCACCTGTCGTTTCCATGACGTCTTCTGCCCTGTTTGTCTGTTTACCTGGTTAAAGAGTTTTGTTTGCCTTTTGTTTGAGAATAAACCCCTTAACCTGTCACCAAGTGTCTGCAGTCTCTGCATTTTTGGTCCTTCATGTCCACCATGTACAAACGAAATTCAGCATGAAGTTACATAAAAAAACATGACCTTTCTGATCTGTTCCTGCAACAATGTTCATTCATTTATGTATGTATGGTTTACAAGTGACAGCCTTCATTATTTGTTTCATTAGAAATTTAATGTAAAAACAGCTGGTTGGGTTCCATTTCTTGTCAGAAATAAGAAGCCTTACTCGGGAATGACTCCAAAAAAAACAGGAGGCACAGACGACAACCTTTCTATACAAATTACAGTGGGGCAAAAAAAGTATCTAATCAGGCGCCAATTGTGCGAGTTCTCCCACTTAAAAAGAAGAGAGAGGCCTGTAATTTTCATCACAGGTATACCACAACTATGGGATTTTTGTTCACCGTTCTTGTGGTCATTCTGACCCCATGGGGTGAGATCTTGCACCGGATGGAGGGAGATTCTCCGTGGTCTTGATTTTTCACACCAAGCTGCTTACCTGTTGCAGATTCAGATTCCAGCCTGATGCAGGTCAATAATTTGGTTTCTGGTGTCCTTAGACAGCTCTTTGGTCTTGGCCGTAGTGGAGTGACTGTTTGAGGTTGTGGACAGGAGTCTCTATATAGGTAACCAGCTCAAACAGGTGCCATTATTACAGGTAATGAGTGGAGGACCGAGGATCCTCTACAGAAGAGGTTACAGGTCTGTGAGAGACAGAAATCCTGCTTGTTTGTAGGTGAAAAAATACTTATTTTCCACCATAATTTACAAATAAATTCTTTAAAAATCAGAAAATGTGATTTTCTGGATTGCTTTTCTTGTTTTGTCTCTCATTTGAGGTTTACCTATGATGAAGATTACAGGCCTCTCATCTTTCTAAGAGGATAAACACACACAATCCGTTGCTGACTAAATACTTTTTTGCCCCTCTATTATTTATTAAATGAAGCCTTTAAGTGTTTTTTTTTTAACTCAGTAAAAATCCGTCCTCTGCTGGCAGGAGGAGAGGAGGCACTGGTGTTTGAACAAACCGGTGCTCTTCATCACCTCATGTTTCTCTTTTAGCAGTTTGAATAAAATCATCAGTTTGCTGCCGTTCTTTCTCTCCAATCGCCCTAAGATTCTTGTTTTTTCGGCTTCCCCGGCATGTCATCTCAGTGTCACACTGTGTGTGTGTGTGTGTGTGTGTGCACGTGTGTGTGCACGTGTGTGTCAGTCAGGTGGTGTCAGAGCACACCGCCCGCAGACATACACTCACATGCTCTGCCAGCTGTCCTCCTCTCCGCGGGGAATTGAACCCATCACTGCCGGCAGCTGAGCTTGCAGAGCGGCGGCGGCGGCCTCTGTGAGGGGTGTGCAGCCGTGCATGAGCATCGTGCACACCCCTTTGATTAATGCCCAGCCCATCCTGTTTCCAGCCTTCCTGTGAACAAAAAAACGGGAGAGTTTCACAACTTTGGAGTCCCCCCCCCTCCCTCTTCACATGCTCCTCCCACTCTGTCAGAGCTGATTGATAACCAGGAGGTGTGGGGGTGGGAAAGGGGAGGGTAGAGAGAAAAGAGGAGAGAAAGTGAAGGGGGGGGGGGGCAGCAAAAAAGAGGGAGGAGCGGCCGACCAATCGGGTTCTGGAAACAGAGCATCCCGACCAATGATGAAGAGGACGGACAGAGATGTTAACAAAGATGAAGGGTGGAGTTTGATTGGCCAGTGACGGGGAGGAGAAAGAGAGGGATGGGGGCTGGGGGGGCTTTTGTCTTTCTGTCTCTTCCTCTCAGCCTGATGTCCAGCAGCAGTAAATCTTCCTTGGCGCTTTGACGGCGCGGCTGTTTGCACGCATGATGCCTCACGGGCCGGGACCGGGAGCCCACACATGCACGGACGTGCACGCCCTCCCAGCTCAGCTGTGATAAGGGAGGCGGGCTGTAGGTGACACCTCACAGGTGACCCCCACCCTCAGACTGTGGTTAACCCTTGTGCTATCCTATGGGGTCCAGATGACCCGTGTTCTCCCTACCATGACAAAGGTGGATAAAGGTGGAAAGATTTCATGTAATCCATGGACACCAGTGAAGATCACAAATCATTGAAGAAAAAAGGTTCAGAGCTCTGTCTAGTGGGTCTAGATGACCCACCTCCCAATGTTAAAGTGCCTAGGATAGCACAAGGGTTACGCTGCTGACAGTTCCTCCCTGGTTTCTGCTGGAGGAGCCGCAGGAGCTGCAGGGCACAGACTTGTTCCACTGAACTGGAGGCTAAAAACGTCACAAATAAGCAAAAACAATGAAGACCATTAAAATAATGTAAAGGAAAATTTCAATGATTTGCCTCTAAAGGTTTTGGAGCACACTCTGAAAATATCTACATATATGTTTATTCATATTTTAGTCTGAACAGTGAGGTAAAAACGACCTGATTTATGTTCAAGTGATTAACAGGATTTTACCGTTTTAGTGGAATCAGTTTCTTATTCATTTATTTATTCAAAAATCAAAGTATTCTAAAAAAGAATTTTTTTTGCAATTATTTAAAAACATGTCGAATTAATTTATCAATACATTCCTGGAAAATGCGATATTTTGAATTCATTCTTTCTATGCTGTGAACCCTTTTTTGATTTTGATTTAAATGTCAAAGTTGTTTTTTTTAATAAAATTCCCAAAACATTTTGTTATCTGCATGAAAATTCTACAAATTTAATTCAAGATATGTATTTTTTTGTTTAATTTTACTTTGTATTTGATCATTTTTGTTTGTTTTCAACTGAAAGCCACAAATGTCTACAAAAATGTTCAGAAAGCCGTGATTTGGATTTTTGAAAGTTTGTCAGTAAATTATACAAATTAAATTCTGATAAATTAAAGGAAAAAAAATCTTTTTTGTGAGAGGTTTTTTACTTTCAACCTCACTAAACCACAATAGAATCTTTAGCATTTAAATGAAAAATGCTTAAAAAGTGTAAAACTATGAACTATAATGCATAAAAAACTGTATAAAAAATAAAGAAAACAAATGTTTTAACTGTAAGAAAATGAAGCTTTATTTTGATGATTGTTATTCCGTCTCTAATTGTGACTCAGGTGCTCAGATTGTCTTTTGTTGCCCGTATGAAGACAAATGGGCGCACGGCGCACTGATTGAGTTAGAGAGCGGGCGGAGAAGCAGAGGGGCCTCTGTGGGGGGGCCGTCCACAGACCCCCTCCTACTGTCCGCCTGGGGGACGCACACAGGAACACGGATGCAGACCGGCGTGTGGAATGACGTCCACGTGTGTAAACAAAGTTTGTATCAGCAAACAAAGAATCATTGAATGCTTTTGTAATATCAATACGTCCTGGTTTAGAAAAAGGTTTGGGCCCAAAAAAAAATTCAAAAATAATAATAAAAAAATGAAGAAAGAAAAAAATACAAAACAATAAAAAAAATAATAATAAATACAAAAATAAATACAAATGAATAAAAACATATTAAAAATAATAATTAAATATATATATATATAATAAATTAAAAAATAATTTAATGATAATGATAAAAATGTTCAAGCCCCCATAACAACTGAAAACAAGCACAGGTGTTTGTCTAAACCACAGTTATAAACTTAGACCTTTAACAGGACAATTTCACCTGAACTGATCAACCAATCAGCTGCTTTATCCTGTTGGCAGCCAATCAGATTACAAAATGTGAAACAGTGGTTTAAAACTGATCCGTCCTGGGGGAGGATCCCTCCTTCATGTGGGCACCCCTGAGGTTTCTTCGTTTTTTCCGGAATCCGGTTTTTTTGGGAGTTTTTCCTTACCGCGAAGGGGGGTCTAAGGGCAGGGATGCCAGTATAGCTTAGTCAGTTTGTTAGTTCATTTTTGTATTTTCCTATTGAACTCTTTGTATTCATGATCCTTTTGAGTTCATGTTTTACTTCGAAGCCCATCGAGACGACTGTTGTTGTGATTTTGGGCTATACAAATAAAATTGAATTGAATTGAATTGAATCTTTTCTTTGCTTTATTTCCAAAATATTGGTTGCTAAAACATCCGATTATTATTTTCCACCTTCAGTCTCATGTCGTCACGAGAAACACGCCGTTAGAACAGCAGAAAATGAACCATAAAAAGCAGAACATCAAACTCTTATAGACCAACAGAACCTTTGACGGACGTGAATTATGATTGTAGAAGGAAGTCAGACGCATTAACGTTTATTTAAATGCCTTTTATGTTTGGAAAACGATTTGATTCTGAATAATTCTCATCCAATTATAGGTTAAATGAAACGTTTTGCACCTCCTCACAAACAAGACACTTTGAAATGGAAGTCTATGGTCTGGAGGTGCAGGTGTTTGTGGAGAGCCGGGTATGTCTCCAAACCTCACAGTTACGTTGTAGCAGGCGTTTATCAGAGCAGCAGAACTTTGATTTGAGCGGTGAGGTGAGCGGACATGGCATTTTGATCAACCGGGTCGCCGCTGTGGGGCTTCACTGGGTCAGTACCACCCATGTGGTGTTTGTTAAAACACCTGGAAACAACAACTTAGAAGGTTTTTATTAAATTAGTTTGGAAATTCTTCATTTTTCATCACTCTCCTCTTGATGCCTCACAGATTCTGCAGTTTGTGGATCCATCACAAATACGGCTTTTGAAATGTTCAACTACGTTTTCCGGAATTTTGCCAGAATCAACTTTAGGAAGTGATTTGAAAGCATCGAAACAAACTGCAGACTTCTGCATGAGTGTGGCTTAGTGGAGGTGTTCAGTCAGCAAAAGAGTAGTGGATGTAAGTGTACTACAAGTAAAGTGAGGCAGTATACTTGAAGTTTACTTTTTATATACTATCTATATATTTGTTACCTTCAAATGTTTAAAGTAAGTTAGTATACTTCCAACACAACACGTAAATGGTAGACCTATACTCAAGTATACTTTACAAAATAAACTTTTTGGCAAAGGGAGGTGCACTGAAACTAAACATATTCACAAAAACAGCTGTGAAGCATGGTGGTGGGAGATTGATGATGTGGGATCGTTAGTACAAACGGATTATTTTTTCACTGACATTGAAGTTCTGACAGAAAAAATGATTGATGTGGGTCAGAAATGTCAGAAATGTCCCAAAATTCTGTGGAGCTGCAACAAAACGTCAAACCAGCACTGCGTTCCCAGTATTTCAATCTTTTCAAAATAAAAGCAGATCTGTCAGCTCTAACCCAAAGCAAACCACTCAGAAATTCATCTGGAGGTGGTTCGAGGGCAGAGGAAAAATTAGCTGTTGTTTCAGAGATGGGGGGGGGGGGTACTTGTACGCGTACAGAATCATCCCAGGATTTAGTATAAGGGCTTCTTGCTCTTATGAATGCCAGATCTGTACTCATCTCCTTCGTCCAACATCACCTCCTTACCACCTCATGATTTGGTAGCAAACAAAACCTGATTTATTTCCCCTCCTCCGAGGGACAAACACAGAAAAACTGCCTGACACCGGAAAAAAAAAAACATTTTTGGACTTTAAGCACAACGTCTTTGACTCTTTCAAAGCAAAAACATGCAAACGTATTCAGTAGAGATGCAACAATTCATAGCAGTTCTAAACGGAGACTTGTGGCATCCCTAGAGGAAGAAGCATTTGTTCTTGGTTGTCATAGAGATGGCATTAGAGATAAGAGGGAACCGACTTTCAGCTGCAGAACTCTGGTTCTAGATGGGCCTCTCCTCCACATGGACCTGTGCTCCACAGAAGTGTCTGCAGAACCATCTTCTGCCTCGGATCAGGATCTCCAGGCGGGTCGGTTCGGCCTGATTCAGCAGCTGTTGGAATCGTCAATCGAACAAATGGAAAGTTTGGCACAAAGGCTGAAGGGGATGTGTCCTGTTTGACACACGTGCACATCATGGAGTTCGTGCACGCACCCGCGCCTGGGAGCCTGTGCTGCTGAAGGCCCCCTCTGGTTCAGTTAAGTGAGTCCTGAGTGAGACTGATGGGGGTCAAGACCCTGAGACACAGCGACACACAGACAGTACAGTGATGAGCATATGAAAGAACACACACACAGACTGCCATTGCCCCGAGGCGCCACACGGTCCACCCCCAACCGGCAGCCACCCCCCACGCAGAGGCAGCTCCACCCGCCGTCCCGCAGCGGCTAACCGTGTCTGCGTTCTTGTTCACATATGTGTTTATATGGTGCGTTTATGTAGCATGTATTCGTTATGTTTATGCAAATGAGTGTGAAGCTTGGAGCGGACGCGAGACGAAAGCCTGCAGCGTTAGGCCCCTCCCACTTTCCTGCTTTACTCGTCCATCAGGGAGTTCAGCAGCACACAGAAAACGAACGAATGAATGCAAGACACGAGCAAAGCTTTCATCCTTTTATCTCACTTTGCCAAAAATATCGTATTTTATTTTGTCTCAGTGAAGGAAAAACTAAGATACAACAACAAATCCCAGTACAAATGAACAAAAACTGAAACACAACAGCCAATCACGAAACACATTACAGAGTCCTGAAACACAAAAACAAGTCCAGGTGGAAATGACCAAATACTGAATCACAAAAAAACAATCCCGTTACAAATGACCAAATCCAGAAACACAGCAACGATAGTGGAGACAGAAAGGGACGTACTATAAACCAGTCGTGTATGATTCTTTAAAGGTTTTTTTTTAACTATTTTTGTGACACGTGTAGGTTCTAGTGGATCAGATTCTGTGTAAGGAGCAGAACAACCAGATACAAGTTTTCAAAAGGTTTATTGTCCAAGTGTCTAAAGGTGTCCAGCCTCCGGCAGTCCAAACCCCCTCTAATAATAAAAAAAACACACACAGAACCAAATAAAACCCAGTATAAAACAGTTAAAACCCATGCAATAAAATCCACTAGAAGGTGTTCAGAAAACATTTCGCCTCAGGCTGACTTTGATTTGCACTGAGAGGGTAAATCACTTATCTGAAAGAGGGGTGGGTCGCAACCACACCCCTCTGCTGTTGTCCGTCCACTTTCCAGTTCCATTGTCCACTGGTTCCACTTTGCTGTCCCAGTCATGTGGCCGAGCCCGGACTCTACAATGTCCAATTCTTGGGGCTGGCATGCTTCAAGCACCATTACCATCGCTGCTGCTGCTGCCCCAAAGCAACACACATGCAGCTCTCGTAAGGCCCGTACACACCGGGACGAATATTCGCCAGGCGTTATTCGCCAGCGTTTTTCGCCACGTTTTTTGTGTTCACACCCAGGCGATTTTCGCTGACGCTGAGCCAAGCGAACATGCAATTTCATTTCCTGACATTAGATGGCGCTTAATGTAAAACAGAAATACTCCTGTACACAAGGTGGCGCTGCGCAATGTTACGCTTCTTAAAGTCGCTTTTCCTTCAGAAGAAGAGAGCAAGTATTTACGCGCTTGTCAGAATCATACAAAGAAAACATGAATATTTCAAGCACCAGTAGCTCCAACTGGTGCTTGGTTCGGGGATATTTTAGAATGTCCATCATTATTTCTTCGCGGTAGTGTAGACGCTACTCGGCGTCTATCTTCAAATCAAATCAAATAGTTTTATATTACGTCACTTCCAGGATTCAGTACCTTCCTTTCTGTTAGAAGCTGCACCTCCGCTTTCATTGTTGAGTTTCTGGATTTGTTCATTTCAGAATCAGAATCAGAATTAAGAAGTACTTTATCGATCCCACACGTTACTGTAGCAGTAAACATACGAGAAAATAGAATAATGTAAAAACAATAATGTAAAAAAAACATGTAGCAGAAATGTAAACAAATAAGGCGGTATAGTTTAAAGACTATTTACAAACAGGTAACAATGTGCAGAATGTGTACCGAGATTGTTTTTGTCGTTCAGTATTTGGTCATTTACACCCAGATTTGCTTTTGTGTGTCCGGACTCGGTCATTTGTTCTGTGATTTGCTGTTATGTTTCCTAACTTACTGTTGTGTTTCAGTATTTGCTCATTTGTTCCCAGATTGTTTTTAGTGCTTCGTGATTTGCAGTTGGTTGTATCTTACATGTCAATGTGTCTTGCAGCTCTCGGCCACCGTAAAAAACTGAACAGCTTCACCAAGAAAGCTGAAGCAAAATATGAAAGGATTTACCGTTGTTATAATCAAATATCATTGATTATCCTGAAACTGGTCGGCTGTGGGGACAAACGACTTTTATAAAACAGAACAGAAAGAAACCACTAAGGAGATTTTAAAATTCTACTTGTTTCTGAGTGGAGATTTTTTACATCTAAATTCTTCTTTTACAAAAAACTTTATTGACACATCACTGAGGTTTGAGCTCCTGACTCCTTCTATCGCTGCTCAAACATTTCTAGTCCCTGAAGGGAGTCCTGAGGAGATCGCGATTGATCAGAAACAGGCATCGATGCTTCAGTTGAGGCAGATTCTACACTGGAGCAGATGCTTGCTTCTGAGAGGCCCAGAGGAGCATGTGAAAGAGGAGGTTAAAGGTCAAACTAATTTCCGTGGTCATCGGACAGACTTTGAGGAAAAAAGAAAGCAAGAAGCAGTGGGTTTACCTGAAACTGTGGTCGTCGGCTTCTCGTTTGACAGCAGATGGATGCCAGTGAGAGTGAAAACAAGAGACAGGGAGCAGACGAGACGAGGGCCTAAAGATGGACGGTTCCTGATAATTCCACCCACTTTTGTTGCCCATCAAGAAGGATCCAGTTGGTGCTGATTTTGGTTACCTTACCGGTCAGAACACACCGCTACAAGTTTCAAAATTCCGGGTTTTCTATTCGCTACTGCCAGAAATTCTTTCATCTCCATCATTTCCTTTGTGTAAATGTTGAAAAAAAAACAATCAAGTATGTCTCCGAATGTCTCCACGCAGACTTCCTGTTTCCTCTTTGGGTGCTACCCCTGACTGGCTGATATCTGTCTTCTTCACGACTCTCCATTGGCTGTTGACGAGTGTGACGTCATCCACGTAAGACGGTTGACTTCCTGCTCCAACCAAATGAAGTCAATTCAGTCGCCATTCTTTCACGATACCGCTGCCGCCATGTCAGAGCCAGACATCGTTAGTAAGCAGTGATTGGTCCGAGTCGGTCTGTGTCAAAGTTTCTGTGGCAACACTCACCAATCAGGAGTGAGCTTGACGGAAGGCCACACCCCCACCACTTGAAAGCGGGCTACACGAAAACTGCCAAAGGTTCTGAACATTGAACGTTTGGAGCCAGCAGGCTCCACCGACCCTTATAAAGCCATCTGATTGGTTTATATCTTGAATAACTTGAAATTAAAAAATATATATATCGTGAATTAAATTAAGCTTATCAAGAACATTAAAAATAGTTATTGGATCAAGAAAGGTTCTTCTGACCAAAAGATGATTGAGGAACAGCTGAGGTACCTCAGTTGTCCATTGATGTCATGACTCGGTTCTGGTGGTCTGGGTGGCATTTGCTTTGTATGTGGTGGTGGAGAGGGCGGTTCTGGGCGAAGACCCCTTACAAGAACTTTACACTTGACGCTGTGAGACATAAATGAAAAGGCTGCGTGCCGAACAGGCGTCATCCTTTATCGCATGAAGGAACATTTGTCCAGAAACAGAGGTGGAGCGGAGGACCGTGATGTTGTTAGATGTTCGATCTCCTCCAGAATACGGACAGAGTCCTGCATCGCTCGGGGTTTCTAAGCCCCCATCTTTTTGGTTTCTGTGTCTGACACTGCAGGGTGTGATGGCAGATAGTGGCTGTAAGCTTCTTTTACCACCCGTGTGTTTTACACTCACACACACACACACACACACACACACACACACACACACACACACCCATCTCCACACCAAAGTCCTGCTGTGACATCATGATGGAGTGTCAGGTGCTGCTGGCTAATTTCTGCCTCCATGCGAGTGTGCAAGAGAGGCAAAGAGGATGAATACTAAACAGTCAGCTAATGATATCTGTGTGCGTGTGTGTGTGTGTGCGTGTGTTTGGGTGTGTGTGTGTGTGTGTAATGATATGTGTTTCCTCTGTGAACTGGATTGGAGTGTTTCTCTGAGGTTATTTTTTTTAGTCACACTCTGCAGGTTTCCCTCACGTGTCGCTGCAAACATTCATCCTGAACGCTTCGGTAAGGAGTGATATTTCAACAAACGCTCCTCTTCGTTGGTAAATCTTCCTCCTCCATGCCGGCGTTTCACACCACAGCCAGAAAGGCTCCTTTTGTGCACACTGACTGAAACAGAGCCAGAAGCGGTTCAGGGGGTCTGCATTTCTGCAGCAGGCATGTCAAACAGAAGGAAATGCTCCGTGGTTTGTTTTGCAGACTGAATGTGAAGCATGAGGCATCATGGGAGAAACAATGAAGAGCTGCTGGTTCCACCATTCAAAAGAAGTGAGGTTGCTTCAGAAACAAACTCTTATCATCAATTGGTCCCGCTGGCTATGGTGCAGCGTCCCACATATGAAGCTTGGAAGTTTAACAGATAATTAACAGAAAAGCTGATGTTTTTATTTATTTTAAATCTACTTTGAAGCTCAGGGAGATAATAGAAAAGATATGGAGGGTAAAGTGGGGTAAAAATCTGTGAAGTGCAGTCAGGGTGGGTATTATATTCAAAAATCAATGTGATCAATAGAAAAAAGTCAAGTTTTGTAAAAGATGTAGTTTCTGAATTACTTAAAATGGTAAATGGCATAGACGTATCCGGAATATTCTACCTTGCTAGAAGGCCCAAAGTGCTTTACAGTCACATTTAAATGAATCCTAACATTAAAGTTTGTGAGCATTGTTTTCCCAACGACATTAACGCGTGTCGACTCAAACTAAACAACAAAATTCACATTAAAATATAAAAGATCTTATATGTGACGTTAGCCTGCGAAGGCCTCTAGGACAAGAGAGGAAACTCAACTCAAAATTCTACATCTTTTTCTGCTATATACCTTTTATACAGGTGGAGGAACATCTGGAGAGGTGGAGGAACATCTGGAGAGGAGAGAATGGAGGTCAGATGGACCGAGACGGAGAATCTGTATGTAAAAGAGAGGAACTCTGGAGGAACTGTGAGGTTACAGGGAGAAGAGGTGGAGAGGCTTCTGCAAGCAGGTTGAAGCGGGTGGAGGAAGGTTGACTAAAGAGCGTCATCCAGAACGAAAGGAAAGGTGGAGGAGACTGTGGTGAGAGCAGCGATGATGTCAGAGACTCTGATGCAGAGACAGGAGGCAGAGCTGGAGGCAGCAGAGATGAAGATGCTGAGGTTCTCTGTGGGACCAGGATGGATCAGGACTGAATCCATCAGAGGAACAGATCATGGAGGATGTTCTGGAGATAAATGCAGAGAAGAAGATGGAGACATTTGAGAGGAGGAGCAGTGATTATGTTGAGGTTGGAGCTAGCAGGACAGAGAGGAAGACCAAAGAGGAGGGTCATGGATGAAGAGGAGGAGGATATGAGGATGGACGGTGTAAGAGAGGAAGCTGCAGAGAGGAGGCAGATGATCTCCTGTGGCGCCCCCTAAAGGAAGCAGTAGGAAGACAAAGAAGAAGACCAGATCAGATTCACACACACACACACACACACACACACACACCCTGTTTGACCTCTGTGACCCCTGGAGCTGCATTAGTCGTTTAGCTGGAAGCAACAAACCCCTGAGGACAGATGTGCACGAGCAGTCAGTTTTGAAGTGTGTGTGTGTTTGCTGTGCACACAAAGAGTTGTGCACGTTTGTGTGTGTTCAGAGCCAAGGCTCCATGTGTGGCCTTTCAGCAGAAGACCTGCTGCTGCACAGTAATCTGATTATAACTTTGCTAATGAAATCATCAGGAGTCTAGATTGTAGAAAATGCAGAATGCTATTCTCACGTGCACTTGCATGTGCACACACACCCACACACACAAACAACAATATAGAATGTGGTTAGGATGTCATTTATCAGCAGCAGGCTCTTTGACCCTTGCAGGGGTCAATGCTCAGGGGTCATCTGGACTGCAGACACACAGGCATTGAAAGGCTTGAAACAAGGAAGCTCTTTCTGCATTGATATTATGTCAGTGCATGTGCGTGTGCACGTGTCTGAGCCTGTCTGCCAGTGATGCTCTGATGTTATAATGAAGTTTGCAGCCCTCGTGTTTGACAGAGGAGTGTGTGGTTCTGATCCAACCTGTACCGTAGTTTGACTGGTTCTTCCTCCTCTACTGCATCTCAGCCTCGACTGATAGAAGCTTTGGATTTCCACCCATGAAGTTCAGATTGTTGCTGCATTACTTTTAATTTTCAAAATCAGTTTGTCCTAATTTTAATATTCTTTTTACTGAGGATAAACGTCAAACATCATACGTGTTATTGGATTTTTTTCATCCAAAATATTGTTCATGACAGTCATGCCAAATCTAATTCACGTTTAGTCTCAGACATTTTCTCTGGACAGATGGCTGCAACTGAAGAAAATAGCATTTCACTTTCATTTTACAGATGGCTATACGTTGGTTTTTGAAGCTTGCTTTGACTTTTTTACCTGAAGAACATGCAATAAAAGGACCAAGAGGAGGAGAGAAAAACATGGTTCCCAAAAACAGGTTTTGATATTTTCTTGAAGCTAAATCTTGCATTTCTGATCTGCTGACAGGACAAGAACTCACCTGTTCAGACTGAAGCTTCGCCTCCAGAAGGAGGTCACCATCTGTAACGATTAAGTCTTTACCCTCTGGACGCTTATTTCCAATAAAACCATTCATGAGAGCAAAATCAAATAAAACTCAAAAGATCAACATGCATATTTGAAAGAGGGCGAGGACATGTAAACATGTATTTATGTATTTTCTGTCCGGCTCTCTTTACATGTTTTCTCCAAAAAACTGTATTTTTTGCCAGTTTCTCTACAGAAAACTCTTATTTAGGCTGTTTGGAATTCAGGGATTTTGTCAACCTTTACTGATTACCTCTGCATAAATAATTCATAAATCCTAACCTGGATTTATGTGTGACGCCTAATTGTGCTTCGTTCACATCATCCTCAGCAACGCACGTTCAAGAGTCTGCTCTCTTTTTTTGTTTTTTTGCTTTTTAACTTGTCCTGTCCAACAGCTGGGCACCCCGGGGAAAAGGGGGGCCCACGAGGGTTTTTGTAAACATGGCCCGACCAGGCTTGGCCACTGTTGGAAATTTGGCGAGGTCCAGCACCCACTCCTCAGGGACACGGACACCCCCCCCGGCTCAGGTGTGATGTGATCCCCGACTCTTGGTCTTGCCAGAAGGCTCAGGGATCCCTCTCCCTGCATGGAGAGAGGGCCGCCGGGCTCAGGAAACCAGCACCCAGGGGACACGGCCGCCGTTGCCAAGGCTCCAGTACCCCCTACCAGGGGTGGGATAGGGGACAGATAGTCCAAGGTCCCACCTTCCTTGCGAAATGCGTGTGTGTGTTTGTGAGGGTGTGTGTGTGCGTGCATGTGTGTGTGTTTATGTTGGAATGTATATTTTGAGTGGTGAAGGGTGTGTGTACTAAGGGTGTGCGGGTAAAATTGGTGGGTAGGGTGCTAAGAGGACCCCTGTTGCTTACTGACAGTGATGTCCAAGCACCCCCCCCCACCACCACCAAGGGCCCTACATGTCTAAGGTTCAAATAAAACTGAGAGGGGGGGGGGCACTCCATACGGCAACCATGGGAGGGGGACCACTGCCAAATAGCCCCCCCCCCCAAGGTGCATCGCAGGCTATACCCCCCACCCCCTCACCCTACTATGAGATTATATTAGGAAGGGGGTAAATTGGGGACAGCTGGTAGACTGTCCCCCAGTGGTCAAACAGCCATCCCCCAGCCCACCCCAGCAT
Source organism: Oryzias sinensis (assembly GCA_037389245.1). Classification (NCBI taxonomy): domain Eukaryota; kingdom Metazoa; phylum Chordata; class Actinopteri; order Beloniformes; family Adrianichthyidae; genus Oryzias; species Oryzias sinensis. The sequence continues at coordinate 1,388,626 of CM074506.1, read as the reverse complement.
AGGGCCCAGGTCCCCCCCAGCCCAGAGGTCCCATCCCACGAGTCTATTCTCAATGAAAAATCTACGTAAATGTGTGCATGTGCACGTTTCGGGCTTAAATGTCCGAAGTTCTTGCATTCACGCACCGCGGGTTTGAATTCCGTTATCGGGCTCCACTTACAAAACGCACACTGAAAGTGAGACCAGGTCAAACGCTGACCAATCAGGGGATTTGGCAGTGACGTATGGACGGCGTCCCTTTTGAGTCACTACAGTGCCAATTGTTTGAAATTTGCAATTTGTGCCCGGCCGGATTTATGACACCAAATCTTTCATTCATTTTGCTCTCATGAATAGATATCATGGTGCCTCTCCTCTCCATGGTGCTCTGCTTCCCAGATTGGACCCAGCTGTTGACTCTCACCTCCTCAACCTGCCTGCTCTACTTAAGAGGAGCCTTCTCCAGCATTCATCTTCAGTTCGTTTCCCCTATAGGCTGCATTACCTGGTCTCTAGTTATGTAATTTAGTTTATTCAATCCATGCTTAAGTTCTTAATAGGGATGGGAAAAGAAGCCCCATGAAGCTTTAACAGGGTTCATGTAATTGTGCCGGAAAAATAAACAAACCATTCAGGGCTTTGAAACCACACAGAACAGCGACATCTGGTGGCGGACTGGACGTTTATCTCCTGCTTCAACTAAGCTCCTTGGAACACTTCAATGTGGAAATGATGATGAAAACGTAAAGAAACAAAATGTTGTTAATGATGATCAAAAATATTGTAAAACAACAGATCGTATGGCGTTTTCTGTGTGAAGTGCTTGACACAGCAAAACACACATTGTATTACCATGTACAATGACAATAAAGGATTCTGATTCTGATCACATGAGGAAAATAAACGCAAGGCAAAAAAACACGACGAAACATTCTGCTCTCTAACCCAAAATCTCTGGATGCAGAGGCTGTACCACTGAGCAATCACTAATGTCACTAATGTAACATGTTCATGCTTTTAGTTTTTCCCGTTTGGACTATTGTAACGCACTCTACACATGCCTTTCACAGCAGAGTGTGTATCAACTCCAGTTAGTCCAAAATGCTGCCGCCAGACTCCTAACCGGTACCAGAATGAGAGACCATATCACTCCAGTTTTAGCGTCTTTGCACTGGCTCCCAGTCCGTTTTAGAATAGATTTTAATATTTTAATGATTGCTTTTCAAGCGCTCTGGTCTGGTCCCTAAATATATAGCCGATCTCATCATTCCTTACGTATCTGGTCGCAATCTTAGATCTTTTAACAATCCCACAATCTAGATTGAAGACCAGGGGAGACAGGGCCTTTGCTGTCAGAGCCCCAACACTTTGGAACAGTCTCCCTGAAGAGATCTGGCTTGCTGGGTCCATACCAGTATTTAAATCTCTTTTAACCCTTGTGCTATCTTAGATGACCCCCCCCTTCCATTGACGTGTTCTCCCTACCATGACAAAGGTGGATAAAGGTGGAAAGATTTCATGTAATCCATGGACACCAGTGAAGATCACAAATCATTGAAGAAAAAAGGTTCAGAGCACTGTCTAGTGGGTCTAGATGACCCCACTCCCAATGGTAAAGTGCCTAGGATAGACCAAGGGTTACAAACCTACCTCTATAGGTGTGCTTTTAATGATTTTACTGGTTCTTAAATCTAAACATTTGATTTTATTGATTTTACTGATTTATCGATTTTATTGATTCTAACCACTATCACCATTTCATATGTGTGCTGGGTTTTATTTCTCCATACTGGAAACTGCTTTTAATACTGATTTTGTCTCGTATTTATTGTACAGCACTTTGTAATCTGAAAAGTGCTATATAAATAAAGTTATTATTATTATTAACAATTCCCTGTCGCCTATCATAAATTCATAGAAGCATTTTCTTTATAGATAACGTTCATAGTGTATTGTCTTGTTAGGAGAAACCGAGTTGAAACGATCCTGAGCCACAGTACGTTTTCTACCAGGAGTCATGGTAAAGTGCAATGAACTGACGCTGATTCCAATACAGGGGAAACAATAGAACTGGTCGGGAAACGTTCGGGATTCTTTTGTATTTACAGACGATAGCGCGCCCAACTGACATCTGAACTGTGGTTCGACCAAGCAATGCATTTGGGGCTTCATAGGTCATCAACCTCGTGATCTACGCTCGAACCACTCTGTTTCATGAAGATGAAAAAAGCGCCAGAGCGTCCGTGTCAAACGGGCCATCCCTAGTTCTAAATCAAGTTCTCTACCTCATCTACAGGACAGTTTCCACGAGTGCCGACCTGGGTCCTATCTCCACATGAGCCAACTAAAAACCACCAGAGATCCAAACCCTTCAGCCAAACCACGACTCTATGCCACGCCACGAGTCCGAGCAACGCCACAGCTCCACCACATGGCTCCACACCACGACTCTGAGCCACGCCACAAGATTTACCACGCCATTGGATAATTAACATCCATACTCACTAACTGGTCCTCATTCGATCATCATCAACTTATCAACTTACTAGGACAATAAACCTTTAAATCCGTTTCGGTATCCTGTGGTCCTTCCGGGTTCCAGGATCTGGGTTTGCTCAGCCTTGCTGATCATGACAATAGAGCTCTGAAAGAAAAAGCCTGGAGTGAGATTCACCAGATTTTACAGCTTCAACATGTCGCACCAAAGGTCTTCCAACTGTAGGTGGTGGACGTGCGCTAATAAACAGTAGACAGATAAACAAAAAGAATAAACCCCTCCCCGCTTGTCCAGTGTGAAAAACGTAGGCTAAATGTGCATTCAAGAACGCACTAAGTATAGATTAGAGGCTCTTTTGGTGGTCACCAACCATGGACCTCAGCAGCTATGAACCTCAGCAGCCGTGGACCTCACCGCATGTCACCTCTAAACTCTGCTATCTTTAATTCAAAATCACTGCAACAGTCAAGCAGAATGTTCTGGAGGACTTCAGGATTCCTTCTGCTGATGATCTGGACACACATTTCTTCTTCAAGCAGGACTGGTCTCTGTCCAGACAATTGAAGGATTGAAGATGGAGAGATCATTTTAAAAACACTTTATTTGGATTAATTCAATGTGATCATTATCCTTTTGCAAAAACTAAGAAGGAAACGGTTCTCTTTTTGTGGGTTTTATGACCTGGAACCCCTATTTATATAAAAATAAACAAAGAAATACTTGAAATCAACTAAAAAGAGGCCTCTGATTCTATGTTCTATTACAGTTCTTTTTTATTGAATTGTGGAAATGACAACCCTTTTTCATGATATTTACTGTTTTGGAACTGGTCTGTACTTCAGATGACTTTGTCATAAAGGTCAGGACATCTCGTCCTCTTCTCACGTGCACGTCTGTCAAATCAGGAGCAGAACCTTCGGAGAAATATTCCGATGGTTTTGTTTTGGGGCCGTGTTGGCCTCAGCTCTGTGGGTGTCCTGTCCTCACCCCCCCACGGATGACCCTTTCCCATAACCCCTTCCTCCCACACACACGGGCAGAAGAGGAGGGAGACAAACTCCGTCTGAAGTGTTGTTCCTGTCAGGAGTATCAATCACATCTGAGAGAGACAGACAGGAATCCCACAAACCCGCACGCGTGCACGCCGCCACGCACGCCAAGCTACACACTCCGTCTCTGTCACTTTCTGTCACGCACCCATGCAGTCACATAATCACTCCCACCAGCCGCAAATGCGCAGAACACACACCGGCGCTGCCGTGCACCGTGCTGGCAGAGGCAGGCGGCGTGAGGATGAGTGATGGCTGCAGCTCCTGTCCATCCATTACGGCGCCGCGGCTGCAGACAGGTGAGCAGGCTGATACATGAGCAGGGCTTTATCTGCTCTCACCGACTCATTCAGAGGCTGCACTGTTAACGGCCTCACGGGCGCGCGCACACGTGCACACACACAGACCGCAGACACCTTTGAAATTTCACTCATTATCAGCGTTTCTTATTGTTATTTTGAGGAGAAACATGAGGTGGCTGGTATCTGTGGGCCACACGGAAGTCATCACTCACTGGTTTTTGATTGGTTATCTCTCTCACACACAGGAAGGCGTTATTATCAAAGCTCTTTATGGTTTTTCTCACACTTTCACAGAAAAATATCAAGTTAAACAACCGGAGAGTCAAAAACTGTGAGCTAGTTAACAAGAATTGAGTCAGACCTTCATTTTTCACCCGAATAACAGACTAATATTTGACTTTAAGGGGCTTTACAGAGGCGCAGTGGTTCGCCTTCTTCTTACCTCACAGAGCAAGAAGCTCCTGGTTCAAATCCGGACCTATCTGCGTGGCGTTGGCATGTTCTCCTTGTGCACGTTTGGGTTTTTTCCAGCTTCCTCCAATAGTTCAAAAATATGCTTCTTGGGTTAACCCTTCCATGACGTGTTCTCCCTACCATGACAAAGGTGGACAAAGGTGGAAAGATTTCATGTAATCCATGGACACCAGTGAAGATCACAAATCATTGAAGAAAAAAGGATCAGAGCACTGTCTAGTGGGTCTAGATGACCCAACTCCCAACGTTAACATGCCGCACGTTACACCTGAGTGACAGAAAATGCCCTGAAAGAGGCGGCTGCCTCCAGCTCAGTTTTGGCCCGAATCCAAAACCGTGTGGCGCAGAGCAAGCCCCCCTCGTTTCCCATCATCCTGAGATTCCAGCTCAGACGAGGAAAATAAAGCATAACTGAAGGTTTGAATCCTCTAACGACCACCAGGCATGCATCCATTTGTCTGCAAGTGGATGCATCGGAATGGAGCGGAGCGGGGAGCCGGTGCCCCGCCCAACATAAATCTGCTCTCTCTCAAATGGCTTTTTTTCTCACTTCTCCTGATTCATGTTTGAATGAAAAAGCTTCATTTTCTTTTCACTTTATGGGTCTTAAATCATAATTCTTTTTAGAAAAACATGTAAAAAAAATGAAATGTTTAGAAGAAGATGAAGGATTTGAATCGTCTTTAAAAAGCTTTTAAGTTTCAGCATCAAATGATTTCTGAACTCATCTCTGTTTAAGAAAAAACCTCGCATAGAAAACTCTCCAAAGCTCTTTTGTCCCACAACAGATGTTCTGGTGTTTTCCTGTTTGTCTCCTTCCTGTTCTCCCAGAACCCAGCCCAGCAGATGCCCCGCCCCCTCCGGGGTCTGGTTCTGCTGCCGGTTTCATCCTTCTCCTCCATCAGAGGGAGTTTTTTTGCTCCTCCGTCACACGAACTCGCCCTGCACCGAAACCCCTCCCACTGCTGGTGCACCCGGTGACGGTCCTAACGGTCCTCAGAGTTTTGGGATTTGGGATTTTTTTGCCCTGAAATCCAATCAGTCATGAACCGATGCTGCATAAATGAAATGAATGGAACTCCATTCAAAAGCTGCAGAGGTTTCATCACTGCTCCTCTTTGAACATGAAGGTCCCAGACTCTGTTTATTCTGCTCCGTTTATCTCTGACACACAACTGCATGCACACATTTATACACACACACACAACCAACTGCATGCACACATTTATACACACACACACAACTGCATGCACACATTTATACACACATACACAACTAACTGCATGCACACATTTATACATACACACATACACACGAACACACACACACAGAAGCACAACAGTATGCACACATTAATACACACACACACACACACACACACACAGACCGGCTCCGCTTTAATCTTCATAAAAACACCTAAACAGGACTAATGACACCCTCTCTCTCTCTGAACCTCCCACACCTTCCCTCTCCATCCCCCCATTCCTGACCCCCCTGCTCCTTCCTCCTCCTTTCCTCTGTTCCTTTCTCTGTTCCTCCACCCTTCCATCTTCACCTACCTCTCTCCTCCTGTCATTGCACTCGTCCGTCCACTCTTCCCCCTGAACATCCCAGCATTACTGCGGTGACAAATGGGTTCTTTGATGGTGCAGCGTTGACCTTTGCCTCCTGCGGCGTGCACGTTTCTCTGTCCCAGAAGAGCATGCACGTGAAGGACCTGACGTTTGGAAAACAGGATGACAGTGAAAAGTTCGCTCTCAGTGCTTCACAGGAGCCTGAGGAGCTCATGTCTTTGTAGCAGAACATTGTCAGAGGAAGTTTCAGCTGAAGACATTCCTCATCCATAATTACCTCCTCTCTCCTTACCTCCTGTCCTTCCTCCTCTCCTTTCTCCTTTCCTTCTTGCTCTCCTTACCTCCTCTCCTTCCTTCTCTCCTTACCTCCTCTCCTTACCTCTTCTCCTTCCTCTTCTCCTTCCTCCTCTCCTTACCTCCTCTCCTTCCTCTTCTCCTTCCTCCTCTCCTTACCTCCTTTCTTTACATCCTCTCCTTACCTCCTCTCTCCTTACCTCCTCTCCTTTCTCCTCTCCTTACCTCCTCTCTCCTTACCTCCTCTCATTACCTCCTCTCCTTCCCCCTATCTCTCTTACCTCCTCTCCTTCCTCCTCTCCTTACCTCCTCTCCTTAACTCCTTTCTTTACATCCTCTCCTTACCTCCTCTCTCCTCACCTCCTAACCTCCTCTCTCCTTACCTCCTCTCTTACCTCCTCTCCTTCCTCCTCTCCTTACCTCCTCTTCTTCCTCCTCTCTTTCCCTCCTCTCCGAACCTCCTCTCCGAACCTCCTCTCTTTTTACCTCATCTCCTAACCTCCTCTCCTCTCTTCTTACCTCCTCTCTCCTAACCTCTTCTCCTAACCTCCTCTCCTCTCTCCTTATCTCCTCTCCTAACCTCCTTTCCTAACTTCCTCTCTCCTTACCTCCTCTCCTTTCCTCCTCTCCTAACCTCCTCTCCTTTCACAGTCGCTTAATAGAAAACACCAGCTACAGTAAAGAAACAATGCTGCATCATCTCTTTTATTGCAGTCTGGCCACAGCACTTATTTTCCCTGGCAAACATCTCCTCTTCAACTTTGTTGACCAAGTTGAAACCTTCTACATGTCCATCTGATGTCATTCCTTCCAAACTCTTCTTAAAGGTGTTTGATACCATCGGCCAGTGTGACTGAAATTATCAACCTTTCACTTTCCACTGGTGTTTTTCCAAACACATTCATACATTCCATAGTGGAGCCTCTGCTGAAAAAGTCTAATCTGGACCCATCAGACTTCCAGAATTATAGACCCATCTCAAAGCTTCCATTAATCTCAAAGATTCTGGAAAAGGTGGATCTTTGAACAACTGTCAGCGTTTTTGGATAAAAGGAGCATCTATGACACTTTTCAGTCAGGTTTTCATAAACATCACTCTGCATAGACAGCCCTGCTGAAAGTGTCCAGTGATATTTTGATGTCTGCTGATTCTGGTAGACACACGGTCCTCGTCTTACTAGATCTTTCATCAGCCTCTGACACGGTTGACCACTAGATCTTATTGGACAGATTGAGGGACCTGATTGGTTTGTCAGGGTCAGTTCTCCACTGGTTTTCCTCCATTCTGGTCGGAATTTTTGTGTCATGGCCAACCACAAAATGTCTCAGTCAGCAGACTTACTGTGTGGGGTTCCTCAGGGCTCTGTTCTAGGCACTGTTCTGTTTCTCCTATACATGATCCCCCTTGGGAAGATCATTCAGGATTTCAGTGATGTTTCCTACCATCTCTTTGCTGATGATATCCAGCTATATTGCTCTTTTAAGCCCTCCGAGACACACAAGCTGGATTCTCTGATGAACTGCTTGATGCAGATAAAACAATGGCTCTGTAAAAACTCTCTGCAGCTAACCTTACAGGAACCTTAGTTGTTGCCCCTGATGATGCTATACCAGGGATTAAGCAGCACTTGAGTTCTCTTGGCCAGGCTGTCAAACCCAGCCTTAGAAACTTGGGTGTCATTTTTGACAAAGATATGTTGCTGGAACAGCACTCCAATCAGCTGATCAGGAACTGTTTCTTCCAGTTGAGGAACATTTCTAAACAACAGAAGATGGTGTCTTATGAAGATCTAGAACTTCTTATTCAGGCCTTTGTTTTAACACGGCTAGACTACTGTAACAGTCTGTTTTCCTGTCTGAATAAGAAGGAGCTGTCTCGCCAGCAGCTGATCCAGAACTCTGCTGCGAGGATCTTGACCTGCACCAAGAGAAGAGATCACATCTCCCCGATCCTCAAAGCTCTTCATTGGGTCCCGGTTGCTTACCGTTATCAATACAAAATCTTAGTTTTAACTTTTAGGGCCCTTCATTCTCAAGCTCCTCTATATGTTTGTGATCTGATCCCCCCTTACAGACCATCTCGTGTACTGAGGTCTGCAGATCGGAACCGTTTGATGGTCCCTCGTGTTATGCCCCCTTCTGTGTCTAGGGGTACCTAGGGGGGCACAACATAAAAAACTAAAGTTTCGGCTGGTAAATTTAAATTAACACACACCAAACAAATGTCTCCATACAAAAATGACAAATTTATTTACAAATAAATTAATAACAACCAATAACAACTAAACAACCAATAACAACTACACTGTAATAAATCCAACTTAAATTTTTTGACTTAACAAAATCTTTTATGTTGTAATAACTCTATAATCTAAGTTCTACTAATCAATCCAACAATTTAAGTCAGTTCAGCAAGTTAACGTAGTCGTACAGTTCAACATTATTTATTGAGTTGTCTGTACTTATATATCTAAGTTGCAGCTCATTACAGTGTGATAAAGTTCTGTGAACTTATCTTTTTTAATTGTGAAATGCGGGAATGCCAACTTTTGGAGTTGGCAATGTCCACTGATTGAGTGGTTTGTCAAGAAGTGTCAAGTGGAGAAGTTTTAACTCTTATTTAATGACATAAGTATTAGAATCAGTTATACATATGTGTGTTTGTGTGTGTGTTACAGACACGAACCAGGTGGTATTCCAGGAAGAATGTTTAAACTACCCTGACTTTAACTCTGAACTCTGGCTGAAATCCTATGTTGGTTCCTAAAGATCTGATATGAGTTAGAGTAATTACGCTTGACTTGGTAACCCTGGGTTAATGCACGTGCACAGCAAGTACATAAAGTACGTTGTATCCCACAATTCCTTGCAGTGTCGATCTAACAGCAGCATCAAAGTTACACCTACTTAATTGAATTAATCAACTTCCTTAGCCTCAAACTTATCGTGGGAGCTAGCATAACCTCCTTTCTGGAATACCCCCCAGGGCTTCGGCCATTTTGTAAACAACGTTTTGTGGAACTGGGCCTTAGCCCCGCCCAAGGCAACTAAGACTCATGGGAAGTGTTGATTCCCAAACCTTGAGTTAGGGAGCTGTGAAGAGAATTGACCCTCATGTTGTTGCTGTTATAAAGTATGGTCAAGCATACGTATTTGTCCTTCTGCACACATGCAGGTAAGCTGTGACTGCTAACCCGTGTCTCAATGATCTTGAAAAGATCTGAGCTGCATGTGGAAATAAAAAATTTAAAGCAGAATGGTATAAAATATGTATGATTACTGAATTGTACTAAAAGTTAAAAGTAGAGGTGCTCTTAATACTCAAATTTAAATTAATTCAACCTCTGGTCAAGTCAGCAATAATTGGAATTTACGGTTGTTCCAGCCTAAAAAATTAATTCTGAACATCTAAGCCTGAGATGTGAAAAATCAAGATTCAGAGTTAGGATTACGCGACATTTTAGGTTACTATAACTTACATCTGAGTTGGTCAAAATTACAATTCAAAATTAATCCAACTTGAACTTTTAAGTTCATACAACTTACAACTGAGTTAGAAGAACTTAAATAAATGAGTTTGAAAACTCCAACACAAAACTTAAAATATTGAGTTTAGGTCCTTAACTCAAAATTTTACCGAAGTTTGTTGCCTTACAATTTTAAGTTCTGCCAACTTTTCTTTTTTTGCAGTGTAACTTGAACCAAGGCCAAAATAACAAATAAAACCCCACCTAACTGAAACATGTTACCTGTAAATGAAAGAAAAGGGAAATCAAATGACAAAACACTAACCTCCCAAGATCAGGGGTCGGCAACCCAAAATGTTGAAAGAGCCAAATTGGACGAAAAGAACAAAAAACAAATATGTCTGGAGCCGCAAAATATTAAAAGCCCTATTTAAGCCTTATAATGAAGGCAACACATGCAATGTGTATCTATATTAGCCTGCTATCAAAATGACTAAGTTGTTACAAATACATAATGAGTATTCATGATTAAATGTGTATTTGCCCTGCAGTGCATTCTGCGGAAAACGACGCGTCACGTAACAGCTGACCCAGTCTGGACGTCACTTTGACGGGGAAGACAAAGCCAAACTGCTAGTGTTGCGGCATCATTGGAGAGCTATCTGTGCCCATACACCGCATGAACCCCGATGGTTTCAAGATGAAATAAACAGGAAGTTCACCGAAATTCCTTTCCAGGATCAAGCCCGTTAATTCAAGCACACATATACAGCTTTATTGTACTTTTGTTTTGTACAATAAAGTTTTTCAAAAAAAGTAATATTGTAGTGGCAGTCATGTGCATTTTAGGTCTGTCAGCAGCAGGGGATTGTGGGATGCGGTCTCTTGATCTAATTAGGGCTCAGCAGGATCGTTTCTGTTTGGCCACGTTTCTTTTCATGTGGCAGTTTTGTTGTTCCACCTTAGTTTATTCTTCCTGTTATGTTTGTTTCTTCATGTTGCACCATGAGTGTGGGAGGGGGAGAGGTTGATGACCACTGTGCAATGTTAGATGTGGTGCATGTCTCAAGTTAAGTGGCATGTAATGTCAGAAAGGAGATTGTATGTTCTTAGCTAAGCTTTCTGCAGGCTCCTCTCTGAAACTGTTTGGAGATGTGTCTTGTGTGGGAGATGGACATTTCTCCAGCACAGCCAATTGATTGACAGCTCAACTTTGAAATAGCTTGGCTCCAGTAAAGCCATCTGCAAGTGACATACCTGCTTGACATTACAGAATTCTTTTCTAAGCAGTCTTACGGCATTGGAAAGCGTTAATAATGTTTATGTCTTGATTTTCCTCCTACAGAAACCATATTAAAACAAGAAATACATTTCAATCCCCCATCTTTTTACATTTTCAAACATTTTTGAAAATGCTCCAGGGAGTCACTAGGGCAGCGCTAAATAGCCACATGCGGCTTCTGAGCCGCGGGTTGCCGCCCCCCGCCCTGGACTAACAAAAACAGGAGAAAACAAGGACTAAAGGAAATGGCAGTTCACCCCTACAGCTTCACTCAACATAAGTATAAACCAAAAGACTAAACAGTAGTGATGGAACGAGCGACACTGGTGCATCAGCACAGTGCCGAGAGCTCAAGAGGGAAACCTTGTATCAGTGCGTGTATTGCTTTAAGAAAGAATCACGTGACCGATACAGGAACTGTATCGTTTGGATGTGCCGCGCCAAAGTGTGTTTATAAGGACACAAACTGTATCAACATGTCGTGGGTTTGTCGGATGGAGTTTTGCTTGATCATGGATCGTCCTGGGAAGTTTTCCCCGGTGTGGAATAATTTTGATCTTGTGACACCAAACAAGGTAAATCTTTTTCTCCTTTATATACTATTTTTTAAGGTGGCGCATTGCACTCACTTTATCAATTTATCAAGTGAATGACCTGTGATACATATGATAGTCAGTTAAAGAGCCTTACAGTTGCTTTATTCATGTTATCATGTAATGATGAGATCCTGATCTCGTAATCATGAGATAGGGTGTCTATTTTTTAATGCAATGTTCTGGTAAGAGGTTTGAATTGTTTTCAGATAAATTAACTTTTTATGTTATTGTAGGTGAAGTGTCGGCTCTGCTCCACAGAGCTATCTTATATCAATAAGAGCACTTCATCAATGCTGAGGCATTATAGAGCTCGGCATGGCAATGAAGAATTGGCAGCTACTCGTGAGAGTACCCCAGGTATGTTGAAATTCTCTCTAAAAACTGTGCTGAAAAAACATGCATGCAAACAGACAGACTCAAGGCTTGGTATCTTGAGTCTGTCTCAAGATACCAACCCTCTTGCTGTGATGCGACAGTGCTAACCACTATACCACCATGTCGTCTTATGTCTATTTGATATTGTTTGTAAAAATTACAGTCCTTTTATAAAGCTTTTGACTAAATAGTTCCTTTTGGCTTGCAGTTCCTAACAAGCAAGCAGTGGATGAGGCAGTCTTCAATATGATCATCAAAGACTGTCAGCCACTCAGCTTTGTTGAAAATGAGGGATTCAGGGAGCTCCTGTATCACCCGTTTATTATCATGTGATAATAAAGTAATGATTAACTATTTTTAGGGCACAATCTCTGGAAAACGTTAAATATGGAGGTTGCAGAGACCCAGAAGACGAGGAACGCAACAGCTGACTCCATTATTGAAGTCCAACGCTACCTGGCAGAAACAAACACACCCAGAAACCAAGATTCTTTGCAATATTGGAAATTGAACCAGGAAATATACAGCGGGGAAAATAAGTAATGAACACGTCAACATTTCTCTCAGAAAACATATTTCTAATCGAGCTATTGACATGAAATTTTCACCAGATGTCGGCATCAACCCAAGTAATGCACACATAGAAAGAAATCCAAACATTTATGTCCATAAATGAAGTTATGTGTAATAAAGTGAAATGGCACAGGGAATAAGTATTGAACACATGAAGAAAAGGAGGGGTAAAAAGGTCTGGCAAACCAATAAAGCAGCTGGAGTTTGTCAGTATTCAGAAGGTTAACCTGCCCCCTATTAGTGCAAAGTAATATCAGCTGGTATAGTCCTGATTGATGCCTTTTAAAAAGGTTTCTCACCAGCAAGGTGTTAGACAAGAAGCATTGCATGATGGGTAAAAGCAAAGAGCTGTCCAAAGACCTACGCAACCTTATTGTTGCAAAGCACACTGAAGGCATTGGTTACAGGCGCATTTCTAAACTTCTGAAAGTTCCAGTGAGTACCATTGGGACCATCATCCGGAAGTGGAAAGAACAAGGCATTACCATAAACCTGCCACGGCCAGGTGCTCCTCGCAAGATTTCAGACAGAGGAGTCAGAACAATCATCAGAAGGGTTCTCCAACAGCCCAGGACCACTCATGGAGAGCTTCAGAAAGACCTGGAATCAGCAGGTACCGTTGTTTCAAAGAAAACAATAAGTAATGCACTCAACCGCCATGGCCTCCATGCACGCACACCACGCAAGACTCCATTTTTGAAGAAGAAGCATGTTGAAGCTCGTTTGGAGTTTGCCACACAACATTTGGATAAACCCATGACATTCTGGGAGAAGATACTCTGGTCAGATGAGACCAAAATTGAACTCTTCGGATTTCATTAGACACAACATGTTTGGAGGAAAAATGGCACAGCACATCACCCCCAAAACACCATACCAACAGTCAAGTTTGGAGGTGGGAGCATCATGGTGTGGGGCTGTTTTTCAGCATATGGTACTGGTAGACTTCATATCATTGAAGGAATAATGACTGGAGAAAAGTATGGAGACATTCTTGATCAGAATCTGCTGTCATCTGCCAGGCTGCTGAAGATGAAAAGAGGGAGGATCTTTCAGCAAGACAACGATCCCAATCACACAGCCAAGGTAACACTCAACTGGTTGAAGAAAAAGAAAAGAAAGCTGCTAGAATGGCCCAGTCAATCACCAGACTTGAATCCAATTGAAAATCTTTGGAAAGAACTGAAGATCCGGGTTCACAGAAGAGACCACCGGAACCTTGAAGATTTGAAGGCAGTTTGTGTGGATGAATGGGCCAAAATCACACCTGAGCAATGTATTCCACTGGTTTCTCCATACAGGAGGCGTCTTGAGGCTGTAATCTCCAACAAAGGTTTTTGCACTAAGTATTAAATACATTTCAGTAAGCGTGTTCAATACTTATTCCCTGTGCCATTTCACTTTATTACACATAACTTCATTTCTGGACATAAATGTTTGGATTTCTTTCTATGTGTGCATTACTTGGGTTGATGTCGATATCTGGTGAAAATTTCATGTCAATAGTTCGATTAGAAATATGTTTTTTGAGAGAAATGTTGACGTGTTCAATACTTATTTTCCCCGCTGTACCCACATCTTCATCAACTTGCACTTAAAACTCTCTGCTCACCATCATCGTCTGTACCATGCAAAAGAGTATTTTCCAAGGCTGGGGAGCTGGTGTGTAAGAGGAGAAATCGCCTTGGAGCAAAGACACTCCAAAAACTTTTGTTCCTCAATACAAATTCATGAACTAATCACTTTTTGTCTTTTATTTCATATGATTTAACAGTTAAGTTGACAAATGTGCACATAAAAAGTTAAAGAAATTGTAACTCGGAATTTTTACTCTAATTTGCTATATATTACATACCATCTCAGTTTTAGCATTTACACGAACAAGGAATTTCTTTACCTGCAATGATATTATAACTACTGCAGGGGTCACTATTGGGTGACCAACACAGTATCAATACAGTGCAGATACAGTTTGTTTAGTGTGTCAATACACTCCTTGAGGTATCATCGTCCCATCACTACTAAACAGAGTGGTTACAAAACCCAAAACTACGAAGTACAAAACAAAGTGCAACACAAACTAAACAGATGGTGAAATCTGAAACAAAATGGAGAAGAGGGCCAAGCTGCAGTGGAGATTGTTGCTGCAAGGCTCCCTTCTCATGGTCTGGAGGTCCATGTGGTGCTTTTAAGGCAGCCTCCTCCAGCTCTGGTCCAATTGGAGGCCACACCTTCATAAACCACACCTGTAAATAATCACAAACTAGCAGACAGAAAGATGCCCAAAAACACAAAGTCCCACTCTGATACAGAAGGAATACATAAAACACAGAATAAACAGAACCAAACAAAACCAAATCAGGCCACAGCCGTAACACCTAGAGGAGACAGATCCTTCCAGGCTGTCGCTCCCAAACTCTGGAATGAGCTTCCATTGTCCCTGCGTTCCCTGGACTCTGTATATTCTTTTAAAAGTCAACTAAAACCTTTTTATTTTTGCAAAGCATTTTAACTGAAACTGCTTTTATTGGGCTTGAGATGATTGTTTTACGTGGTATATGCTTTTTATCTTTTATGTTTTTTATGTTTTTTTATATGTGTATATATACCTATTTTAACCTGTGAAGCACCTTGAGACTTTTGTCTGTGAAAGGTGCTATACAAATAAAATGTACTTACTCACTTACTTACTCCTAGCATGAGGAATCCAGCCCTGACAAGCATCCACTGCTAGATCTCCATGAGCGTCCTCCATAGCTTGAAGGAGACGTTAACGCCTTAGTGGATTTGCATCTCCAGGCAGAAAAAACTTCCTCAATTGGATTGAGGATTGATAAATATGGAGGGAGATAAGCAACTCTTCTCATTTGGGAATGTCCGGATGATGGATGCTACAGTGTACCTGCTCAAATATGGCTGCACTCTTTGCCCCGCCTCCCTCATTGTTAGACCACATGACCAACCAAAGTGGCTCAGATGTCATCAGAGATAACAGTCCTTGGCCTTCCTCATCATCATCTTCCTCGTCATCATCCTCTTACTTTCGCTCCTCTGCCTCTGTTCCCAATGTTGGCATCCATTGCTCCAAAACAGAAGAGCACACCTGTTGCCCTTCCATGCTAACGCTCTGAGTGCTAACTGTCAAGCTGCATGATGGCTGCTTGCGCTTCTGATGATTCCTTGTCCATGTTTGACTGCTGGTTTTTGTGAAAACGAAATATTTTCTGCGTGAAAATTGTGCCACAAGCAGAGGATTGTTTGTAGTGTTTTGAAAAATGTGTCATGGAACTGTGGTTGGAGTGTAAAGCAGGAATTGAGCTTGTAGGTCAGAAGAATTCGTGTATCGGTGAATGTTGTGCGTTGTGTGTGTGTCGTTGTGTCTCAGGTACCAACATTTGTGTGTAAACGATTGAGAAAAACTGTAACTCCCAAGGAGGTGGGGGAGGAGCCTTGAAGGTGTGTGCGTCTGTGTGTGTGTGCATGTGTGTGTGTGTGTGCGTGTGTGTGTATGTGTGTGTGCATGTGCGTGTGTGTGTGTGCATGCATGTGACAGTGACTAATGTCCAGCTGTGTTTGATGATGCAGAACCTCCATTTAATAGGAGACACACAACCAAGTTCAAATCAGTCTAATGGATAAATATGATGGGGGGGGGGGAGTCAAGGAGTGAAGATGAACATGAGGAGGAAGAGGAGGAGGAAGAGTTTAAGAAGAAAGAAGCACATCACCACAAAAGCTGCAGAGCAGCGCCACCTGCAGTTCAGAGGATCAGAACTGTAGAACCTTTGACTGTTTTTCTCAATTGTTTACACACAAATGTTGGTGCCTGAGACACAACGACACACACAACACACAACATTCACCCACACTCTGAACCATTTATGCTGACCTAGATGAGACAAAACGACCACAAGAAGAACGCTGATGAAGAACAACAATGAAGAACAACGATGAAGAAGGCTGATGAAGAACAACAATTATCATGTTTTGAGTTTGTTGTGTCTTGTTTTTCGTCTTAGTTCTTGTTCTGTCTTGTTTGGTTTTGTTTCCTGTTTTATTTTGAAAGGTTTCCTGTCTTGTCTTGTTTCTTGAGTTTTACTTCCTTTGGTCCCCATCTGCCCTGATAGTGTTCACCTGTGTCTTGTCTGCCCTGTCTGTATTTAAGTCTTGTCTCTGCCTTCCTCCTGTGCTGGTCCATTAGTCTTGTCATGGTGTTTTGTCATCCTGTCTCGTCCATGTTTCAAGCCACGCCAAGTAAGTTTTGTTTTGTTTGGTAAACCTGCTCTGCAGCGCTTTTTGTTATAATTAAACCCTCTAGTCCCTGAACTCTGTGCCTCCGCCTCTGCATCTGGGTCCAACCGGCTCTCGAGCCACCCCCGCATCGTGACAACGATGAAGAACAACGATGAAGAACAACGATGAAGAACGACGATGAAGAACAACGATGAAGAACGACGATGAAGAACGACGATGAAGAACAACGATGAAGAACAACGATGAAGAACAACGATGAAGAACAACGATGAAGAACAATGATGAAGAACAACAATGAAGAACAACGATGAAGAACAACGATGATGAACGCTGGTGAAGAACACTGATGAAGAACACTGATGAAGAACACTGATGAAGAACACTGATGAAGAACACTGATGAAGAACAACGATGAAGAACAACGATGAAGAACGACGATGTGAAAGACGCGATGGAGAACAGCGATGAAGAACGCGATAAAGAATGCGTTGAACACTGATAAAGAACAACGATGAAAAACAACGATGGAGAACAACGATGAAGAAAAAGCGATGAAAGAAGCAGCTGATGGAGAGAACAACGATGAAGAACAACCGATGAAGAACAATGATGAAGAACAATGATGAAGAACGCTGATGAAGAACGCTGATGAAGAACGCTGATGAAGAACAACGATGAAGAACGCTGATGAAGAACAACGATGGAGAACAACGATGGAGAACAACGATGGAGAACAACGATGAAGAACAACGATGGAAACGCTGATGAAGAACAACGATGAAGCAATGATGAAAAATACGATGAAGAACAACGATGAAGAACGCTGATGAAGAACAACGATGAAGACAGCGATGAAGCGCTGATGAGAACAACGATGAATAATGGCGATGAACAACAATTATGAATAACAACAATCAAGAACAACCGCCCAGAGAACAACGATGAAGAACAACGATGAAGAACAACGATGAAGAACGCTGATGAGGAACGCTGATGAAGAACAACGATGAAGAACAAAGATGAAGAACAACGATGAAGAACACTGATAAAGAACAGCGATGAATAACAATGAAGAACAACAATGAAGAAAAATGGTGAAAAAAAACGGCGAAAAACAGCGATGAAGAACAAAGATGAAAAACAACGATGAAGAACAGCGATGAAGAACAACGATGGAGAGAACAGCGATGAACAACAATGATGAATATACTTGATGAAGAAGCGGCTGATGAACAACAACGATGAAGGAGGTAGCGATGAAGAATAACCATGAAGAATACTTGATGAAGATCAACAATGAAGAACAACGATGAAAGAGCGTGATGGAAAAGCTGTTGATGAAGAACAACGATAAAAACGCTGATGAAGAACAACGATGGAGAACAACGATGGAGAACAACGATGAAACTTTGATGAACAACAACAATGAAGAACTTTTTGATGAAGAACAACGATGAGAGAATAGCGATGAAGAACTTTTGATGAACAACAACAATGAAGAACTTTGATGAAGAACTTTGATGAAGAACAGCGATGGAGAACAATGATGGAGAACAACGATGAAAAACAAAGGATGAAACAATGATGAAGAAGCGCTGATGAAAAACAACGATGAGAGAATACTTGATGAAAACGCTGATGAAGAACCATGATGAAGAAACGCTGATGAAGAATATGATGAAAAACAACGATGGAGAACAACCATGAAACGCTGATGAACAACAGCGATGAAAAGCGGCTTATGGAGAACAACGATGAAGAACAACGATGATGAACGCTGGTGAAGAACACTGATGAAGAACACTGATGAAGAACACTGATGAAGAACACTGATGAAGAAGCGTGATGAAGAACAGCGATGAATAATGGCGATGAACAACAATGATGAATAACAGCAATGAAGAACAACCGCGAAACAGCGATGAAGATCAACAATGAAGAAGAACAACGATGAAAAACGGCTGATGGAAGCATTTGATGAAGAACAGCGATGAAAAACAATGATGAAAACAACAATGAAGAACTTTTTGATGAACAACAGCAATGAAGGAGCTTTGATGAAGAACTTTTGATGAAGAATGCTGATGGAGAACAACGATGAAGAACAACGATGAAGAACAATGATGAAGAACAATGATGAAGAACAACGATGAAGAACAACGATGGAGAACAACGATGAAAGAACTTTGATGAACAACAACAATGAAGAACTTTGATGAAGAACTTTGATGAAGAACAACGATGGAGAACAATGATGGAGAACAACGATGAAAAACAAGGATGGAGAAACAATGATGAAGAAGCGGCTGATGAAAAACAACGATGGAGAACACTTGATGAAGGCAGCTGATGAAGAACAGCGATGGCAGCTGATGAAGAACAACGATGAAAAACAGCGATGGAGAGAACAACCATGAAGAGCGCTGATGAACAACAACAATGGAGAACGCTGATGAAGAACAACGATGAAGAACAACGATGAAGAACACTGATGAAGAACAACGATGAAGAAACCTGATGAAGAACACTGATGAAGAACAACGATGAAGAACAGCTGATGAAGAACAACGATGAAGAATGATGAAGAACAATGATGAAGAACAGCAATGAAGAACAACCATAGAAGAACAAACGATAGAAGATCAACAATGAAGAACAACAGCGATGAAGCGCTGATGAAGCGTGATGAAGAACAGCGATGAAAAACAATGATGGAGAACAACAATGAAGAACACTTGATAAAGAACAGCGATGGGTAACAATGAAGAACAACAATGAAGAAAAATGATGAAGAAAAGCAGCGAAAACAACGATGAAGAACAAAGATGAAGAACAAAGATGGAGAACAATGATGGAGAACGCGATGAAGAACAACCATGAAGAAGCGGCTGATGAACAACAGCAATGGAGAACGCGATGAAAAACGCGATGAAGAACAATATGCATGACGCTGATGAACAACAGCAATGGAGAACAGCGATGAAAAACAATGATGGAGAACAATGATAGGCTTGATGAAGAACAGCGATGAAAAACTGATGAACAACAACGATGAAGAAGCAACGGAGAACAGCGATGGAGAACAACGATAAAGAACAGCGATGGAGAACAACGATAAAGAACAGCGATGAAGAACAACGATGAAGAAAAAGCGATGAAGGAACAACAAGCGATGAAAAGCGCTTATGGAGAACAACGATGGAGAAACGCGATAAGAACAGATGGAGAACAGCGATGAAGAACAACGATGAAGAACAACAATGAAGAACAACAATGAACTGGATTCATCAAGAGGCGAACCTCGGATGATAATGTCCGTAGACTAGTTAATATAATAGACTTTGCCACCATTGAAAACCAGAAAATTACGGTACTATCGCTGGATGCTGAAAAAGCCTTTGACAGAGTAAATTGGAAGTTCCTTATTGCTGCCCTCCATAAGTTTGGTTTTGGAGAATCATTCATCAATTGGATCAAAATATTATATCACAACCCCAATGCATCAGTTAGAACTAATAAACAGACCAGCAGGTTTTTCTTGGAAGAGGAACGAGTGAGGTTATCACTCTCTCCTTCTCTTTTTGCTATATTCATTGGGCCTTTAGCTGCAACAATAAGACAGAATAAGGAGACATTATAGAATAAAAACCAAACACAGCCATCATAAAATTAGTCTTTATGCAGATGACATATTACTGTTTTAAGGAATTTACATTCTGTAAATGAAACAGCAATGATCATAAATGAATTCTCCTCCATATCAGACTATTCCATTAATTGGAATAAGTCTGTTTTATTACCACTCAACAGGATTATGGAACAAGACTCACAGATTCAGTTAAAACAGGAAATATCAAATATCTGGGTATCTACTTTTCCCCCAAACTATCAGAACTGGTGCAGCTAAGCCACACCCCATTACTGAAAAACATACAGGAGACGATCTAACACGCTATGGACCAACCTGCCTCTGTCCCTTATGGGCAAGGTAACCACGGTAAAAATGAAAATCTTACCCAGTGTTAATTATCTCTTCTCAATGATTCCCACACAACCACCATTAAAATGATTCCAAAAACATTAGACTCATCCATATCAAGCTTTCTATGGAACAATAAACCTGCAAAATTAGTCTAAAAACTTACTAACTTCCACAATTACTTTATTGCAAATAGATTACAATACATCTTAAAATGGTTAAAAAATAATCCAGAAACCAACTCATGGTAAGACTTGGAACAGGCGTTATGTGGAAAGATCAACCTGTCAGATCTTCCATTTATTAGCCAAACAGTTAAAAAACAGAGTTGTTTCAAGTATTAATAAAAACGCCCACTTTAACAGCCTGGTGGGAATTTCTCAAAATATCAAATCATCAATTCAACCGTGCAAAAGTGACACTTGCATCTGGAACAACCAGCCATCCTCATAAACAAAAAAATGATCCACTTCCCAGCTTAGCAAGCAGGGGCATAAAACAACTGAAATAACGTAATTATTGATAGAAGATTCATAACTCCCAGGAACTTCAAGACAAACATGGAATAAATATCTTCTTGGAATATCAGCAACTTAAATCTAGTATTACTAAAAGTATAAATATAAAGACAACGATTTAAAGCTACCAGATGTAAGCGTTACTACTCTGATCTCTCCAAAATATACAAACTTTTATGTAATTTAGATAACAATATTTGCCTTCCAACAACAAAATGGGATGCGGATTTGAGCATCAGCACAGATGAAAGCTTCTGGTCAGAACTTTGTCTAAACACCTTTAAACTGACAAAAAGTCCAAATCTGCAACTAATCCACATTTCAAAACCCTTCACAGGATTTACTACACTGGACAGAGGATGTTCAAGATAGGTCTCAGTAACTCAGACATCTGTCAGCACTCTGACGATAATCTGCCGACAATTACATGCATGCACTGTGGTTCTGCACGCCTGTCCAGGCTCTCTGGCAGCAGGTATGTGCCGATCTATCAGTCTGGCTTAAGGTTTCAATCACGGCCTCACCGTCACTTTGTGTGCTTGGTGACATGAGTGCCATCAATATAGAAAAAGAAAGATTAGCATCTATTATTTTCATAACTCTTTGTATTGCCAGAATTTTTTTAATAAATTGGAAAAACAAGAAAAATATAAATATAAGTCAACACAGAAATCTGCTGTTTGATCATATCAGCTTGGAAAAAATGTCAGCCCAAAGTTCAGTAACTTTGAAAAATTCGAGTCTCTCTGGTCTCTGTGGCTGACTCACATGACTTGAAGTGCAGGGGGCTTGGTAAATCGCTGCTCTTGCCCGCTTCTGCCGTGGTTTGGGTGGGTCCAGGCCTCCAGTACCTGGCCAGAGAAGCGGTGAGGCTCCGTTGGTGGTGCGGGTCGGTGCCTGGGTGGGGCGGGCTGGGCGCTGCGGGAGTCCTCTGGGCTTGGGTGTGGGAGTGCGTGTTGGGGTGGTGGTCTGGCTTGGCAGGGTGGTCCCTTTGCCTGTGCTGGGGTTGAGCGCTGCTCGGGGGGTCAGCGGCGCTGGATGGGCTGCCATCTGCACCTAGAGGCAGGATCGGCCCTTCCTGTCTCTGGGGTGAGGCGGGACAACCTCGGGGCCCAGTCGCTCTGGAGTGTCATCCACCTGAGCTGCGGGGTCTGGGGTGGGGTGGGGACTTGTCGGCCCTGTCCTGTGGGGCGTTCTGGGGAGGGGACCACTATTGGTACGGGGCGGGGCTGACAGGTTGGGGTCTCCGCTGGGGCAATCGGTGGTTGCCCCGGCCGGTTGGCTGCCTCGGTCCGTCAAGGCCTGACCAGAGCTCTTCTAGGGCCAGCGTTGGGGTGGGGAGCCTGGGCTTGCTCCGGGCGCTTTCTGGCTCCTCTCTCTGTGTGGGATGGGTGGTGCCTGGCATGGGAGTGTCGCGCCTCGGTGGGGCCCCTGGGCTGGCTGGGCCTGGCCCCTTTGCTGGGGCGGGGGACAGCTGTTTGACCACCGGGGGACAGTCTACCAGCTGTCCCCAACTTACCCCCTTCCTCATATAACCTCATATTAGGGTGAGGGGGTGGGGGGTCTAGCCTGCGATGCGCCTTGGGGCTACTTGGCAGTGGCCCCCCTCCTATGGTTGCTATGGAGTGGGCCCCCACTCTTTCGGTTTTATTTGCACCTTAGACATGTAGGGTCCTTGGTAGGGGGGGTGCTTGGACATCACTGCCAGCAAGCAGCAGATGTTCTCCTAGCACCCCTACCATGATGGCACCGCACCTTAGACAGGTGAGAGCCTTGGTAGAGGAGGGTGAGAGGGCGTCACTGTGGTAATCCAGAGATGTCCTTAGTGCCCTACTAGCCAATTTTAACTGCACCCCCCTTAGTACACACACCCCTCCCCTTTCAATATATACATTCCAACATAAACACACACACATGCACACACACACCCTCTCAAACACACATACACGCACACACATTTTTGCAGGAAGGTGGGACAGTCCATCTGTACCCTGCCCTTCCCTGGTGGGGGGTGCGGGCCCCTTGGCGGCAGCGGCCGTGTCCCCTGGGTGCCGGCTTCCTGGGCCCGGCAATGCTCTCTCCGCGCGGTGGGATTCACAGTACCTGGACTTGGTGTTCGTGTCACTTGGGGGTGGGAGCCTGGTCTTTGCCCTGAAGCTGGGCCGCCAAACTTCAGTGGCCGAGCCTGGTCGGGCCATGGCCCTAACACCTTGTGGGCCCCCTTTCCCGGGGTTCCCCCTCCTGGGGCGGGGGCGGCTGGCCCCTGCCTTACTCCTTCCTGGACCCACTGTGGGCCGGGTGGGTGGCTACCTGGAGCACGGAGCGGGTCTCCCTTAAGGGGTCCTGGCCCGTACCTGGGGTGGGGCGAGGGATGCCCGGAACTCTGGGTGGTGGTGAGGTGCTAGATCTGGGACTGTGAGCGTCCATCTCTGGTGGGGCCCTGCGTTGGAGCTCTCCCGGAGGCTGCTCTCCTGGTTGGGCTGGGGCGGCGCTCTCTTTCCCTCCGTGCCTCCCTGCTCTCTGGCTCTGGGGGCCTCGCGGCGGTCCTGCTGGCCCTGGCCTGGGTGGCGGTCTTTGTCGCGGTGGGTTGTTCCCTGCCGTTCCCGTGTGGCGTTGGGGGGATTCCGGCTGCCGCTGCACCACTGCGGCCGGGGTCTGGAGTAATGAGGGTAGCTGGGCGCTCCCTCCTTCTTTTCACATTCCACCATCCATTTTAGAAAGAACATAAACACTCACCTGAGCACAGGTGTTAACTCACCTTTGCACTAATAGTTTGCATGACTGAATGACTGAAATATTTCACATTAGTTGGTTTGAAGGTGCTTGTAAAGTATGCGTGTGTGAATACTATCTGTTTTGTGTACATGTTGGCATGTGGACATTTTTGCAGCTATCAGGTATGTTGATAACATTTCAGTGTGTGTGTGGACAGGCCCCGCCCTTTTTGTACATTTTAACCTTACCGTATTGATAAACAACCAGTAAACCTGTCTGCTCTATGCTGCTTCATGGTCTTTCCCCCTCTCACTATCACCCCCTCTCTAACATCCCCTCTCTCTTCTTCCCTTCTTTCCTTTTCCGTCCGGTCCAACACCCGAAATTTTCAGACATGGTTGAAATTAATAAAGTTTGGCTCAATTACAAAAGGGGTTTATCCAGACATAACTTTTGGTTTGTCTGCAGAAGATTAATAACCTCTTGTTAAGGTAAAATATGTCAAACAAAGGGCCCTCTGCTCTCATCTGCCTGCCTAGCTGTTGGACAGGACAAGTTAAAAAAAAAAGAACAACAGCGATGAAGATCAACGATGAAGATCAGCGATGAAGAACAGCAGTGAAGACTAACGATGAAGTCTTCATCGTTGAAGTCTTCATCGTTGGTCTTCATCAGTGTTCTTCACCTGAACAACCCTTCTCATCCCTCGCGGCTGCATGTTGCCACTTTGACCTCAGGGGGGCAGTGTTGAGTTTGTGACACGGATAATGCCTTTAACCTTTGTGCCGTCCTATGACCCCCTTCCGCACAGGTGTTCTCCCTACCATGACAAAGGTGGATAAAGGTGGAAAGATTTCATGTAATCCATGGACACCAGTGAGGATCACAAATCGTGAAGAAAAAAGGTTCAGAGCACTGTCTAGTGGGTCTAGATGACCCCCCACTGTCTGAGTGGTCTGGGACCCAACTCCCAGCGTTAAAGTGCCTGAGATAGCTGCAAGGGTTCAGGTGGTCCTGAGATGTTTGTGAGAGCTGCTGACAGTCTGTCCTCCGAACTGCAAGTTCTGAGGACATTTATGTTTCTCTATGTTGTAGTTGCAGTAGGGACCAGAAGAAGACAGCACTCACCTCTCAGACAATGAAAAAAACAAATTCTCCTTCCAGGGGCCTGTTTCACAAAGGAAGTTAAGTGTAAACTCTGAGTTCATAAACCCGGAAATCAGGGAAACTCTGGGTTTTCCACTTTCAGAATGGGAGGTTTGTTAAACCAGAGAAAGCAGAGTAAGTCAAACCCGTTTCTGAAGAGGTAGCTTTTACTCGGAGTCAGTATCCGTAGTTGTATGCTGTGAACCTAACACAGTCGGGAGCAGGTTTTATTCTCCAAACTGAAGTTTTGCGGTCCCCTCCTTTTAAAGGCAGGCGGTATGTTCGCTTCAACCTTCATTACCCATTCCGTCACACAGAGGCGGTCTAAGTGACAAAGAATAAACTTGTCCTTTTTGGAGGACCCAATAGGCGAGGAGCTGCATTAATTAAGTGAAGATTACATTTTACCTCATCTGAAGGTTAGAGAAGACTTCGATTTTTGTCATTCCCCATGCGTTTTTGTTTTAGCGTTACCGTTTTTCGTTGCAGTCAATTACATATAAAATAGAAAACAACGTTGGAGTCTTGCTATATGTAGATGTTTCTATGTCAGAAATATATTTATACTAATAATTACTTTTGGAAACACAATTTTCTAGCACTGCTTACTTTCATTTCCCATATAAGCCTATACCACTTGATCAATACAAAGGGTAGTGTTGCAGCGTGTGTGTGCTGAAGCGGGAGTCACGAGCCACGAGAACAAGGAGGGCAGTGCAGGTGCAGATGGGGAGGGGTGAGCTGGCGGATGAGGAGGGCGGAGAAGGTGTCATTCCCAGAATAACTTTGTTCTGGAGTCATTCTTATTCGCTCTGGAAGTTTGAGGTTTCCAACGGGAAGTGAGCAGGAGAATTCCTTCCGACCCTGAAGAAATCTCCCCTGCGCTTCTGACCCGCGGTCGGAAGAGCGAGAAAAGAAGAAGTCTTTGCGCGGCGAAAGGTTCAACAGTAGACAAAGTTCACTTTTAAAAACACAATTGCATGTATTAATATTAAACTGACCAGCGTTTGCAAGAGGAAAAGTTAACAAAAAGTCCTCTAAACATTACCCGAAGCGTTAAATGCATTCCCCCAGATTGGTTCTGTACACTATGCAGCATTTCATGCATTTACAGCAGGAATGACACTTCAAAAGTACACATAAATATCCCCCATTTTATTTCACTCCTTAAGCTATTTAAAAGTTATTACAGCCAATATTTTACTAACAATGATTTAAATGCAAACTTAGGCATTAACTTGAAGGCAGCTATGTTTTTCCGCCTTCTTTGTCTCTCTGTTTTGCAGATGCAGCAGTGTTGCTTTCTTCTGGAATATGTGCTCAAATTGCTGCAACTCTGCAGCAGCCGTCAAGTTCAGCTGGCGAAAAATACGCGAACCTCTTTTTCCGCGGTTGCCATGGTGACTCGTGATATCTGCGCTCCGTGATATGTGCTTCTTATAGGCGGTCGCGCACGCTCCTCGAATCAGTCCACGCCCAGGTGATTGATCTGGCCTTGGATCAGCTGCTCTGAAACTGAAAACTCAGAGTTGTCAATCTCTCGATTGACCAACTCAGAGTTCGGGTTTGACCTCAGAGTTGGTTGAACCTCCTTTGTGAAACAGGCCCCAGGTGTTTTGGTTTTTGGCAGAAAAAATATGGGATGTTTCAGTGAGAAGCCAAACGGAAATTGAAAAATTGGGGCTTTATCAGACAAAACTGAAACCAAAATAACTTTGACTTTAATTTGAAACTTTAGGAAAAATGTAACAGAAGTTTAAAAAATTGAGTTTTTTCATGCTACCTTCAAAAATAAACGAATCAAGCTCTTCTATTAAAACCAACATTTTGAAATGTTGAACGCTGTATTTCTTCCAAGTTATCTTTTTTTAAATATCAATTAAGTAGTGATGGCTGCATTTTATTTTGCCAGACCTGGACTAAATAAAACAAAACAAATCTGTGCTTTAAAAAAATCTGCTTGTATAAGAAGATTCAAACTAATTCCACAAGAATTGAAGAAATCCATTTGAGAATCCTGAATTAGCTCAAGAAAAAATGTTTCCTGCAGGTCCAAAGCACAAAAACAGTCATATTCTAGCTGATCTGTAGGATGTTATGGTGTTTTCCTCTGAGGAAAATCTGCTGCCTTCAGGGTATTCCAGGAAGCATGTTTAAACGCACGACTTTAAGCCTGAACTCTGGCTGAAATCCGCCTGAACTTGCTTACTCTGGGTATGTCGGTTCCAAAAGACCGGATATGAGTTGGCGTAATTACGCTCGACTTGGTAACCCTGAGTTAACGCACGGTACATAAAGACATTCTCAATAGATCGCCGATTTCTGGAGTCACCATGGAAAGCAGTGGAGAAAAAAAAAAAGAAAGCGCGACACTT
Organism: Oryzias sinensis; assembly: GCA_037389245.1. Taxonomy (NCBI): domain Eukaryota; kingdom Metazoa; phylum Chordata; class Actinopteri; order Beloniformes; family Adrianichthyidae; genus Oryzias; species Oryzias sinensis. The sequence continues at coordinate 1,361,177 of CM074506.1, read as the reverse complement.
GAGGCGGAAGTGAGACGGAGTCTGAGATTTTAATGATGGCGGATAAAGATTATAAGTCCATCAAAAAAGTAACACGGCTGAAAAATAATTTCAATAATTTAGTTAAATTTATTCAAACTCAATAATTGTTTATAAAACTCAAATTTACGTATTTATCTAATAAATGTCACATTACTCCATTAATCTTTTTCCATGTAGTACTTATATTTCTTAAACTTTCATATGACTAGCGAGCCGTCAGATATGCTCATTTTATAACTTAATAAAAGAACGGGGAAAAAAATGCACGGAGTGCAAAAATTCATTGAAGAATTTTCTGTCACTATCTCAACATCTTAAAATGGTAGGGGTGCTATATAAACTCATCATCCTCTACTTTACTCTCACTCATGGTATAGAGATGTAAGCATAGTGAACAAAATAGCTCAGCAAAACACGGTGAAACACAGTAAAACAGCTATACAACTAAACACATTTTAAAAAACCCACACTTAAACGCAAATCCGTCCAGACAGGCAAAGGGAATGATATCCCAGAATCCCTTGCGGTGCCGATCTAACAGCAACATCAGTTACACCTACTTAATTATGAGTCTATGCTGTTCATAATTAAATAAATAAATATTTAATTAAATAAATAAATATGGCCTCATGAAATACACAATCAACCAATAAATCTCTCATAAATATATAAAAAAGATGATGAAATTGTGAAAAACCTGCTTACTGATTTTATATAACCATTATATTATTCAATATATTTCATTTTGCTTTAAAAAACTGTTCATTATTTTAAACAGCATTTTAAAATATTCATTTTTAATCATGTGGAATATTATTATAATTCTGTCTTTTGCAGAAGCTATTTCAAATCAATATTTTCCAAAATAGCTTTGTTTTTATTTCATGTGGCTGTTTTCACAATAGTATTTATTTCGCCAGAAAACTTTTCAACCCAGGAATGGGTCAATCCTGTCAATCAGTGAGAAGTGGGCGGGAGTCTAAACGCTCATTGGCTCATCCGCAGAATCGACTCTTGTTATTAAAACCCGCTCAGCGGTGTGCCAGTCAGAGATGACATATTTCAGTGATATCTGCACGGCTTTGCTGACATTAGAGATCAAATAGAGACAAACAATCTGTCTGCTGCAGAAGATGCAAACATGGACGACTCTGTTTTTGTAGTTTGAGGGTTTGTGTGGACCAAACCACAGAGGAGCTCGGTCGTCACGATCTATAAGTCCCACACTCCTCATTCTCCGCCATTCCTCCAGAGCTCATCGTACCTTATGTCGGCTGCAGGAGGTGAGCTGGCGGACCAACAAGTGAGACCAGGAGCTGCGCAAGCGGAACAAACCACTGAGGCCTCCTGAACATATTTTCACCTTTTCAGCCAGAAAGTAACCGATTATAATCAGATCACTCGATTTTATTCCCCCTTCAAAAATGTTGAACCTTTCCTGCGATGACGTTTCTGACCGTGGTCGAAACGCAGCGGAGATCCGGAATTGATTGAGCAATTCTGCGGCAAGGGTTTACTCAAGAGTCAGGCTCTGCACTTTGGAGAAACCTTTTTGTCAATACTTTTCCGGGGACAGGGCAACAGACCCTTAACTTGCGCTCACACATACAATCTCGCGCTGCCTGGGCGGTCTGATGATTTTACACGTAATTTAAGACGTTTGACTGCGCTGAGCTGAAGCAAGAGACTCTCTGGGATGATCTCATGAACTCAAACATGGAAACATTGTTATCATGTAAATATTCAAAATAAACCAACCTGATCTTTTAACCTCTATGTACATTGTGCATCCATGCATTTTTACTGAGATAAGCGCAGGACACCGCTCCATGTGGCTATCAGGCTAAAAACATTAGCTGGTAGCCCATCCCACACGCGGCATGTTGCGTTCATGGAACTCCAGTTCATAGACGTTTTGTGGAACTCCAACAACCAGCCAGCCTAACTTAGGCCGCTACTAGATGTTAATGAGAAGATGAAAATTTCAGGACAAACCACAAAACCACCTGGATATGCACATTCGCCCAAGCCACTTTTATCCGCAAATTTAGAACAAAACTGCCCAATTTCTGGTAACACTGTGGATGTGTTGAGGTGCACACTAGTGTTGAGGTGGCGTGCCATCACGTTGGTGAAGCTATCTTGGATGTTCGATGTAGTCAAGTGCTGCTGCTCGTGTCTGGAGTAAAGGGATAGCCAATCACAAAGTGTCTCCGCCTTGTCTGGTTTGAGTTGACAGATGGACCCATTCTGCTGAAAAAAATCATTATGAAATGCATCATGCATTGTGAAAAACAGCAACATGAAATAAAAAGAAAGCTACTTTGGAAAATATTGATTTTGAAATCCAAGGTTCTGAAAAAAGACAGTAGAATTATAATAATATTCCACATGACTAAAATGAATATTTTAAAATGCTGTTTTAAAATAATGAACAGGTTTTTAAAGCAAAATGAAATATATTGAATAATACAATGTAATTTAAAATCCAGTGTGCAGTTTTTCTGATTTCATGATCTTTTATTTATTTATAAGAGATTTTTGGTTGATTGTGTATTTGCATGAGTTCATATTTATTTTAATTAAATATTCATTTATTTAATTATGAACAGTATAGGACTCCATATTTAGTGAATTAATTTGAGCGAAAGGAAAATAATTGTCTGAAAACTCGTGTTATTTTTTAAGGTGACCTAACAAAAATGATTTATCTTAACTGAAGCAAATAATGAAGTTAGATCAAAGTAAAAAAGTTTATCTTTCCAACATCCATATGTGGTTTACACCCTCTCATGGTAGAAAAAGTATTATCTGAGCTTTTTCATCGATTTAGACTAAATCATCTTCAAATGGACACACCATGCTGCTTCACCTCCTGTGCAACAAACTAAACTCAACTAAACCTGTGCTCGGACCAGGTTATGTTCAGAGCATGAGTTGCCATGAAGTAGACCCTACCTGAAACATACCTCCCATTTCTGGAACGGCTGAGGTTATCAACCTTAGCCTCAAACTTACCGTGAGGCTAGCAGAACCTGCTTTCTGGAATACCCCCTGGTTTAACAGTTTAAGTTTAAGTCCCAGAGACAAACTGAATAGTGTTTCCTGAAACCCAAAGATCCAAGCGTCAAAAAGAAGCGCTAAAGTAAACCCAGGTGACGTTCCTCCTGTTTCAAACGAAACCTTTCATCCTCGTTCAGCTGCTTTTTCCCTGAAAAGCTTTTATTTTGAAATCTCCAGGCATCTGTACTTCCGTTTGGAAGCTTGCATGCTTCTCCTGCAGGTCCTCAAATTGCAGCATTTTCCAGCCTCATTTTGTTTTATACCAGGATGTCAATTTGATAAGCGGTGGTCTGCCATTTCTTCTGTTATGCAACTTCAAATAGAAAATTCCTTTAGTCTAATTTTCATAAGCAGGTTTTATTGGCATGGACTTTGATTTACAAACATATCTTTTCTCCTCATCGCTACTGTATTTGGAATAATGCAGATATTTTATACAAAAACAAAAGTATTTTTCTTGAAAATTGATTTGAAAAGATATTTCTCTTGTGACACAGCCTGATGAATCCACCAGGTAACCTGATGTCATCCGTTGAAGGTTCTGTCCACCTACAGTCTGCATATCTCTACCTGCAGAGTTTGCATTAGTTACTGGAGCAAATCCCAGGTGCTGTTAGACTTCTGTGGAGCAGTTCTCCTCCCAAATGAACAGAACTGTGGTGTGGACAGATTTGTTTTTCAGGAATAATCAAAATATCTGTTCTCTGTTTCAAAATGAGAACACATGTTATCTCTGACTGGAATAAGTTTGGATGTAGAATTGATGGGAAAAAGGTTTGGTTCCTGCCCCAAAAGTATTTCATCACCAATAAAATCACAGACATTTCTTTCAAAATTCTTCATACGTTTTATCCAGTGAAACATTTCTTTACTAAGTTTAAAAAAAGATCTGGACATAAACTGTTCATTTTGTCATTTCTCACCAAAAACTGCCTCATCTTTTTTGGTTTTGATCCTTCACTCAACTCTTTTGGAAAGATTTGATACATTTTATAAGAACTCATCTTTGTGAAGATGCAGATTGTTGAGATATTATTTTTGGATATTTACAAAAGAAGACTTAATGCAGAAAATATCACGTAGTTAGAAAGAATAACTAGAAAGGGTGTCTTTTGGAGAGCCACAACCAATCAGTCCGCGAGGCTAAACTTCCCTCACTGTTGCGAGCTGCGCGGTCCGTCCCATTACAGCAGATCCATCTGATCCGTTTCCCAGAAGTCTGTGCAGGCGTAGAAACATGAGGACTTCCTGTGAAGGTCAGGTCTTCCTTCTGCTGCGTCTCTTTAGAGTTCTGTGCTCAGCCACAAATGAACCATCTCTGGATGAGTGTGATGTCATCAATAATACACTTCTGCTTTACAATAAGGTGATGCTGTCTTTCTTCTGCTTTTATAAATATGTTGTTATTATTGGCTACGTTTCCTATTCAGAGAAGTCAAAATGTAATGGCTCAATTCTTGTACTGAAATATTTAAAACTAATTTCTCTTCCATAAAAAATACAAAGGCTCAAACTTGATGAACATCTGTAAATCTTTATGATTGACAAAATTAACTCATAATTTTATCTTTTTACTTAATTATTTCATTTCATATTTGGTTATTCATGATCACCAGTTCATTTAAAAAACTTATATTTTGTTCATATGTTCAATTTTAAAAAGTTTAAAACAATGTTGTTTGTATTTGTTATGTTATATTTTTGTATTGTATTCTGAAATCCTTCAATAAAAAGATGAATACAGTGCGTTAGCCAATCGAGGCGTCATTACTGGTTGTGTTTCAGTTGAGTTCCTAAAATAACCTCTGACCAATCAAAGTGAGCTTGTTGGAAAGGCCACCTTCCACTTGAAAGCCTGCTACAGGTTAGAGTGAGGCCCTTGAGCCCACCTACTTTTGAGTTTATATTTGACACTTAGAGAAATATGTGAAGCGTTTTCATCAGAAAGGCGTTAAGGAAAAAGGATCGATGGGTGCTGAAATGCGCTGTCCATTTGTACTGCTTGACTGCTTCCTGTTTGGGCAGCCAGAGGCCCTGTTTAGCATCTTGACTGTTTAATTCAAATGATGAATGAAGCTGATGAAATTTGAAAATAAGTGGAGTTTTCTATTTTTGGTAAAAAGTCATTTTTTAAAGATTTTCTGTTTTCATAATGAAAGTTTCACCTTTGTTTAGTTAAAATGATCAGAAACCGTTTTTCTATCCGAACGGCACAGACAGACAGACGGCTCTGCCCCTCGGAGGTTTTTCATCCTCATCTTCATCAAAGAGGCGACAAACGACACGGAGGCGTCCATGATCATCTTTTAATAACACATTCATATCTATGCTCTGTTTGTTTACAAGGAATTAAACGAGTGTTGATGAGGACTAAAGAAATCAGGCAGGTAGAGGTGAAAGTCCATGTTGAGAGACGGCGTGCACGTCAGGTGAAGGAGGAGGGCACAGTGTTGTGGGCGCCTCCTCCTCTGGCCTCTTGTGTGATCATTGCACAAAAACAGGTCCTTTTGTTTTCATCAGCAGAGAAAGAGGAAGTGGCGCTGGCGCTCATGAAGGCTTTCACAGAGGAGGAAATGCTAAATGCACCCGAACAAAAGAGATACAATCTGCTGTCAAGCAAAGAGGAGATGTCGGGCGACCGGAGCTCGTCTGCAGCAGAGCCGGGGGGCATGTTGGGTTTAAAGACATGAATTCATCACAGGCAGCGAGCTTCGTCCCCCCCGCTTAGAGTCTTCTGAAATCATCTAAAGTGGAGGAAAAGTCCAATCATCTTTGGAGGAAGGAAGGGTTCTTCTTTAATAGACTATCCACTACAGTATATGGAGATGCCGCTACCGGGTTATTCTTTAAACTATAATATCTCTCAGCAATTTCTGTCTTTTTTTCTGCATTTTGTCAGCTTCATAAAGGAGAAATTACTGCTTTTATCTATTTGTTTCTAAGAGGTAGATCACTTGAAATGATGAGATGTTTTTCTGGTGTTGTTCGGAGGAGAGTACCAGGGGGCGCTGTGGAGCCGAGCTGGAGCACCGGGCGTGGATTTCTGTGGGGTTCGAGGCTTGACGCCCCTCCAGGGTGACCCGGTGACGAGTCCCGGCCAGGCGCTCCAGCTCCAGCAGTCCTCCGGACCCAAAACCCCAGACGTTTGTTCCGTCTCTGGTGGAGAGGAACCGAATAAATTAAAGTGAACCGTGAGCGTCCTGGATTCTGTTCTCTTCTGAACAATCTTCTAGCTGAGGTTTTGCGTTGAGATAGCGATATGTGTCAGGAGGTTTGCGTGTTTTTCGGGTGCGTCGTGTCCGGCAGACCGGCAGGCGTCTGTTGGAGGCCCGGGGTTTGCGCCGTCCACCTCCGACCCGTCCGGCCTGCCACACTTCCAGCCTTCAGAGAGCGGCGTTCTGTGGCGATCTACTGCATATGTACTCGACGCCGCGTCCGTGTGCCGTCAAATCACAACAATGCATCAGACACGAGTGAAGGGCGCCTCAACGAAGCAGCGTCCGACGACGAAGGAAGAGTGGACCGGTTCCTCTGGCCCGCCAGTTCCTTGTAACTCTGACACCAACCGGTGGCGAGGGTCTGAGGAACATGAAGCTCTGACCTCGCGGGTCAGTCATGCAACATAAACTGCTATTATTTCAGTCGGACAGGAAACGTCGAAACACAACGAAGGTTTGGGCGTCGTCCCGCAGAGAGGCGGATGTTCACACAGACGGCGGGCGGCGCCAAAGCCCCTGCCGCCCGAAACCCAAGCTCCAAGGCTCTCACGGCCTGGGCGCCTCCTGCTGGTTTGACGCAGTAACTGGTACTGGTTAGTACTTGAGCGAGCTGGTCGCCACGCGGTAACAGATCGAAAGGGAAAGTAATATGATCAAAACACTACTTCATTAAAAAAAAAAGATGAATGAAAATTCAAAAAAGGTCTTAAACAGAAACGAGAACACGATGGCGTCCAGCGTAAGAGAGGGGGGGGCCGTGCTGCTCCACGAGAATGACCTCGCTCATCGAGAAAGTCGAAGCAAGTCACGCTTTCTACCAAGGATAGGGGTGAGGAGAACTAACAAGAGGAGGCGGAGCCTGGTTGGCCCCTCTGCCGCCCTCCTCCACCTTCCTCTTTGTGATCGATGGTGCAATGGTGACGGGTATCACGTCCAAATAGTAGCTTGCTGTTGTAATTTCTTACTAAAACAGAAATATGAGCCTGCCAGGTGAGCAGGAGACCAAGGGGCGGCGGCTCTGGGCGGAGCCGCGGACGGGGGAGGGACTTCTCACAGTCTCTCCTCCGCCAGACAACAATGAAAGCAGAATAGATTCGTCTCCATCGGTTGGAGGTCGGTGATGGAGTGCTGGTTGGAGCTCGTAAAGATGGGCGTTAGCTGGCAGTGTCCTTCATAGACTGGTCTGTTCTCAACCGCGCTCTTTTTTACTTTTTCTCCAAAAATACAAAAGTATCAACGTCTAGAGTTTCTATTTTGCAGCATCTCGCTGCTATGGCCCCCCAGCACGGGTGGAGGAGCATATGGCCCCCCAGCACAGGTGGAGGAGCGTACTGCCCCCCACCACGGGTGGAGGAGCACACGGCCCTCCAGCACGGGTGGATGAGCACATAGCCCCCCAGCACAGGTGGAGGAGCGTACGGCCCCCCAGTACGGGTGGAGGAAATCATGGCCCCCCAGCACGGGTGGAGGAGCGTACTGCCCCCTAGCACGGTCGGAGGAGCATATGGCCCCCCAGCATGGGTGGAGGAGCATATGGCCCCCAGCACGGGTGGAGGAGCATATGGCCCCCAGCACAGGTGGAGGAGCATATGGCCCCCCAGCACGGGTGGAGGAGCATATGGCCCCCCAGCACAGGTGGAGGAGCACATGGCCCCCCCAACATGGGTGGAGGAGCACGTCTGTTTTCCTACTTTTTTAAGTTTCATCAAACCACATTCTGACAAGAAAAGGAAACATTCAAACACACACACGGCCAACGGGGAGTGCGGGGGCGCTGTGGTCAGTGCAGGTCAGGATTCACATTCAGAGACGTCAGAGCGAGCTGGGAGGGGGGGCGCGGGAAGGCCAGCCCCCACTGTCTCCATTTACGGCTGTGATGGAGCGCCTCTCAAACCGAACAAAGTAACCTCTGCTTTGGTGATGGTTTCACAACAGTAAGGCAGTCGGGAGTGGGGGGGGGGGCCCTAGGAAGCAGAGCCTTAGTCCACCCTGAGCCCATCCAGACCCCCCAGGAGTTAACACCCATCCCCATTGGCCCGTCTCAATCACACTTCAGGAAGACGGTCTCCCACCCAAAAGGCGTCTCCGTCCTCCTGAACTCACGCCGTGTCGACACACACAAAAAAAAGCAACGAGATGATACCAAAAAAAGTTTCCTTAAAAAAATAAAAAATATTCAGGACTATCAGCTCTTCTTATATAAAACTCCAGCAAACCGAAAAGAAAGAAAAAGTTCGGAATACTGAGGTAACTTTACCCTGAGGTAGCTTTTTTCTTTCTTCTCTTCTAAATTTGGCAGGAGTCCACGCGTTGGCCCCGCCCCTCATTATCACACATGGGCGGGGCCTGAAGGCTCCACCCACAGGCCTTTGGCAGACTGGGATGTAAAGGCTGGGGGCCTCACCAAGGGGGCTCTGGTTCCCAACAACAAGAGGAGCTTTTGGTTCTGAGACCCCACCCTCTCAGGCGCACCTGTTGCATACTCATCCAGGTGTGGGAGGAGTTTCCGCCTGAGTCACCGCGCTCCAAAGGCTCCCCCAAGGGGCCCAGGCTAACTCACATATCATATATATATAATATATATAAAATATGCCGTAGAGGGTGGGGGCCGCGAGCCAGCTGGCACGGCTGCTGGCGTTAATAGAAGCCGCTGCAATAGAACTGCAGGACCCCTGCGGCCCCCGCATCCCTGCTGTCTGTGGCTGCGTCGACCCCCCCGCGCGGCAAGGCGTTGAGGGGCGGTGTCCTCTTCCAGCCCCCTGCTGTAGGCCACACATGCTACACGCTGCAGAGACAAGGGGGCGGTGTCAAGAGGGCCGAGGGCGGGGGGCGTCGGACGCAGCGCTTCCTCGAAGATTCTATATTTACAACCTCACTGCGTCGTCTTCTTCTATATATTTCAGAGCAGTGTTAACATCTCAGGCCCCCTCCTCCAGACTCAATGCTAGAGCCCGGACCTCCAGAGCCCCCCCAGCAGCACCCCGGCCCCCCACCCAGCTCCGTTTCACTGCATTCTACCGTTAATAGCTCTGAATAAAACATTTCTATACATATATCTCTGTTCTCAAAAAAAACCACCCGGAGGGGCCGAGTTCAGACAGATGAAGGGCGGGGGGCAGCAAAGAAGAGGGGGAGGGGGTAAATGTGTGATTACAGGGGGCGCAGCTGCCCTCCCCGCTCACAGAGAGTGAAGCCAGCTGTGCTCTTACATCGCCCCCTGGTGGGATTGACAGGTAGCTGCATACAAACCAGGCTGCCAGCAGGAGCCCCCCCCCACCTGAAATTTCCCATTCTTTCCATGCCCGCCCCTCCCCGTCTGCACTCAGCCCCTCCCCTGGCATCAGGTCTCTCCGTATTCAAGTTTCATCTCATTTTCCGTGTTTTGATTTCATCATCCCTCTGGGACGCGCCCCCCTCCCTCCTCGTCCCTCCCCACCCGTCGGCAGGTCCGCGTGTTGCTCTTCTGTGTCCGTCCATCTATCTGTCCGTGCATGTGTCCGTCAGGCAGGAGGGGGGGGGGGCCTCAGCGTGTCGGGACGCTCGGGGCCCTCACTTCCTGCGTGGCTGGTGGTCCTGAGCCAGGCCCTGGGGGCTGCCCATCTCTGTGAAGCCCTGAGGGTGGGGGCCGGGGCTCATGCCCCCCATCCCCCCCTTCTGCGCCTGTTTAACCTGTGTCAGGATGTCCCGGATCTTCCTCTGGGCCAGCTGGAGCACAGAGAAAACACAACGTTGGGGGGGGCCGGAGGGGAAAGCTGAACGTGTGCAGAGAGGAACCCCCGCCCTCAGTACCTGGCTTGCATAGAAATGTCCGTTGATCTTGACGATGACCTGGTCGTTCTCATCGGGCGTCTGCTCTCTGGGCACCACCACCTCCGCCGCCGTCAGGTTCTGCAGCTCGTTCACCTGGAGAGAGAGCGGCTGCAGGTCACCGAAAGGTAGCAGAGCTCCGCCCACTCCCCCCAGAACCTGGATAAGCTTTCCTCTACGCCTGACTCCCTTCATTCTCCAACGCCACCACGTCAGGATGCTGAGCTACATGTCCATGAGTGGGTGTCTCACCGTCTTGCCTCCTTTTCCGATGACCCTCCCAGCTGCTGCAGCGGCCATCTTGATGTGGGTCTCCAGCTTCACCTCCTCTTTGGGCCCGAAGAAGTTCTCCTCCTTGAGTTTTCCGTAGATTCGGCCCTGGGCCTGAATGTGGGACAACAGAAGGTCCATTTGTCCCTGCATTCCTGTTGACGTCATCTAGAAATCTGAAGGAGAACTCTGAACTCCACCACCAACCAGGGACTGGGGTTGGGTAGACGTATGGATGGTGTCTTTGTTAGCCCCTTGTGCTATATTGTGGGGTCCAGATGACCCCACTCCCAACGTTAACGTGCCTGGAGGCACGAGGGTTCAATGGTTCATGGAGCAGAAAGAATAATTCTGGTTTGTGTCCGGCTGGAATTCAGTCGTACATCTAAACGGTGAAGTAACAAGCCTGGAGCCAGATTCACCGGATCTGCAGCGCTTTGACCTTTGACACCAAGCCTCTGTCCGAACTCCCTCTCTGCTAACTAAAACAAAGCTATCTAGTGTGGGATCATCTGGAGCCATACTGATGTTAGTGACGGTCTAAAATCCAGCAATGTTCAGAAATCCACGTGGATGTGGATCGACTACAGGTTACCCGCTCTGCTATAGTTCCATCCATCCATCCATCCAATTATCCATCCATCCATCCAATTATCCATCCATCCAATTATCCATCCATCCATCCACCCATCTATCCATCCAATTATCCATCCTTCATCCATCCATCCTTCATCCATCCATCCTTCATCCATCCAATTATACATCCATCTATCCAATTATCCATCCATCCTTCATCCATCCATCTAATTATCCATCCATCCATCCAATAATCCATCCATCCATCCATCCATCCTTCATCCATCCATCCATCCATCCAATTATCCATCCATCCACCCATCCATCCATCCATTTATCCACCCACCCATCCATCCATCCATCCATCCATCCATCCATCCATCCTTCATCCATCCATCCATCCTTCATCCATCCATCTAATTATCCATCCATCCATCCAATAATCCATCCATCCATCCATCCTTCATCCATCCATCCATCCTTCATCCATCCATCCATCCATCCATCCATCCATCCATCCAATTATCCATCCATCCACCCATCCATCCATTTATCCATCCACCCATCCATCCATCCATCCATCCATCCATTTATCCATCCACCCATCCATCCATCCATCCATCCATCCAATTATCCATCCATCCATCCATTTATCCATCCATCCATCATCATCCATCCATCCATCATCCATCATCCACCCACCCACCCACCCATCCATCCATCCATTCATCCAACCATCCAATTATCCATCCATCCTTCATCCATCCATCCAATTATCCATCCATCCATCCATCCAATTATCCATCCATCCATCCAATTATACATCCATCTATCCAATTATCCATCCAATTATCCATCCATCCATCCAATTATACATCCATCCATCCAATTATCCATCCATCCTTCATCCATCCATCCATCCAATTATCCATCCATCCAATTATCCATCCATCCATCCATCCATCCATCCATCCAATTATCCATCCATCCATCCAATTATCCATCCATCCAATTATCCATCCATCCATCCAATTATCCATCCATCCAATTATCCATCCATCCTTCATCCATCCATCCATCCTTCATCCATCCAATTATACATCCATCCATCCATCTATTCATCCATCCTTCATCCTTCAGCCACCCATCCTCCTATCCATCCAATTATCCATCCATTACTGTTGTCTCCAGAACCCACTGCAGACTGAAAGACTTGTGCTGGTCCTAGACCCGGTGACCATTTCCCTCCCCAGATTTAACAGGAACCACTTCTAAATTCATCCTGAGATGCATTTTCATTCTTGAGCTTTTAAACCTACTGTTGATGGAAAGAAGGTTCTGAACACTTCCTGGTTTGGTGCCTTCATCTGGGGTTGAGGTTAAAATCCTGAAATCTGTCCTGGACCACCACTGTCCTCTGGACTTTAAGGTGGAGACCCCTGACTGTATATGAGAACTGGACCAATCAGTGCTTATTGACGCCGTCCAACACGCCGGCGTCCGGATCAGGATCACAAAGGGGGCCGGACTGACCTGATGTGTTTGGTGGGATGACGTCACAGTCTGATTACCTTAAACTGAGCCTCAGGGGGTCCCGTCACGATCACCATCCTCATCTTTGAGTCCGGACTCTCCGCCGGCGCGATCTGGAGGAACCAGAACCAGAAGCAGGGTCGTTGGCGCTCCGGCTCAGCCCGCCTCAGACGGACGTCGGACGTCCTGGACTCACCTTGATGGAGGCTCCAGCGAAGCGGCTCAGCTGTTTGATGTGTTGCCCTTTCTTCCCGATGATGGCGCCCACGGCCTGTGCTGGGATGTACACGTGGACGGTCTCCTGCTCCGGGGCCTAGGAGCGTGCACGTACACACACGCACACACACACACAGCAGTTCGTGAGTCCCAGAACCGCCATCAAACACCAGTGTTTGACAGTGGAGTGGATTTTTACCCCGAAGCATCCGTAGGGGGCTCCACTGCCGGCGTTTCCAGGGGGTGGGGGGGGCATGTTGGAGGAGGAGGGGAAGAGGCCCAGGGCGCCCAGGTTGAGTCCGGGGATCAGGTGAGTCTGCTGCTGCAGAGACAGAAACCCAACGTTGGTTCCGTTCACGCTCTCAGGGCCGGTCCAAAGCGGTCCCAGCTGACAGGACGGAGGGGGGGGGGGCGCGGCCACTCACGTTCATGGCGGCGATGTCGTTCTCGTAGGCCTCTCTGACCTTCTTCATGACCTCCACCTCGGCCCGGCAGCAGTCCTCGATGGAGCCTTTCACCGTGATGGTCCTCTCCGGGTTGTACAGCGTCAGGTCCTGGAGCCTGCAGGCGCCGGGGGGAGGGGCCACACATAAGGACAAGACGCCATCTCTCATTCAGCCGTTCTTAAACGACCCCCCCCCGTAACACTCCTTCAGACAGTATGACCTCAGACCGTCGAACTCAGCAAAAACAGATTATTAATCCAGATTAAAGACGTTCAGACAGACACAGGAGCAGGTCTGCAGCATGACCCCCCCCCCTCAGACCCCTCAGAGGGGGGGGGTCATGTGATCATTACACTGGAGGCAGGAGAGAAAAAAAGCTTCTGCAAAAACTGAATCGTACGTTTCAAAGACTCTTGTTTCATTAAAAAAATATCTTATTTTCTGTCGTCCAAGAAAAACAGACCTAAATGTTTTTCCTAAAGACCATTTTTCTGAACCCATTGACAGATTTAAAGAAAATTGCCCCTCAGAATCAAGACTTCTCTCCCCATCGGCATAAATGGGCTGAGAAAAATGGTCGTACCAAGAATTCTTACTTTAAGAGAAAGTTCTAGCTGCGTTTCTATCACACAACCTTTTCCAACTTGGAGAAACGTCGAAAAAAACACGACGTGGTTTCCCGTAGGAGCTGTGGATCCAACAATTCCTCATGACCCCCCCATCTTTGGATGAGCTGTCGCTGTGGGACCTCTGGTGGCGCCGCCGTGCAGCGGCCAAGGCCGCCAGCTCCTACCAAGAAGCGCATCGCCATCCGGTTGTTGGTCACGTGACTCATTTAGTTTGAAGGACGTTTTTCCGCAGCTGTTTTGTAAAATCTGTCAAAACGCCTCAAAAACCTCCAAACACTTCGTCACAAAAGTTTTTCCACATCGTCGCGTTTCCACGAAGCATATTTTTATCGCAAATCCAATTTGTGCGATTTCCTAATCAACGGAGACGCAGCTACCAAGACGCGTTTTGTTGTCATTAAACTACTTAGTATGTTTGTGGTTCTGAAGTGTCTGTTCTGTGGGGACAGATCTCCAGGGGGGGTTCCCTCCCTTCTCCCCCTGGGAACCAGACGTTGCTCGGTTCTGCTTGGTCCAAACCCCCCCGGTGCCAGTGCGGACCCTGAAAGTGGACCCTTACGGGGAGATGGTGATCTTGGTGTCCGTGTCCTGCTCCACTTTTTTCAGGTTGCGTCCTTCCTTCCCGATGAGGCGACCCACGAAGTTGTTGTGGGCCAGAATCTTGAGCGGAACCTCGTCGGCTCTGAGGACACGAGCAGAGAGAGAGAGAGAGAACGTCAGCGCCGGTTCTCCCGCCGTTTGTGACGCCGGAGAACCGGCGCTCAGGTTCTGGAACCCTAAAGGTTCCAGGGAGGTTTAGAACGGGAAAAAACAAAAGCAAGAACCACAGATCTGACGGAGTTCTGCTCCTCAGCCACAAGCCACAAGGTCTGCGGGGGCTCATGCTGGGGGGGGGGACCTACGTTTTGGTGTCTTTGGCTTCCTGGTGCATGATGTCCAGGATCATGCGGCAGGCGGCGGAGCAGCCCTCGGGGGTGGAGTGGATGCTGATGGGCTTCTCGGCGGCGCCGGCGTTCTCTTTGCGGTGAACGTCGATCCTGCGGTGACAGCAGTGATGTCATCAGTGATGTCATCATCGATTACAGGGGCATACGTTTCCCACATGTTCCAGTAAAGGCCGTGTCCCACAGACGCTGCGTACATTAAGCGCCTACTGCAAACTTTAATTTTAATCTTTGACCCTTGTGCTATCTTATGGGGTCCAGATGACCCCCCCCTTCCATTGAGGTGTTCTCCCTACCATGACTAAGGTGGATAAAGGTGGAAAGATTTCATGTAATCCATGGACACCAGTGAAGATCACAAATCATTGAAGAAAAAAGGTTCAGAGCACTGTCTAGTGGGTCTAGATGACCCCACTCCCAACGTTAACGTTGGGAGTGGGGTCATCTAGACCCACTAGACAGCACAAAGGTTAAGGGAAATTTTCACAGATGTCTCAGAAATGAACCAGGTTAAGAGGACGAACAAACGACGCCAAGAACACGTAGATCAACGTAGAACACGCGTGATGATCGCACTGTTTAGTCGTGGTTCATGCGTCAGAGCGTGATCTAGACGTTGTCCATCGGTGGTTCAAGTCTGTCAGACAAACACGGAACGGTCGTGGAAAGACACAAGTTCTCATCACGCATAAAACACACATTTGTGTAAGATTTACGTAAGAATTGCGTACAAACGACGTAAAATCCCCAAAACCGAATTCATGTAAACATCGACAATCGCAAGAAAGACGTTTTCATACGTGGGAAATGCGAAAAATCTCCGTGGCGGCTGTGGGACACGGCCATGACTCTGCTTTCCCTGGGGGGTAACTAGCCCGACAGGGATTCAACCCAACGGCCCTGACGGCGGCTGGCGGTCCTGAGGGTACCCACTTGCTCTGCGTCTGCTTGGTGATGTTGCGAATGGTGGCCCCCTCCTTGCCGATGATGGCCCCCACGTACTGCGTGGGCACCAGCAGTCTGAGGGGGATGTCGGCGTGCGGCGTTTTGGGGGGCATCCCTGAGCTGGGGGAGCTGCCGCGCAGGCTGCCGCGGGGGCCGTAGCCGGGCCGCCGGCCGTTGTCGGGCCCCCGCTGGCCCCCGTCCGCCTCTGAGGTTTCGTCGGGGATGTAGGTGATCCGCAGGGCGTTGTTCTCAAACTGGTACCCGTTCAGCTTCTGGATGGCTCTGCGGGGGGCACACGGCACAAGGTCAAGCCCCTCCCCACAGACAGAGCAGAGGCGGGAAAACCCCCGCAGACGGTCTGCAGGAGGGGGCGCCAGAGCACACTGCAAAAAAATCTAAAACGTTTTCCACGTCTGAGGAAAGTGTGTCTTTGATGAATTAAATTTAGACTAAATATCGTGTCACAGGTTTCTACACTGCAAAACATGGTCTCGTCAAAACAAGTTCAAAAAGAAAACATTTTTGGTAAAACTTGTTTTTAAATACATTTTAAATCCTGCAAAGTCAAAAGTAAATCTTGAAATTGGCTCCAAATACTCATATTTAGGTGTTTTGCTCTGGTAATTGGAAATATTTAAAAAATTCCAAATAAGGTGTTTATTGCTCCAAAATAGATTTTTATAGCCCCCCCCCCCCCCCCCCAAAAGTCCTATTTTGAGTCTTTATTCTAAACCATGATGAACAGTTACACTTTCTAAGGTAGATTTGTTTACTTACAAACTGTTGTTAAAAGCATTTCTGTTAAGAGTTCAATCAAAGCTCCCCCCCCGATACACTTTAGTTAATACTAAGCTAATTTGGTCTTAAAGTTAGTGATATTTAAAGCAAAACCAGAAAAAATTACTTGGTGAGATTTTATTTCTTGCAGTGTATATTTAATGAACATTTATATGTGACCCCCCCCCCCCCCCCACAGCCCCTATTTTCAGACCAGTTAAAAACATTTAACGATAAAGTTCTCTAATTAAATGTAAATTATCCTGGTTTTCAAAGAGAATTTAAGATTTTTTTAAGATTTTTTATCGTCTTCAAACATTAAACCCTAATGAAAAGTTACTCTGCGGTCCGTTTGAAGCGGGGCTGCACAGCGGCGCCTCACAGAGAGGAGGCCCCGCCATCAGCCAGTACAGACAGTTTGGAGACAATAGATTCTGTATCTTCAGAGCTTTAAGCATTTTTGACCAATTAGGATTAATATTTTTATTTAAACAATTATTAAAAAAAACACCACATTATATTACAGTATGGATCATAATTGGTCAAAAAGCTGAAAATACCTCAAAATTTCACTTCCTGTGGATTTGTGAGTTTATATGACTTATAATATATATTTGTTATTATTGAGACATGGGGGGGTCGGCCCATCAGGACAGAGAGCGGCGCCCCAGAGCGCCCAGCAGATGGCGCTCTCACTGCATGACAGTAAGGCACACAGTGGACTGAAGGTGAGGGGAAAACTGAGGAAGAGGAGGGAGGAAGAGGGACTCACTGCCGGGCGTGCTCTCTGGTTGCATATGTCACGTTAACCACCGCCGTCTCGCCGTCCGTGTTGACTGAAGGACGAAAGATATCACATTAGATTAAAAAAAGACTTTTTCCTTTAGAATATTGAGACTTTTGCAGCATTTACAACTAAATTCTTGTCCATTTTTTTAAAATATACGACTTTATATAATTCAAAATTCAGCTTCTTTTCTAGTTTTATGACTCACTGCTTGTAAAAATGTTTGACTTTATTTATTAGAATTCTATTTTATTAAAATGTTCCCTTCTTTTCTCATAATTTTAAGACTTTATTTTCTTAAAATTTCAACTTTTTTCTGATAATTTTATGAATTTGTTTTCGTTTTTTCTGTACACGTAACAACTTTAACAAGTTTTTGACCTTTTTCTCATAATTGTACAAGTTTATTTCCCTAAAAACAGGATGTTTTTCTTATAAATATTCAACATTTTGGTTATAAAATTGGAATATTTCTTATAATTTTAAAGGTTTTTAGACATCCTGTTAGCGCTTCATTGCTTTTGTAGTTCTGTAAACGAAAACACAGAAAAATATTATAAAAAACACTTTTTTTGATTAAATACAATACATAATGTTATGTAAATAAAAATTAAGGTTTTTTTATAACAATTTTATAACTTTATTTTATTTCAATTTAATCTTTTTTCTTATAATTTTAAAAACTTTTTTGTCAAATTTAGTCTTTTTTTCCTATAATTCTTCGACTAAATTCTGATAAAATGCTGACTGTTCTTCATAATTTCCTGTCTCTATAATAATTTTCCTTTTCATAATTTTAGGCGTCGAGTCGGACATGTTTGTAGTCTTTTCTGTTACCCCTCGTACTCTGGGCGGGGTCGGGCCGTGAGGCAGAAGAGGAGGAGCCCACTCACCTTGTTCACAGTTTTCTACGGTCCCACACTGAGCCAGCAGACCGTCCAGCACCTGAAGCACAGACACACAGTCACTAAAGCTGCAGGCGGACAGCAGGATTCCAGCAGGAAGTGGCCTCTGAGGTGTTGGCACAGGTTGGATGCAGCCATGCATGCATGCAACCAACCTGTGCCAACACCTCAGAGGCATGCAACCTTCACACACTTCACTTGGACCAGGGTTAGGTTAGGTCAAACATTAAATTCTTGAAAGACTCCCCCCCCCCCCCCCCCCGTAATCTCTCATTGGAGGTGTTTATTGATTGTTTCTGTGATCTATAGGAAACAATAATGGAGCGCAACTTTCCTTCCACTGACTATATTAAATATAATATCACGTGGGCTCCAACTCTAATGCAGTGATGTTCTTCCATCAGAAAGGTTAGGAAAAGCTCGATTTCCGCTGCAGCTGTTTCCTTCCAGGTGAACTAGCAGCCGTTGGCCGCCAGGGGGAGCCCTTTAGCTGCACATCTGCTCTCAGGTGTAGAAAGGAACATTTCCACAAACTCTGGAGACACTTTATCTCAGCAGTCAGATGTTTTCGATGGAGTGATATTTATGCCACCCCATTGCAAACAAAACTTTCTAAGTTGCAAATAAAAATATTAAATATTTGCTTTCAAATACTTTTTTTTTAGCTTTCATTTATTTTGCTTTCATAAACTTTATTTGATTTTAATTTTCTTTTTTTGCTTTCAAAAAATATTTCTGCGTTTCCAACACAAATGTTTTGCCATGCGTTGTGTCTCATGTCGCTTTTTTCCTATCTTTGATTTTGCTCTCATAAGTTTCCGTTTAGCGTGACAAAGCTGCCATCAAACAGCTGCTGATTGGTCCAGATTCTGACCAATCAAATCGCTGCATTTGTCTAACATGGTGTCTGATACCGAGGCAGAGAAACCGAACCAGACCTTTTTACCCTCGATTTGTCTCTTTGGATGAAGAAAATTTCATTTTTTATCATTTTAACAATAATTCATACTTTAGTTCGTTTCTATCTTTTGCATTCATTAATTCTTTTGTAGTCAGATTTGTGAATTTATGGCTGAGGATCTCCTGAAACTGTAAAGTTTATCTGCTGACATTAAATCAACAGGCCTGAGTGATGATCTGTGAATCCTGCAGAGCAAATTATTAATGAAAAGTTTGATTTTCTTTAAGAAGAAAAGAGAGAGACATTTCTATTTTATGCTGCACACGTGTTTTAGAATAGAATAACAGCATCAATAAGCTAAAGAATGACGGCTCACCAGAGCAGACTCAATCTATTTAACAGAAGAAGATTTTTTAACTTTTATGTTTATTTTCACAGAGTCTTATTTTTAAGAACTGGTATTTTTTTGTCCAAAGTTAAAAAAAAAAGTTACTCACAAAAAAATGCTATTTTCCCTTCATATTTCAACCTTTATTGATGAAAATGAAACAATATTTCAGATACTACTCTTAATCATAATCAAATGTAACGGAGATGGAGCTCAGATGTTTTTCTGCTGCGAAACGCTGGCGGCTACACTAACATGAATAAATACAAAAACCGTTTATTTGATTTTAGCAGCCTTGCTGCTCCTTCTGGGTTTTACGCAGAGAGAAACGGACCAGAATGGTTGAAGGCGGCAGAATCCCTACGAACAGAACCGACCCAAAGTCCATGTCTGCCTCCAAACGCGTCAATGTGAGACAGAGACACCTGATTGGTCAGAATCTGGACCAATCAGCAGCTGTTTGATGGCAGCTTTGTCACGCTGAACCGAAACTTACGGAGCAAAATCAAAGATAGGAAAAAAGTGAGACGAGACACAACGCAGGCGAAAACTTCTTTTGCAAACGCAAAAATATTTTTGGAAAGCAAAAAAAAAATATATATATATATTTTGAAGAAGAAAAGGTTTTGAAAGCAAAAGTAAAAATGTTGAAACTGAAAGTTTAGAAAAATTGAAAGCAAAACAAATGAAAGCAAATAAAAAGTATTTGAAAGCAAATATTTCATATTTTCATTTGCATGTTAGAAGGTTTTGTATGCAGCGTGGTGACGTCAACATCTGTCCAGTTTTCCTTCATGTCTGAGGGATTCATCAGAAGAACTGGAGTCCGCAGAGGAACGAGCGTGACCTCAAGGCCGCGTGACCTCAAGGCCGCGTGGACGGTTGGAAAACGTCACTCACCTCCCACTGCAGGTGAGGCGGGATGTTTCGGATCTGCAGTTTCCTGGTCCTGAAAGGGAAGATGGGAAACGTGAGAAACGTATCCTCCAAACAGCAGAGACATCATGACACATGACCCAGGAGGAGCGGACACGCGTGTAGCGGACAGGCGTGTAGCAACATACACCACCAGCTGAAGCGGACTCTCATTTTCTACCTTTACGCTGCAGCCTGACCTAATGCCTTGCCCAACGACACATCGATATGGAGCGTCGTCTCCCTCTGGGATTCAGAAGCAGCTCATCCTCAACCCAAACACTAAACTGCAGTGACAGACGCTCCACCACAGCCGGACCCGTCTTTCCAGGAGCGTTCCACGGTTGTCTGTCAGACTTTCCATGCATGGCCCACTGATGCATGACTTTTACATCACGTTAGCATGACGTAATGATGCAAGAATCACTAATGAATTACATATAAACAGCACTATAATCACACGCTTCATGCGTGCTCTATTCGTACGTCTGTGGTTTAAACTCTTCTGTGACAACTTTTCCACATACGTTCATGTATGACCAGTTTCCATCTGTGCACTAAATGTGAGACACGCCTTTAGCGCTGACGCTGGAGGACCACTGCCGCACAGACCGTCAAGTCATTAGATCCATTTTTTAAGCCGTTTATTCTTTGAAGCAAAATAAAAAGTTTTCCCTTGTTGTTTATTGTGAAATGTATGTTTTTTATAAAGTTGATTCTGTAAAAACAGACGACTTCACGAGAAAACAGGTTTTAGAGTTTTTACACATCAATTGGTTGATGTTTCGTCCTGGACGGATGGATGACGGGAGACGATGGTTAAACATCCCACCTCTGTGGGATAAAAATGTTTTTGGCGTTTTCCTCCGACAGGTGAAGCGCCCTGATCCGAGGGGCGGGGCTTAGCAGCACCAACACGGATGAAGGGATTCTTCTTCAACTTCTGCCCAACCATCCGTCCTTCCCTTTCCCGCCCATTCCTAAGCTGTTGCCATGGTTTCAGCCAGTGGGGTGAGCAGGTGGCGGTGGTCGGGGGTGGGTTAAGTTCTTTGACTGGGTGGGGGTTGGGTGCGTGAGCGGTTGTGGGGGTGGGATGGATGGTTTATAAAAAGGAGCTGATGGGATCTGGGTTCTTCAGCGGACGAGTGGGCGGTCTGCACCTGCAAAGGTGAGCCCCCCCCCCTCGCCGTCCGCCTGCATCCCTAGAATGGCACTAAACGCAAATGAAGTATTTTCGTGTCTCCACAAAGTAGAGAAATACATTCAAATACATTTTTACCCAAAGTACTGGGAATTTCTGATTTGAAGACCAGGTTGTTGCCACAGGTTTGCAGCGAAATGTAGCCAATCACAAACTGTATACACACAAATTTGGCGTTTGGCTCACGGGCCGGACTTTGGACATGTCTGCCTGGTGGAGCTGGACTGGTAGTTTAAACCGTCTCCACGGGTTTCACCAAACCTTAACCTGGTGAGGACCCTCAGCTCTGCAGGGGCTTCCAGAAGCACCGGAGGAGTTTCCCGCTCACAGTGGGCATCGGTCAGGAGAACAGAGGCAACTTTAGGCGCTGCTAAAGGAATCAATGGCAGCTAAAGTGAATGAAATGAACTCCTTTAGACATCTGACCTACAGGATGGACGCCTTCACAGAGAACGTACGGTACGGGTTTGGTTTGGTTTCATTTATGTTATAAATGTTAGATGCCTGCCTAGCGTCTACATAGGAATGGGTTGATGCTGTGTTGCTGAATGAAAATGAAACTTAAAGAACTGGCCAAAATAAATAAATAAAGAAATGATCAAAGTTGACCATAAATAAAGTGGAAACAGCACAATAACAAAAAATATATGTTTGTGAAAAATGCCAGAGCCGGGTATCGAACCAGCGAGCTTCTGCACCAAGGATTCCCCATGGATTTAATGGAGCCAAAAATCCTGGAATATCTGGAAAAGTTCAAGTATTTAAAGGACCAAAAGTCATGGATGGAAAAAGCTGAAAGAGCTGAACATTTGAATAGTTGAATGGTTGAAATAGATGAAAAATTGGAGAAGTTAAGAGGTAAAAAACGATGGAAGATACTAGAATAAAGAAAGAGAAACATGAAAACAATGGTTGAAGGATTTATAGCCATAAAAAGGACATCGTCCATGCAAGTTTGCCTCATCTTTAAAGCCCCAGCTGTGACTTTTTTAACGTAGAAACTGGTCAACCTGGTTTGACCTCTGATCCCATCACTCCTCAGAGGACAAGCAGGCGCTGTGTTCGTCTTTTAAGGCGGGTTTTGTTCACATCCACTTCAGAAATAATAACCATCCAGATCTACAGACAAAGAATGTTTGACTTCCCGCTGCAGGTTATCGGCCATCAAGGACCGCCGTGAGCTCAGCTGAAGGATGAAGCAGATGTTTGAGAAAAACACGGGAATGTCTTTATCTGTGGAGGCGTTTGCTGCTGAAGCTACCAGGAGGACAAAGGAGCACGGAGGAGGAGGAGGAGGAGGAGGACAGAGGGAGCCTGGAACTGAAAGGGAGAGCAGAAAAACCCTAAAGGCCAAGGGTCGGACCCCCACCCCCCAGACTTCAGCGATCCATCACAGAGAGAAAGACATGCAAATCCTGTCAGGGCGTCCCCCGTCTTATCAGGTGCACCATCAGGACCTCCTTCTGGAGCCAGCTGAGGACCCCCGTGGACTTTAGCAGAAACTTTACAGCCATCCACAAAACTGTGGGGGGGGGGGGCATCCAGGAAGTGACCCCTCCCTCACTCGCGGGTATTCATGCAAACGCCTCAGAGGTCCAGATGGTTTCCAGGTGTGAACGCTCACCTGAGCTCTGGTCTCTACGGTCACAGGGGAACCCCTGGTTTGTTGCAGGTGAACTCTGGTGCGATTCACTTCAGTGTGAATGCAGACGGACCAAAGAGACCAGGCGGTGCAGTAATGTCCGTGAGTCTGGAGGAGAATGAAGCAGCCACTGAGGGGATCCGAACAAGCAGGAATCACGAAGACGTTTGGAAATGCATGCTGGGTAAACGTGGGGTTGTGAAGAGCTTCTTCACGCGTGACGGTCAGTGGACGAACGGGACTCGCTGCTCTTCTTCTTGCGGCTTTATTTCCATCCTGGTTAGAGCTCATTTCAGACAACGGCGCCCCCAGATGGAAACACATGACTTCGGTTCACTTGGGTTTTCACCCAAGACAACATCTACCAGCTCTCTGCTCATTTGAACCGAGTCTCTCGGACCGTTTCATCTGGATTTCACACGGGGGAAGTCCCAAGAACTCGGTCCTTCTGGAAAATAAACTACTCAGAGGAAAACTTGTGATTCGTGATCAACATCGCAACGACGAGGTCATTTCCATTTCACTGCTGCAGTTCTATTTAAGTCAACAGAACTTAAATTATGCTCCAAATGACCATAGGAGGCGGAGATCTCACATAAAAAAGCCTGCTTGATTGGTCAACGGTCCATCCAGTTGATCAAATGCGAAAAGGGCTCGATTTGATTCGTTAAATACTTCAAGCTGCCACAACAGTCTTTTAGCATGAGTGGAAACTGTTATGGCTCCTTCCTGATCCTCCATAGACCAACAGATCCATGAAGGTCTCTGTTTTCCTGGTCTGAGCTGGAATCTGGATCAGAACTGGACGGATGGATGGATCTGATGTTGCTGCCATTCTTGCTGCACCGCTAACGTTAGCTTGGTGTTGGAGAGGGGCTTTAAGCTAGTGGGAGAGACTGTAAACAGATGGATGATGGGAAATTAGCACATTTCTTCATCCTGGGTGGAGGAGTCTTCACAGATGAGCTGAACAGAGTGGCGCCGCTCGTGCCGTGGAACCGGGTCACCAGAACCGTTCTTAACACCACTGAGGAGAGAATCAGCTCAGAAAAAGGAAGCCTGGCTGAATTCTGGAGGAGGTGACTGACAGGTGAGGACCACCTGAAGAACCACAAAACTACATCCAGCTACACCTCCACCATCTGATGGAGGAGCTCAGAGGAGCACAGAGGAGCTCACGCTTAATATTTCATGTGGCCAGCAAAAGCAGAAAACCAACAGATTAATTTTTTATTGCAGACGGCGAAGAGCGAGCGGATGGAGGCGACCAAACGCCGGCATGTTAGCATCAGAGCGACCGTCCCCTAAACGTCACCGCCATGCGCTCCGTCTCTGACCCATCAGGTGATGGCGAGAGGAGGATAGGAGGCGCAGCTGACGGCTGAAAAAGCCCTCCAACGCAGGAAAAATCAGAACGTCAGAGAAACGCAGGAGCCGACCCATCAGAAGCTGCTCTGAACCAGAAGAAGATCCACACCAGAGCCTGAAAAACGTCTTCCGGCTCAGAATGATAGACTTTTCTGTGACCAACACCGTTCCTGCAGAAGAACGTCTTTGATCAGAAACACGAGGAGCAGCAGGAAGAGGAGCAGGACCTGAACGCCTCAGCATCTGCTCACAGCTTTCCGAGTCCCGGTCCAACGGGGGGGCAGAACCAGCCCGGTTAGAGCTGCCAACACGGAGCAGCTCCACACAAAACAGAAGAAACTCTTCTGGAGTCATAGGGACTGAAAAATTAAAGAATTTAGACTAAAATACTGTCATCTATCTGTAAAGGAACGAGCACTGAAAATGTAAAGAATATTTAATTCCTGTAAAATATTTTTTTTTATTAATCCATCACTTCTTTTCATTGTTACATATTTTACACATTTAATTTCATGTTTCAGAGAACATCTGCTATTAATACTTCTGCTTTCTTGTTACATAAAGGTCGACACATAAATTTCAACAAATAAATACATTTATGTAAAAAATGGATTAATATTTTTAATAAACTTAAACCAAACACAATCCTTTTTTAAACGTTCTTAGGACGCGTTTCTTATTGGGTTCTAGTAAATCCACACATGACAAATATTTAACAGGAAAAGTAGAATTTCTTTCAAAAGTTGGAAAGAACTTTATTATGAATGATAAATACCATCTGATGTTTGTTTTTTCTGAGGGGCAAAAGCAATTTAAAAATATGTATTTGTAGTTTATTTTAAAAAACAATAAATGTAAAATAATGATCAACGCGTGGGCAAAAGTGTTAAAACAGAATACAAAAATTGAACATAAAAATGTAATAAAACGTAAAATATTAAAGCTGTAATTTTCTGAAATCCTGTTTCCATCTCAATAACAAAAACAAAATTTCAATCAAACATAACGTGTCTGTAATATTTTCTGAATGTTTTATTTTGATGATATTTTCCTCGGCAGTTTTCCTCAGAACTGCTGATCTTCATGGGGGGCTCTTTCGTGAAGGGGGGAGGTCACATGGATGCGGGTTCAGCTCTCCATCGTGACCCCACTGGCGCGCGGGCGCTGAGGCCAGCCTCCATTTTGGAGAAACGACGGTCTCCATTTTGAAATGGGGGAGGACCGAGGCGGCCTCGCGGCTCAGGCTGAGGCGGGAGCTCAGAGACGCACGGGCGCTGTGCCGCGAGGCCTCGTGCTCCCGCCTCACCGCCGCCGGTGCAGGGAACCATGTTAGAAAAGCCGACATGTTGGGTTTCGACGCCCCGCCCGCAGCTCTGCGGAAACCGGGCCCGGGTTCTGCTCAGAATCAATGACCCCAGCCGCGCTGTTGGGGGTAGTTTTCTGTTTCGTGACAATAAAAACGGTTAAAGCGTGATTATCTGAGACGGCTGCCGTCCATAGGTGCTCTCCTGCCGGCGACGATCCGCCCGCCTCGCCGCATCCTGTAGTCGTGCGGCGGGGAGGCAGTAGCCGTGGATGGAGCGAGAACAAAAAACCTCGAGATCTCTGCGCCATGGCAGATACGAATATTTATGACGTAAATATAATTTCAAACTAACTAAAACAAGCAGTAGCGAGGCGGTCAGATCCGGTCTGAGGCTTAGGCCGCCCTGAGCCACTAAACCCTACGTGGCGGTTAAAGTGCTTATTTTGGGTCATGTGTGGTTAACCTGTTTCTTTTACTAATCAAAAACGTAGATGGACATTTTGTTTAGCGGACTAAACCAGAACGAGTAGTGTTTTCAGGCTGAAATTGGTGTAGCTTGACGCCATTAAGGCTCGACCGCCTGCGTCCATGTGAGCAGCCATGTTAGAGCAGACAACGCCCATTTACTACAATGAACAAGGAGTCACGTGAGGCGCAAGCACGCGCGCTGCCACACGGCTTATTGGCTGATTGAAGGAGGACGTCATCATTGCCACCTGCCCTCTTCTGCAGCTGCGGTCTTGTCGGTTATGCCGCGCGCGTGGCCGCGCAGGAGAGGCTGTTGCAGCCAAAAGTGTAAAGCAGTCACGGATTGTGTAGTTAGGAGATTGCACGTGCACAAGAGAAAAGGGTGTGCGCGCTCTCAAACCGAGCGGATTTGAACCGAAACGATGACAACGCGAGCTGTGCACGCGGAAAGCCGAAGTCCCCGGGCGCGCGTTCCTGTTTAGACAGGGGTAGCATGAAGAGGGAGACCCACGTGTGACACGCGCCGAGATTTCGTTTTGTAAAAAGAAAAAGGGAAAAAAAAAGTCAGCCGCGCGGGTGAATGAAAGAAACAGATGAAAACAACTCCACCCAAAAAAATAAATAGAAGACCAGGAACGGGGGGGGGGGGGGTAGGACGCGGGGCGTTCACGCATGAAACGCAGATCGAAGTTGATCGCAATATAGCAACAAAAAAATAAAATAAAAGCACAGAGTCTAATTTATGAATGAATTTCCGATTTAAAGATTTTTATTTAACATGTTTTTCTTTCCAAATAAAGGAGTCAAAAATCTGAATAAAGGGGGGATTTTCTAATAAAGGGAAATTCATCATCGGCTCCATATATACTTATGCACATCAGATTTATGAACACCGAGAACTTTCGTTCACAGCGGTGGACAGAATTTTAAAATAATTTTACAGCAACATTTAAATAATAAAATGATGTCAGACTATTGGAAGAAAATCTAATTCACCGCAAAGCAGCTGATCTAAACGATAAAAATGCGTGGAATATTCACGAAAGTGTCCAAACTTGAATTTTTGTCTTCAACCCGCAGGAAAAACTATTTCACTACAACAATAACATAAATCACATTAATTAAAGTTTAAACGTGGAGTTCTGCTGCAAACAAATCAACGTCATTTTCTCCTTTTTGAAAACCGAAGCTAATATCCACGGAGCCTCGTGAACTCTGCGTGGATCTTATCCAGTCATCCACGCGGCAGCGGTCTGGAGCTCCGTCTGCCATCGTATGAGGAGGACGTGCACGGAGGGAAGCTCCTCCTGAGCAGGAGAAAGGAGGGACTTCCTGTCTGGGCCGCGCCACACCGAGCGCGTGTGTTTGAGTGAATGGAGGTGACGTCAGCACTCGCTCGAGTGATCGGTGTGTGGAAGGGGGTGGGGGCAGCGGCAGCCAATGGAGGCGCAGCGAGCGGAGGGGCCCGTCTCTTCTGCCCACATCTGCAGCCAATCAGCGAGATGCACTGCGGCTGCGCCGTTTGAACAGCAGAGGGCCGCGCGGCTGAAGGAGCGCGCGGCTCCACGGCGGACCGAACCACCGCCGCGGACGGTTCGGGGATCCACGGCCGATCTGATTCTCTGCACGTTTACTTTTTGAAACTGAGACAAAAACAGTTTTCTAAATCAATTCACATCCGCAGCTTTAACTGGGACTTAAAAAAAACGTTGTTGTATATTTTTTATTAACAATTATTTAATATGATAATTATTTAAAAAAAGAGAAAACAGAGCAACACCAGTTAAATGTCAGCAAAATATTTGGTATGATTCAGACTTTTGGAGCTGAAATGATTGCATGACGTGTGAAATTTTCCAGACATGAGCAAAAGCCTGCAGTTCTCATGTTCAGCAGTGGAAGCAGGAGGGAAAAAAGATCTATTAGAGTTAAAGAACAAAAACACTTTAAAAAGAAAGAAAAGGTTTGTTAAATTCAACTTCCAGTTTTTCAGATAATTCATCAGCTCTGTGACCATTTTCCATGGAAGTATGTACATTTAGATTTTTATCAAGTCTACATTTTAAATAAAGTAATTTTTTTTAATAAAATAACTTTGAAACTAATTATAATTACAGAGAAAACAGGTAATTGGACATCTTCAGTTTTGTGAGAATTAAATAATCTTTACTAAATAGTTTAATAGTTTAAGACACATCAAGTGTTTTTGACTAATGAGGAATGTTTTAAAAATTCTTAAAACAAGGAAATAAAAAAACTTCTATTGCTAAAATAAACAAGTTTATTTCACTTTCTTCAAAGTTTATAATTTTTTTTTTTAAGTCCGAGATTCAACAGCAATATTCAACAACGTAGCCTTAAAATGTCCTTTTTTCATGTTCTATGTAGTATTTTTAACTTACTTACTATACTCTGATGGATAATAAACCAAATGGTTGCATCCGTGTAGCGTGTTTACGGTAACGTGTTGGGATTTATTGTGTTTTGTCACATGACCACAGTGTTTTCCTCATTCCTCGTGTTTGCTTGCGCAGAAACTTTGTATTTGTCGTCGTTTAAAAACACAAGCGTGACCCAAAAAGGCGGTTTTGGAGTGAAGGTTCAATTCCCAGACTGCCTTCACAGATCCTCCCCCAGCTCCAGGAGCTCTTCTCCTCCTTCAGGTGACCCCCCCCCCATCATGGGAGCCAGGCTGTGATACCTTTTTGCTTCGGAGGGAGGAAAGTGTTTACTTCCAGCTATGAGAGGTCCTTCTCATGCATGTTTGCTCGTGCACACACGCCTGTGAGCAGACATGTGACCAGCAGGCCCGGCCTCCATTTGACTCCTCGGCGGAGTCACGGGGGCTACATGGAAACAGCTCAGCTGGAGGAAGGAGCGTCTGGACCTGAAACCCGA
The DNA here is from genome assembly GCA_037389245.1 of Oryzias sinensis. NCBI lineage: Eukaryota > Metazoa > Chordata > Actinopteri > Beloniformes > Adrianichthyidae > Oryzias > Oryzias sinensis. The sequence goes on along the minus strand of CM074506.1, from coordinate 1,331,953 downwards.
ACCCGGCTTCAGAGAGCTCCTGCTTACAGACGTGACGGGCGGCGGCCTTGTCCGTGTTCTAGGGCCATGCTGACCGCAGAACGCCCTTTTCCCAACATTCCAGGTCCGGAAAGCTGCATTCCTGATGCGAGCGACGGAGCCTGTGCACGCACACACACACACACACACACACACACACAATCAACACACAGGCGTCCTGCAGGCCGTTTTGATGGACTCGGTGGTTCCAAAAGTGTTGCATCGTCTCGGGTTCTGACCCCAAAACCCGCCGAGCCCCTCTCCCATAATAATAGTGAATTCAAAGTCCCGCTCCGATCATCTTCTGACCCGTTTCCATAGCGTTCCCGCTGCTATTTTCAGTAGGATAGCCTTACGTTTTGAATGACAAATCTAAAGCGGCGTCGTTTTTAAGACAGTTTCTGCACCGCCCGGCAGGAGCTTAGTAAAGTCACCTGAGTTGTGGGCGAAGAGACTGTTGGTGCAGGTAAAAGCCCGACGCTTTTCCGTCATCGCTTTGGGTCTCTCAGCCTACTGGTTCCAAGCCCCTCTCAACCCTCAAGCCTTCTTATTAGCGGAGCAACAAAATAGTAGCAACTTATCAGCCCCCCCAAAGATTGTGGTTTGTACGTAAAACAACTAAAACTTTTTAAAATCGTCTCTCTGCTCCTTAATCAAAACCATTTGGAAAGTAGAAATACTCACAAAAACAATTATGAGTCAGAACTTTTCAATCTGAAGCTCCGTTCTTGAGTGTTTCTCTTTTGCAGATGATGTGCCGCTTTGGATTAAAGTTCAAAACTTTTACATTTATTCAAACCTAAAATGTCCCAAGTTTCCAAAAAGCTTTGAGCAAAAACTTTCAAAATAGATCAACGTTTGTCGTTACTTCATTAGTAAAAACATAAAAAGTTCAAACATTTTGGCTCCATCCGTCAGCAAAGAAACCAACCGTTCCTCTCCAAACAAACGTGATTTGACATTAAATACTTTTGAGCTTCTGACCCATTGAAGAGACAACCACTGCTGCACGGAGAACCCAGAGGAACATTTTTGCGTTTCCTTCGTAAAATTCCTCTGATGGAAGCCGACATCACGAGCCTCGACAAAACCAATGTTTCTGTGAGCCAAACAAAACCACGACAAATAAAGACAGTTTTTAAATTAGGCATGTTTCATTTCTTTTTGCCCACACAGATTTTCTACGACAAGCACGTCCAAAGTCCGGCCCGTGGGCTAAATCCGGCCAATGGTCAGACTTCTACCAGCCCGCAGTCATACGCGGCCACCAGCATTTTCCACAAACTGCCTGTACGATATGATGATTGTTGTTGGACAAGTTGTGTTTTAAACCGTTGTACAAGGGGCAACACAGTCGCATAATCCTCCTGTGATGCTTTCTAGTCCCTTGTTAAAATGTCAACAGTAAATGAAAAAGAAAAGCGGGGGGGGGGGGGCACAACAAGAGGACATTGACATTTTGAGTAAAACACGAAGTGTAAGGACAGCAAGGCGACCTTGCAGCTAACGGCCGCCAAAGCTGGCAGAATGAAGGTGCATAAAACGACAGAACTTTGGTAGAACGTCTTTATTATCTGTTCCATTGCAATAAAATGATTAATAAAGAGTTCATTTAATAGCTTAAGACACGCCCCCGCCCTCCCTCATGTTTTAGGGCCTCACAAAAGCTTTTTGGACCAAAGAGCCCCCCAGGGAGAATTTTTATTTTTCTAGGGGTTTTAATTGTATTTATATTGATAAATAAAAAATACATTTAAGCCGCTACAACAATTCTTTTAAAGAAAAAATAAGAAGTCATGAAAAAAATACAAATATGTATTTACAGATATTTTTAAATAAATACATTTACAAATATTTTAATATATATATATATATATATATATATATATATATATATATATATATATATATAAATATTCATCTTTCGAATTTCCTGAAAATCACTTTTAGTTTTTAGTGTTTTGCATTTATATTTAAAATCTTGTTTATGTTTTTTGCCTCCTTAACTTGCAGTAATGCAAAAAAGCGCCAAAAAATTAAATTAATAAATAAACATTATACATTTTTGTTGCTTGATTGTCAGATTTGAGGCTTAAAGAATGAAAAATGAATCTCTATACTTTTGTTCTAGCGACATCAGAACCACAGAAACTGTTTCATTTCAAAAGAAATAAGAATTTATATTTTCATAATTATTTTAACTTTAAAAATAAATTTGAATAAACTAATGCAGACATGAATTTTTATTTTCAGTGCATAAAATAGATTTAAGATAAAGACATTAGAATCAATTTTATCAGATAAAAGCTGCTACAATGATTTATTTCATTTAGTCTACATTACTTTTTGGTCTTCAGGAAAATAAAATATATAACAAAAATACATAAAATACACTATTTAACCATCAATATTTTAATAGTTTGAACTTCTTTGTTCCACACCTTTATAATCTTTTTGTAACCTTTATAATCCTCTTTCAGAGGATCTGAAAACAGAAATCGATTAAAATGAGTCCGTCCTATTAGCTCTAACTTTAAACATTTAAAGGAAAAACTCGATTAAAGGATTTAAAAAACCCTCAAATTTCACTGTAATTTTTGTTGCAACAATGTTATTTTATAATAATCTAATGAAATTATTTTACTACTTTCTAGTTGGAGGTTTTTAGACTTGAATGTATTTTTTTCGCAGCAAAAGCAACTGCATACGTCACCTTTGACGGCAGGTCTCAGTAGGGAGTACAGCATGCCGCTGGGGCGTTCACAGTTAACGGCGCCAAAGGAGGTGCACTACGATGACACAGACGGCGTGCAGCAAGGGCGGTTCCTGCGTGGAAAACAGAAACAGCGTCCCGACAGCGAATCAGGCGCCAGCGATGAAACGCCGCCGGCAATGAGCAGCCAGAAGCGTCCTCAGGATTTCCCCAGCTTCAGTCTGAAGCTCTGCTGAAAAATGTCAAAATTCAGGTCTGCTGGCCGCTCCCACACACACACACACACACACACGCACACGCACACACACACACACACACACACACACACACAGATGAACTGCAGGCCTTGGAAAACACAACGCTGCAGCAGCTTCATCTGGCGGCCCGGCGGGCCGAAGGTGAAGAGCGATAGAAACGCCAGAGTTCTCCTGAAAGTCTGAAGGAGATTTAAACCCGCACAGTCATCGCGTTTCAAGAGAAAACCCTGTGTTCAGGTTCTACCAGAGGAACCCAGTAGAGCCACACCAGAACCCGTCTGAGGAGAACCACAGCAGATCTGCTCCTCCGGGTCCATTTCTCACCGGCTTGAGCCAGGAAAGACACAAAGGTCTGGAAAATGCGCTCTGTTCGTTCCTATCAGGATGCGTTGAAATAGTTCTTACGGTTTGCTTTAATAAAGCGTAAAGAAGAAATTAACAACTATGAAATAGTTTATAACTGTTAATAAATGACTTCCTTTCAAAATAAAAGACACCCAGTGGTCCTCGTCCTGGGAGGTAGTGAGCAGTTATAATAAAAAATATTTCACTTGTGGCGCATCTTTAACAACACAGTTGACAAAACTAAGAATTGCATTGTACAATTAAAACCAAACTATTTAAGTGAGCTCCAACATATTTTTCAAACCAAAAGGTGTTTTTTAAGTTCTAAGAATTAGTTCCAAAATAGAAAATCCTTTTGCCTAAATTGTGGTACAGGCCTCAAATGAATTTTTCTGTTTTGGAATCTGACTTTGTTAACTACAGAGACTGATGATATGTCGCTTGAATTATAGCGTTAGTCACTCTAAAACTGATGGTGTGACGCAGCAATGACAGTTCCTTTTACTTTACAGTTGATTTTTTAAAGTTAAAACCTTTTTAATTTGTCTTTAACCAGAGTCACCATGGAGCCGTCTGTGGCTCTGAGGCCTCGATTGCAAAAACTGACTAGACTGACTGACTCCGCCCTTCTTGGCGTTCCAAACAGGAAGTGGCTCCAAAAAGCCAACATCCCGCAGACTTCTGGAGAAACATAAACAGCTGTTACTCATACTGGATCTGATCCTTTTTTGACCAATCGCTTGGTCACCATGACGTCACGTGACGTCACCATGTTGGATCCAGACCACAGGGTCCATTGGCTGGAGCCGGAGGTAAAGGCCGTTTTCTACGGGTGACGTCACGTCTGGCTGCGTCCGTCTCTATACACCGCCCGAGCCCTGAAGCCTCAGGTTCCAGAGCTCAGGTGTTTGCCAACTTTGGGGGTTTCCGAATTTCCAATTCCAAAATCAACAACAACAAAAAACAAGTTTGCATCAATACTCACTAGAATTGCGCATATAGACCATAATGCATTGCGTTTGAACAAGATTACGTTAAAATCAGGACACTGGACCCGAACTACATAAATCTATTAGACCAGTGTTTTTAACCTTTTTTGAGCCAAGGCGTACTTCCTCCTTGACCAAACTGCCGCGGCACACCGGCATCCAGAAATGAACAAAGGAGAAACTCATAGTCTGTATTGATGGTCAGTCCCTCCAATCTCACCTGCATTTTGGTGATAGTTGTGGCAGAAAAGAGGTAATAAAGTTGAGTTAGTTTTCTGTAATAATTTTCAAATCATTTGACATTTTTCGCTGGTAGTTGTTTTCCTCCAGTTTATTAACATGTAACCTCACAAAAAACAAAAAAATCTTTCTAAATTTTATTTATGATGGTGCTAAGGAAACTTTATTTTGAACAATATGATCATAATATGTTTGTCTGAGGTGACACAAAAAGCAACATTATATTTATATGTAGCCACTAAAAGGGAACATGTTAGAACAGAAGTTTTTATTAGTTTTCTTTTTGTCTTGATCAAAAATGAATTCTATAGAAAACTTTAACAAAAATCTTTTAATTCTTTGTAGATGATGAAATAATACTGATTTTAGTTTAATAGTGAGTTTGTTAGCCACATCACCTAATCCTGTTTCTTAAATGTTATTATTTTTTCTTAAATTTAACATCTAAAATAATCAGAGGTTCTTAGAAAAGTGTTTCAGTTGTAAAATGACTTGGACCAAACTCCTGGGATGTTTGGCTGTTAGAAACACAAGCCTGGAAGGAGAACTGGACTGTTGACCTCTGACCTCTGATTTCGTAGAAGATTAAAACTGGTTGATGCATTGGTTGTGGTTTTAAGAGCGTTTAACAGGAAGACTCATTATGCGGCCTAGAGGCGTTGTCATTTAACTTAATGCATCATGGGAGATGTAGTGATGTGAACAGACTCTCTTCTCCAGAGCTTCATTGTTTTGTTCTCTTGTTCACGGTCTGACACGGATTCTGTGAAAGCTACGTAAAGAGCGAGCTTTAGCTGGTATTTTTCTCAGAAATGAGCGACTTTATGAGCAGAATCCGGACAAGGAAGTGAAGACTTTAACCATTCTGATTGGTCGGAGCTGATGACATGTGATTAGACTCCAGAATGATTGGTGGAGACAGTTAAAGGCGGGACTTTTTCCGTAGCTGTAGCTGCGGCTAAATCTTACCGTCGTTATTCTCAAAATGTCTTTAATAGAATCAAATGAACACAAAGAAAAAAGTATTTTATGATCTTTTTCATATTCCTAACTACTCAGTGTTTTTTATCAGGGCCTGTTTGGAACACAGAGTAAAAATCCTGGAGATGGAAAATTCATTTCACCACAGGGTTGAAAATCTCTGTTTTTAGACCGGTGTCACAGCAGTCGGGTGTGCTAGATTTATTTTCTCAAATATAAAAACATTTATCATCACCAGAAGACCAGCTCTTAATGGTTGGTGATACTTTTGTGGAGCTCTTCAGGTAAACACGGATCTCTTTGCATCTTCCATGAACGATGGAGTTTTAGGGCCTCATAAAGGTTTTAGTACCAAAGAGCCCCCCAGGAAGAATTTTTCTAGAGGTTTGAATTTTATTTAGATTTATAAAAAGATTTGTTTAAAACCAGAAAAATAAGATTTATGAAAAAACACAAATATTTTTATTGAGTTACCCACCGTAACTATGGACAATTTAAAAAAAAAAATATATATATATATATATATATATATATATATATATATATATACACACCTCGCTTATATAAATATAATATAATGTATTTCATCTTTCAATTTCCTTAAAAATTAATTGTAGTATGTGGTGTTTGTACTTATTTATAAGGGAGTTTAAAATCTTGTTTCTGCTTAATGCTTCCTTGAAATGGCTAAATAAGTTGAAACGCAAAAGCAAAAAGCATAAAAAATTACCATCAAAAGTAAGCTAAATTACAAGATTTCATGTTTGTAAATTTACGACAAAAAAACGTGAAAATTTACGAGACTAAAGTCGAACATTCAAATCTTTAAGCTAGGCTCCGATAAACAGTGAACTTTGCGCGTTAAATGTATTTCCACTTTAATCTCCACTAAAGCCAAAAAAAATTCTCTGAACCATTAAGTTTGCAGATTTCTAAAATGTGATTTCTACTTTAGATTGTCATCAATACCATCAATATCCTATGATCAATGCCATCAGAGGAGTCTGGCTTTCTAACAGAAAAGTGTATCTGACTGTTTCACCGCATTTTTTAAAACCCAGATAAACTATTTTCACCACAAAAACAAAAGTAAACATTTATAAAGTCTTTTTTCATGATTACAAATAAAATTAAATAAAGACAAATAAAGTCTTTCCACCTGTCTGGATGAACACAGCTGATATCCTGACACTCAATGGTTTTCACCAATTTCCCACGATGCACTGCATCAGCCGTTAGCTCCTTAAGGCTCCTCCTAGTCATTCAATCCCATAATAATACACTTTTCAAAGCAGATTTATTCATTACTTGACATTTCTTATTGGTGATTTTCTTATTTGTTATCCTAAAAACACCTGGCCAGGTAACAACTTTAACGTGCAAATGACACTTTGGTGTTCCCATTTATCAATTAGTAATCAGTACTTTAAGGGAGTAGTCGTTGCATGTACAGGTATCCTTATGGTTACTCCCAACGGTGGCTCCTCATTATTTTGTTAATTAGCCTTTTCCCTGCGGGCAAATATTTCATTTGTTAAACATGAAAATTATCTATTTTTACAGATCAAATATTTCTATTCAAAAAAAAGAGTTTATCATAAAACATATTTTTTTCCATAATTAACCCAAACACTAACACCATGTCCCAAGTCCCTCACTGCTCGCCAAGAGGTGCATCGAATAGTCCATTCGCCGTTTTCTAGAGCTAGAGTCAACAATCAGAGGCTGGATCCCAGTTACTTCCATACAACTACTAAACTACTCTCACAGTTTTTGTCAAAGAAAATATCTTTAAATGTTTGTTTATTCTTTTAAAGCAGGGGTTTCAAACTCATTTTCATTGAGGGCCACATCAGTGGTTGTCCTCAAAGGGCCAGATATGACTTAAACATGTAACTAAATGTAATGAAAAAGTAACTCATTAACAAACTACTCATAATGTTACATAGCATAACTCATTTATAACTTTTTAAAGTGCATAGAAACATTTTTGCTTGTTACTTCAGCATAAATCCTTTTACACTTGATTCTGTTATGTTATGTTCTATGGACGGTGTTTAATGTATAGCTGCCCAATCCCATATTTCAAATCCAATTCCCCTAGATTTGAATAAATGCACAACAATTTTTATTTTTCATTTTAAGAAATTAAACACTTATATGCTCTCGTGGGCCACATAAAATGACATGGAGGGCTACATTTGGCCCTTGGGCCTCCAGTTTAACCGTGTGTTTAAACCATTAACATTTCCATCATCAAGAACAGTGGATCAACAATAATTCTTATGTATTTAATCAGTTTCCAAATTTGTGACATTTTGCCTGACATTTTTAAAAATAAATAAATAAAAAGTCATCATGGCGCCTGAATTGCATTTAAAACCCAGGATGCTGGATTATAATTTTAGTTAAGGGTTAATGGAGGGAATTCGGACGCGATTGTCCCCTCTAAAGTTAGGGTTGGTTAGCTTGCTACTGGACGAGACGCCCATGGCGAAAAATGAGTGTCGCCTTGTAGATTTTTCTACGGGGCTGGAAAATAAAGATTTCTGTTTCCATCACCTTGTCAGGAGCAGCGCCATGCTCAACAGCTGTTGCCATGGAGACGGCAGCAGGGCAACTAACCAGCCTTTCTGACAGAAGGACTGAAACTCAAACATGATGATGTTGAGGGACAAACAGGAAGTGCAGCCAGGCAGGAGGGGGTCCTGTTGAGCCCCCAACCCGATTCCGTGGGCCATGTGTGTGTGTGAGGGGGGGTGTTCTACACGACTAAAATCACATTTTAACGAGATCGCCATGGCCGTGTGCGCACGCACACACAGGAACTCTTGGGCCCCAACCAACAAGCCTCCACCCTCCTCTCTTTGTCTTCATCCCATTGCTGCCCCTCCCCCAACCTGTGTGTGCGCCTCACACCCCCAGATGTGCGTGCGCCTTGTTTTATGTTGAGGTAAGAGCAGTCGACGGACGGCCGCTTCAGAGGAACAATCGGAGCGGCGAGGTGGAGGAGGGGCGCCCAGGAGGGCTTCTTAAAGAGACAGGCCCCCATTTCTGCCACCCACCCATCCAACCATCCAACCATGCTCGCTTCCCGTGCTCCTCGTCTTCCTTCCTCTAGGGAACAATGGCTCTTTGTCATCACTTCCTTCCTCCAAATTTCTCCTCCCACGCTGCTCGTCTTCATCACCTCTGCAGTTCTCTGCGCCGCCGGCTGCTTTTGGACTCTGGAAGACTGCTTTGAGCCCAGCTAGCTTAAACCAAGAACCCCACAGATCCAAGCTCCAGGATCAGGAGGAAACATTCAACATCAGCAGAACGAAAGAACTCTCAGCATCTCTGCAGCGATATGTTCGCATGTTCGGACGGCTCATCCGGTTTAACTCACATTCCACCAAACGTTAAGTTCGAAAAGCCAAATTCCGCAGCTGAACGCCGGAAACGGAAAGATTTCTGTCTGCAAGGACATTTTCTCCCCACTTCCCAAAACAAAGGTTTTTCTTAAAAGACGTTGACTGTTTATTCTCACCACTGACTGGATTAAATTCTGTAAAAGTGGGCGGAGTCAGAGCAGACCGCTCTGGCCTCCAGCAGGCGCGTTTACCGGCAGGAAACCTTAACGGCCCATCGAGCGCCAGCAGTTACGGCGTTCATTCTGAGACTAAACGGTTTAGCTGTTCGAGAGCAGCACCTGGGCATTTGACCCCACTCCTGGTTCTGTCTGACAGAACTTCACACTCCCAGGAAGGCGACACTGCAAAAACCAACGAAAACAGAAGGAACAAAGCAGACATTCTGCTAAAAAACAAAACTAATAAACTTTTATTCGCAGCAGTATTATAACATCCAACTTCAGTTTAATTTGGTTTTGTTTAAAACAGCTGTTTGCATTAAAAGCTGCAACAGGAGGGGACGAGCTAAACTCCAACTCCAGAATTATTTTGGACAATTTTAGTAAAACAGAAAAAAGATTCCTTGGAAACGTCAAACGTCTGCAGGACGCATCAACCCTTTATGTCTTCCATGGGACTGTCAGGACCGCCGACGCGCCACAGGCGGAACATCCATCCCAACCAGAAAACGGTTGAAGCCTCAGAGAGGCGGACGCGGGTCGCCCACGCCGCCAGCGGGTCGCAAACAGCGGATCAGAGAATCAACACACAAAAGTCGCTGTCCGAAGATCCTGAGTCTTAGTCCAACAGGCGCCGCGCTCTCCGGTGAGCTCAGCCTTTGGTCTCTTCTGCTTCAGCCCTATGGTAATCTGAGCACGCCGGCGTTCTCCTCCACGGCGCCGCGCTCCGCGGAAATGCTGGGTCGGTGTGGGGAGGGTGGCGGCTCGCCAAGAGGGAGGAGAGCAGGAGAAACGGAGGCTGTGTTCCAGAAAAGGACACACCACCACAGAGGGGGGCGGGGCCTGCTGGGAGCAAGAGAAGAGGACCAATCGGCTGCTTCGAGACAGCGCCCAGCAACCAGTCACAGACGCCGCTGCCACAGGATTGGTCACACCCCCTGGGTGTCCACGCCCCTCCCCCCACCCGCTCGGCCACTGAGGACCTGCCATCAGAACCGGCCCAAACATCAGAAGAACAAGACAGGAACCGCTGGATCGACTGACCCGGTTCTAGATCTGGCTCAGATTTAGACCAGCCGGAACCAATAAAACACGAAAAGAAAAAAACTTTCAGCTTTTATTATTTTTATAATTACTCAACAGATTTATCTAATAAATTCAAACTTTTGCATCACAAAGTGGAAATAATGAGGAATTCTGACATAAAATAAATATATAATCAAATATATGTCAAAGGCTCCATTTGTAATATTTAGTTTAGTTTTATTTTTCCACGCTGTGTCACAGCAACAATTTAATATTCATTTCTCTATTGTTTTAAATTCCTCTGATGTTTTCACCGCCACAGGTGGGAACATCAATGTTCTCCTCGCCGTTCTGATCTATTGACCTAAGCTGTGGGGGCGTGGTGGACCGCGACCACGCGTGGCGCCCTTCCATCTCCGTTAAAACCGTCACCCCCTGAACCCAAACAGCCGAGCTCTTCACGCGTTTCCTCACGTCTGGACCTGCTGGAGCGTCACCATTTTATCTTTTGGGTTAAACACGCTATATAGGAGCATGTCAGTGGACGAAAAGCATCACACGTATGTGCTTCATTGAAAAAAAAAAAAGGTTATTTAAGAATGCTCCTCAGCTCCACTATGGATCCTATATGCTTCTCCTCTGAAGCTCCGACCCCTTCCCACACACAGACCCCTTCCCTCATTCTACATCCACATTCCTGCATGCAGTTTTCCACACAATAAGCCAACCACCCCCACCCCCAACGGCAGGCAGCAAGCATGGCCAGGGGTCAAAGGTCGGGGTTGGCCTACCAGAAGCTGATAGTGTGAGTCTGATGGCAGAAAAAGAGCAGATTCAACCTTTATTCTGCAGAAGAAAACTGACCCTCCCACAGGCGAGGCTGGCTCCTCCTAAAACGCCCCCACCAATGGCTACACACACACACAACGTACACACACCTCGGCTCCATTTTCAGGAACTGCTCAGCAAAAACAGCAGTTCTGGATCCTGACTTGACATGAGCTCTGGTCCAAACACTGCAAGAATCCTCCATTTACACACCGAACCAGAACCGCTATGACAGCCAGCGACAACGGCGGCGCCTCAGGAAATTCACTCACCCAATGTAGGAATGTGTGCACAAAAAGACACAACAACTACAAACACTGCAGGATCAGCTGAGGGACAGGACCGGCACAGCGGGTCGACCAACGCTGCAGCGTCTCAGGTGGATCCCTGCAGCAAAAACCTCAAACCAGATTTAATCCACAGGAAAAAATCCACACAACCTGAAAGCCACACAGATGGATTACACCGGAAAAAATCAAACACAATTCAGTGTTTGAAATTTATTGTTACCTTCTAAATAACAAAAGGGTGTGTCACCGTGGGCCCCACAATGCGTGCAGCAGTATACGCGCCACCACGGAAAACGTTTTCTCGCGTGAGACAAGCATGATCCAGTTCAGTTCTGCCTGAACAAAAACCCCTAAATATCCCGGACCGTGTCCTGCTGCCCGCGGCTTCTGCGACCTCGCAGGTGGCGGGGCCATCTTCTGAACAAAGCCCGCCCGCGCTCGGATGGGGATGAACTTGTTCTTCTCCAGACTGAGGTTGACTAACATTTTCGTACGTTAAGCTCCACGTGCGTCTGCGGCCCCACGCACGCGGGGAACTTTAAAACGTATTAATGGTCCGGGCAGGTGTGGGCCTCCAGCGTGACCCGGCACCATCACAACAAGTCACAGCAGATGTAACACGTGACCCGCTGCCACGTCGCCCCCCCAATCGGGGGGATTGCTAGGCTTCACGCGAGCCGCCATGCGCCCCCGTTTAGCACCGCTTTCTGTGCTCACGGGCGCGTGCACACATAATATTTAAACCAACCTTTATTCACCGAAAAATGCATAAAGCCTCAGCGGGCTCGCGGAAAGACCGCACGCGCGGCAGTGAAGCACAAATGGCGGTGCAGCGCGCGGTGCTCATCTCGAATCTGTGCCAAAGGTTACGAGCAGAAGGAACGGCCTCCACGAGAATGTTGAGGTTCTGGAACGGGCTCGGTCCGGTCCACGGCTACTGTGGCCCAAAACAAAGCAGGAACTCACAGTTTTTATTTCACGCCAGAGCGTGGGTCTCTCAACACCGTGGAACTGGAGAAATTCCACGGTACCTTAATCACTATTTTCAAAGAAAGATACAAATTTAAAATGAAATGTAAATAAAAGTTAGGGGTCAACACATGCCCTCACGCGAGCAGCGTGGAAAAGACGTGTTTACGTAATCACTACTAATTCAATGCAGGCAGTGGTCACGCTGGTGACCTCACCGTCACTGTGACACCGGAACCCAGCTCCAGAAACCCCTCCCCCTCTCAGCAGGCGAGTCAGGGGCCTCATAACACATGACAGGGGGGTGGGGGGGTCTGCCCTACCTTTGCTTCTTGGGGACGGAGTGCTCCACCTCGATACGTTTCCCTTGAAGTTCCACTTTACCTGGAACAGACAGAACCAGAGGCGGCCGTTAGAACCGGGCTGCAGCGTGCTAGCCCCTCTGCCGTGAAGGCCTGCGTGGAGGTGGGGGGGAGGGGGCACTTTCTCAACACGTCTGTAGAAACCGATCCTTTGCAGGAAAGCTGGGGGCTCGTGGGTGTGCAGCGCGTTCTGAAAGGGCTCCCACGCAGGGAAAACTGGTTAAATTTCGAAGGGATCGTGCGTGGAATCCGGGTGTTTCTGCACGCTTCACACACCAGCAGAGAATGCGGCTCAGGGACGCATGCGTGTGTGTGTGAGACTGCGTGGGGCCTGTTGGTTGCAAACACGCGAGTAAGTTCAGTTCTGCGGGTCATCTGGCAGCCGCTCCGTGGGTGCAGCCCTGGTGTCGTGGGTTCCCGTGTGATTGCAGCAGTGCGTGGCGGTGCACGCACGGTTCTACAGACCCTCCCGCAGCAAAAAAAGTTGAAGGATTATCTTGGTTCACGCATAACCCGCGAGGACAGGGGGGGCCCGCAGCTCCCACTGACCGGACGAACGGAGGCGCTCCACGCACGGTCACTCACCGGAGAAGGTCTCGATCGCTTTCATGGCCCACTGGTCGTCGGGACAGTCCACGAAGGCGTAGCCGTTCTTCATGAGGAACTGTCCGGTGTAGGGGATCTTGTGCTCGTCGAAGGTCCTCCCCAGGTCCTCGGCGGTCACGCCAAATCGCAGATTCGATGTACAGCTTGTGCATGGCGGAAGAATTCGCCAAGTCCAAAAGAAAAAGGGAGAAAAAAAAGGAAAAACAGGCAGTAACGCTAAAATTTCTAAACTACGGGAGAATATCTTTGTAAAAAATCGTATTAACGTCAAAATCTGTCAGACTGCTGTCAATCAAAGTACCGCCCCGGCGCGCCCGGAAAAGTTCCGTCTCCTCGCAGCACAGAGCCGGTGGTCGTGAACAGGTGGAGTTAGATCCGGTGAGGACAAACGGAGCCGCGCTGCAGCCTGCCGGTGATGATGGCTCTACGGTGGAGGAGTGGGGGAAGTATGGCGGGAGCGGGTCGGCGGGGATGTTTTCCTCTCTTTCTCCGACTCTCCCTGCCTCTTTCGGCGATCTGTCGGCAGAGGGCTGACGCCGCCCCTCCGCCGACTCCATCGGTTTCCCCTGCAAGGAAACCACGTGGTCCATCTGGAGTAAAGAGAACCGGAAGGGGAGGGGCAACCGCCCGTGACCGACAGTACCTTGTGTTGACGCGCGTGCGTGTTAGTCATTGAAACATAATGGGTATTTTGATTCTGCGTTCGCGGTAGTTGCGCGTGTACAAACTGAATTAGACTCTCGAGCGGTTTAAAGCTCAGAGCGAGAACCTTCATTTCAGGTAACAGTGTTTTTCAGAATCAAAGAGACCATCCTCGTGGAGGTGCAAATGTTTCCATTACACCTCTGCGTAGATTCACGTCATAGTTTTGGATCTTCAGGCCCAAATTTGAAGCCGCTGAGTCAAAATGTCAGACGTAACAGTCCCAAACACTCTAGTGTCGCAGACGGTTCCGTCACCTGGCCAGGTACCAGGCGCCCTTTGGAGGAAGAGGCGGCAGGTTACAGGTGCTCGAGCCGTCCTCGGCCCGCTGACCCCCCCCAAACAAACATGGCGGTGTTACGACAGTTCCCGCTTTATTTATGACTGAAACTCGGGCCTGGTGGATCCTGGAGGTCACGGTGGGAGAACCGGGTCCGTTTGGGTTTACGCCGGAGCCGGAACCACCTAATGCACGCGAAGAAGCCCGTTAACCCCTGATGAGGTAACTGCCAGCTCCCTCCAGGGAGTGGTTGGGCCTTTCCTTCCCCGCGTGCAGCGTACAGGGAGTTTGCGCCGTAACACGCCCCGTGGACAGGTTCACGGGGTGAGGCGGCCTGATACCATGTCACGCCATCACGGCGTCCACGCAGCTCACGCCGCACGGCCGTGGCTGCTTGAAAATGCCCCCAAAACACAAAATGGAACCAACCCGTTAACATGGCGGCGGAGGAGCCTCGCGCCTGGATGAGAGGAGCCAGTGACGTAATTTCAGAGGAGGTCACGTGGTTTGGCTGTTCATTGAAGTCAACAAGTGAGAAAACCAGCCAGAAAAGAGGTTTTCCTCACTGAAAAACGCCTTAAACTGAACGGGAACCTGACATATCCATGACTAACGCACTTCCAGTTACGACATACATGCTAAACTAGCTTAATAAACTAAATGCAGGCTATGATGGAAGAAAGCCAACGCCTAAAAGGATGTATTTAAATCAGTTAACATAAAATGCCTATATATATATGGATACATTTAGCCTTAGTTGTTAAAAGTTTATTACTTTTAAAAAGGGTTGTTTAATGATAATACATATTAAGCTCATCGAATTGAAATGTTTATTCATTTATAAGTAAACTATCCTAATGTAAAGATGTAGAGTTTTCTTTTGACCATCTTGAGTTTTCTGATGTTTGTAGTGGTTAATAAACAGAACAGAAGAGAAACGAATGAGACAGACGTCTCAGACACACATGAAGTCATGACACCACAGAGAAGCAGCGTTTTTATTGGTTCACTTGTCAGCAGGTAAAGCGGTTTACTGAGTTACCTGTGGGCAGGTGTGACTGTTCTGTTGGCCCGAACGATTCCAACAGGAAACCCAGTCAGCCTTGGTTTCCTGACTTTCCAGAGACAGAACCTCTATGGAAAGGTGTTCAGGTGTTCCTAAGAACAGGGCTTGTGTTTCCTACAGAGCAGAAACCATCTTCATCACAGAGCCAGACTGGCTCCAAGAAACCCTCCTCCTCTTCATCACAGAGGCAGACTGGCTCAAAACCCTCCTCCTCTTCATCACAGAGCAGACCCTGGCTCCTTCTTCAAATCTCCCGTTGACGCCAGACAGCGGTTTCAGGTTTTTCTGAACCCGGCGATTCGGACATCCTTAGCGAGCAGAGAGGTCTCCTGGAGGACACCGCCTCCCACCTCCAGCATGGGAGACCCCATCTGGGCTGCCTGGCCGTCAGCAATCGTCCAGCGTGGAGGTTAAGTTTACGGAGAAACTGGACGGGGGTCCGTCTCTTGCACCGATGAAGACACAGGGACTCGGACGCTCACCGTTTCCATGGCGACCCACGAGCAGGCGGTCTGGGTGTTCGGTCTGACGACGGACCCCGGCTCCTCTGCCCATCCCCCGGTGCTCAGGAGGCTGTTGTCACGGTTTACCAGTCTAAACTCAAGAAAACCAGTTTGCTTCTGTCAGTCAAATGTGACAGAACTTCAAAGGGATTCAGAGGAGAAATGAGAAAACCAGACGTCTGCAAAAACCTCCACAGCTCTTCTGTGTGGAATGTTGGATCCTCGGTTCCAACATGAAACCTGCCTTCCATCCCAGAATCCGCCCCTCTGTCCCCGCGGAGGCCGACCTCACGGGACGCGTGGGAAATCCCAGAGACTCTGGATCAGGAATCCTGTAAAGGCGGGAAAAGCAGGAAAGGTCAGAGGAGAACAAAGAGCAGGGGGGGGGGTGGACCCCGTCTGACCTGCATGGGGGGGGGGGGTCACCTGCGTCCGACACTGCTAGCCTCCAGCGGCCCGGAAACGCCTGCTCCGGGACCCCACAGAGCCGCCTGGAGAGTTCTCGCCGGTCCTGGTTTCTGGCAAACGAGTCGCCAGCCGAACCGGACCCACATGACCCCCCTCACCTGGGTGACATCACATAACATGCAGTCATGAGGCTGATCGGAACCATACCTGGCGTCATTTCACACGGTGGACGGAGCGGCGCTGCAGGAGACCCGGTAGAACCCGACCCAACCCTCTTTAAATCCACCTCTGGTTGAGGCAGAACCATCTTTCCCGACCAGAACCCTCAGAACTGAGTTCTAACCGTTCCAGGTGGATCCCGTCTCCGTCAGCGTGTTTTCTCTCTAATCAAGCGGTTTGAATCAAAAAGCCACACGGAGACCCGACACCGTTCAGATCCAGCCGGGTTCCCTCCACGATGGAGAACGGAGAACCTCCTGCAAGAACGGTGCGGTCATCTCAGTTTCAATCGGCACGTGGAACATTGCAGGAAACCTAAAGCGACTTCGTTTAACAATTCATTCAAAGTGGACATTTGTCACATCTATATAACCTAAATAAATTCCCTGCTCCTGAACAGTTTTCCCAGATTCTTAGATCTTCTTCCAGATCATCAAGTTAATGAAATCTGTGTCCAAACAAACAAGTAAACTAGAATGAATGTCAAATCCATTCACATGTTAGTTTCTAAAGTTCACACTGTTGTTTTCCATCAGAGAATCCAAGGGAACATTCTAGAACATTCCTAGAACATTCTAGAGACTGGATGGTCTGTGACTTTATTCACAGTCTGTCACACATTGGACTGGACTTTTTAGACTTTTCTATTGTAAAATAGCAGCACGTAAATATTTTACCACTCATGTTGTGCTTTTTTCATGTGTTGTAAACGTAACCGTTGAACCTTTTATCCTGTTGATAGGCTCTGTTCTAATAACTTTAGCATATTTATGTATATGCACTTTGCTAAATCAAATAAATAATAAAATGTGACTTCAATTCTGGACTGGTGCATTTTGATGACATCACGTGTCGTCCGCTGTAATTGGTCGGTTCTTACTGTACCATATCTGTTAATGAAATGATTTTTTAGTGGTTCAGGTCGACTCAATTAACAACTAGCTATCAATCTGATTGGACAAATGGATTCATGGTTTTTCCCCCACTCATTTAAATCAATTTGTCCTTTTAAAATCCGTTTAGGAGGATTTTTTTCATCCTGCTGACGGCTGCCGTCGCAGTGAGGCGTGAAAATCAAAAAACTAAATGTTTATTTCATTAAAGTCGAACAAATTCTCCTGTTTTTATCATTAGAATTATTCTCATAATCAGTTTTTCTTGTTATCTATATTATTTTATCTGAACTTCTGACAGACTTAAGGTTAAATCAAAGACATTTCTGACTCCTTAAACACTTTTATGATTATATTTTTGCAGATTTGGATCCAATAATAATAATCTAACATCAAAGTTTATTATATTTTTGTTTTTGTGAAATTCCTCCAAACTGCAGAGAAACTAAATACTAAAACATTTAATGTTTAAAAAGTCTTTACAGGATTTCATTGTAAATTAAATTCATCAGATTATTTTCACAAAGTTAAAGTCAACTCTTCAAATACATAAATCATTTCTTTAAAGCAATTTATTGTTTTAATTAGAAGGAAAGAAACTAATTGGAATAAATGTATTTATATATTTTATAACTTATTTTCCACGTTTGTTCATTTTTAATTATAATTTAGTTTTTTTCCTAAATTTACCTGATGAATTAATTGGTATTGAAATGAATTGAAATCTAAATCAAATATAAATTCTGTATTTTGGAATCAATTTGATTTTTTAATTGATTAATTAAAAATTGTTTGATTGATTAATTGAATTCCAATCGCATTTTCTTGTTTCTGGATCCAAATCTGGAGCCGGCGTGTTCTGAAGAAGATCGCTTTGGATCTGTAACAGATGAAAAAACCCGACCAGAACTGGAAACTCTCTGGACGTTTTCTGCGTGAAAACGACCCGCAGTTGCAGAAACGGAACCGACACCAGAACCCGCGCGGGTTTTCCGCTCCGGTTCAGTCGGATGTTCCTCCAACTTCCGAAGTTCAACCCGGACCGTGGAGAGAAGTAAGGAACCAGCTTCGGATCGAAGACTCCACAGACCAGCAGAACCAGAACCGAACCCGCGTCTTTAAAGAGCCGTGGGGTAGAGCTCGCGGAGGTGCGCTCGCGCTGCCCCGCTTCCGCTCAAGCTACGCCCGTTTTTCCGCGCTACTTTTTTTTTCCATTAAAGAGAAGATTCCAGACTCACCGAACCGAGCCCGACCGTCGGGCCAGAAACAGTCGCGCGGCAGCCTTCGCTGCTCGGGGAGCACGCGCACAAAATGGAGAGGGAAGGAAAGAGGAGGAGACAGAGGAGAAGAAAACAAAAACAACGTGATGCCCCAAAATAAAGACGGGATAGTTTCACGAACACATTTGCAGAACCAGAACCTGTCCAACCCAACAGTGTTCTCCTTCCTCCAGAAACCCAAACTTCTTCCTCAAACCGTCTCTTTTCTCCGTTTTTCTAACTTTTAATCAGATTGAGGTCCTCCTCTCCGGCGCGCCGCTGCCCCCTGGCGGCAGCGCCGCGCCACTGCAGCCGGGCCTTCATAACCCGGGCCCCTGGTGCTGGAGCAGGCCTGGGGGGGCCTGGAAGGCCTCTGCTGCATAACGCACGCAGCGTTTGCCTTCTGTCACTGGTCACGCCCGCAAGAACAGAACAGAGCTGTCTGGACTGTTGTTGCCCCCCAGACCTCACCCCCCACGAGGTCGGCACGCGCACGCGGCAGGTAAAACATAAAAGCACGCGCCGCCATCCACTCTCATCTGCAAAGATCGTTTTTCACGTTTTTCAAATATTCCAAACGATCAATAAAACGGAAGTGGGGGGGTGTCGTTTTTTAAAGATCCGCGGGACTTTTTTTTTAGGTTAAAAGTGATTTTAATTGATCAGCGCGCGCGCTGGGATTAACTAACGCGTCGTTTGAGACAAACTCTGGAACTGGGGGGGAGGGGGGTCACGCCAGCCCTCCCCCCTCTCATCCACAAAAACAATCGAAGAAATTGTTTAAATAATTAAATAAAGAGAAACAAAACGGCGCGCGGCCTCCAACAAGCCCAACGATTTTCCACAAAAATCCACCGCGTGCTCCGGGTCAAAGCCCCGCCCACAACCACCTGCACGCGTGTGCGGCGATCTGTCGCGCCTCCTGCGAAAAAGAGCTCACCGCCTTTTGACCCCCGAAAGGCGCGTGAGCAAGGTTTCTTCAGACGCGCATGCACCACGCACGCTCCCAGTAGCCAGAAAGTACAAAAGAAAAAAAAAGCAAATAAATTATCCAAACAATTATTGTTGCTTTAATTTGATTATTTTCATTGCTTTTTATAATATTTGTTCCCAAATAAGGTAATTTCACTTTTCTGACGGTTTCAGCAAATTTCATCTCAACACGAATTTATTTTTATTCTGTTTTCCGAATTCCATCAATTCTTCATCCAGTCATCAGCCAGTTCTGATCCAGTCGGCTGAAGCCTCAAGAACAGTTCTGGATACTCACAGAAAGCGGAACCCCTTTTCTTTGGGTCCTTCTTTACTGAAGCAGAACCTTAAGAATCGGAACCAATTCTGCGGTTTGTTTCTGCAGCTTCGCTCTGGCGCAGTGGTACTTCCAAATATAGAAAAGATGAAACTCAAAACCGTCAGTTTGATCCGAACATTTGACAAAAACGCAGAAAACTCTGCTTGTTACCGGAAGGAACCAGAGTCGCATCCTTCGAACCCGCGTCTCCCGGAGTTTCCGTTTTTGAATTTCAAATTAAAACAGCAGGAAGTGGGTTTGAGGTTTCATCCAAAAGCAACAATTTCAGCGTTTTTTCTATTGAATGTTTGAATATTCCTACATGTATTGATGTCCGTTTACATCACATCACACCAGATCCTGGTTCAGGATTTAGTTTGTTCGACTTAACCGTTTTGTTAGACTTTAGTTCGGCTTCTGCAGAACCAACGGCTCCTGAACTGAAGGCCGCCAGACTGAAATCTTCTATCCTGAAGTCTTTTTTTTTTCAGGTTTAATCAGAACCATCATGACTGGGCGATCACTCCAGGGCAGTTTCTGGCCTCTGATCCAGATGCTTCGTCCTTCAGCTCTCCCAGCTTAAAAATACCGTTCAGGTTTTCAGATTCAGCTTCAAGGAATGTCGTATTTCTGTTCAACTGGAATATTTTCTCATCAAAAAGCAAAATTTCTCAGGAATTCAAGAATTTTTTTTGTTTTTGTTTAAAACGGCAGAAATCTGCAGTTCTGAATGCAGATGGGAGAGACAGCGGACCAGAGTCTGGACCGGTTCTTTTGGACCTCGGTGCTGCATTTGGACATGTTACTGCAGAAGCTGAATCAGCGTCGATACAGAACCGGCCTTAAGCCGATCCGTTCTGTAGACGAGTTTCTCTCAGACGGCGGTACCACCGGGTTCTGTGCTCGGTCCAGTCCTGTTGAGCTGGACCGGCCCCGCAGCAGGAGTGTAGATGTGGGTGGGGTTCTGGTCCGGATTCCGGGTCCAGGAAGGTGGCAGTGGTGGTGATAATAAAACATTTTTATTTGTATAGCGCTTCTCTAAATACTCAAAAGACTACTTTACAAGAAAAGCATGAAAGGAATAAAAATACACGTTTAAAAAGAGAGACGAGAGGCCAGAGGGATTGTGGGTAATGGGTCAACACCATGGGATCAACAGAATCTAACTACGTACTGGATCCGTCCATCAGCTGGTCCCGCTCAAGGAACCGTCGGGTCAGCAGTCGGGCTGCTGATGAAAGTGCTGCTGACGAAGGTGTAACACTGTGGGGGGGGCTGCAGCGGGCGTGGGGGGGTCCTCAGGAAGCAGCACTCTGGGCCTGAGACCGCGCTGCTCCCCAAGCAGAACCGCTCGGTTCTGGACCTGAAGGTTCCTGAAGGTCTGATGACCTTTGAACGGGGTCTGGATTTAAAATACTTTTCAGTAAAAATAGGTTTTCCATTCAACACAATGAAAGGTGGGGGGGGTAAATATTTTCATAACTAGCACAGGGTGGGGGTGCTGATAGATTGTTACCTGGGGGGGTCAGTTAAGGGCACAGACAGTTTAACTTATATCAGTACATGATCATACATGGGGGGGCACATTGTTTTTAACCTAACTACTTAAAAATCAAAGTCTGCTGGTTCAGCGCCCCCCCCCCTCATCTGCCGCCACGCCACAGGCCGGAGCAGGCTAACGAGGGGGGGGGGGGCCCAGGAGTCCCCCCAAAGGGGGGGCGGGGGGGGGGCAGGGGTCCGAAGGGGCGGGGTCAACGGCAGTCTCATTGATTGTAGAGGGAGCGCTGCTCCCAGGGCATGGCCTGGATGGTCCGTGGGACGGGGGGGGGCTTGAGCGAGGGGGCTCCGTTGGGATGGAGGGCGTGGCCGATGGGGTTGATGGTCGTGAGGGGCCGCTGGGGGGCCAGGGAGAAAGCGTCCTGGTGCTTCGGCTGTGGAGAGAGGAGGAGAACCGGGAAAGGTCAGAGGAGCTTGGGGGGGAATCTGTAACGGTGTAGTGGGAGGGGGGGCTCCTACCATGGGGTTGGCGCTCAGTCGGGTGTACCCCGGGCTCATCTCCTTCACCTCAGACACCAGGGGCTGCAGCAGGGAGTAGGAGGAAGACGGCGCGCCGCCGCCGGGGGAGACGTACTTGTTGGAGGCGGAGCCTCTCATGCTCTGCTGGCCGCTCTGAGAGGACACGGAGCTGGGACGGACCTGCAACCCCCCCCACACACAAACAAAGCATCAGCAACAACCCCACAGACCTGACAGGAGACTCCTGCTTCCTACCCAGTAGCGGCTTTAGGGCGGTACGGGCGATTGCCCCGGGTGCAAACGTAGAGGGGGGCGCCATCCCCGTGCTTGGAGGAAATATAATCTGTGCCTCTGTCGGTTTTCTATTTTCTGTTTATTTTTTATTTCTAATTATTAATATTTCCAGGCTTGTTCATATTTGTATTGTTTTTATGGAGAACAAAATATTATACATTTTTTAAGGTTTAACTTGATTTATTCTGGATTAATATTCCTGTTTTTATTCATATTTGTATTCAAAAAGTTCCGTTTTAAATGTTTTAAATGTTTATCTTGTTCTGAAACCTAAAGCGTGTTTTGGATTTAGGCCCCTGTGCGACTGAGATTGAAGTTAGTGTAGAACCGCCGCTGTTCCTACCTGGTGGGGGTCTGGCAGAGGCTGGCCTCCCTGCCCCCCCTGGGACATGGGTGAGACGCAGTGGGGGGGCAAAGCTTCTTGCTGGGGGTGTCCTGCGTGCTGTGGCGGCATCATGGCGTTATTCTGCTGCTGCTGCTGCTGACGGCGAGGAGCTGTCGAGAAGTTGGAGCGCCGGCCTGCAGTCTGGAGAGGGGCGGGGACAGACGGGGGTGGGGTTAGAGGTCTGCCCCCACACCGAGGGTGAGGAAGGGAGACGCGTGGAGCTGCATTCTCTTCCTCTCTTCATGCAGGTGTGACGATGGCCGCACTCACACTCTCAGACATTCCCTAACATCTGCCGTAACCATGGAAACGGCTGAAGCCTTCACAGCCGTTCGGTGCGGATCAGAACGGATTCTGGAACGGAAGAACCATCAGAGCTGGACGTGAGGACGGTTCCAGTCCGTCAACAACCGGCGCACTCTCATCACAATGCTTCAGTGCCTTGCTCAAGGACACGACCGTTGTCCAGGATGAGAACCGACGAGCAACGCTGGACCTCCCTGAGCTACAGACAACTCCACCTTACGAGGACAGACCCGGAAATCCCCGCGGACGCCCACCGTCTGGGACACGTGTGGGTCACATGACCTCTAGGCGGGTTTCTGTCTCTGGTTGGGTCAAACCACGGCTGAGCGGGTTTGCCGAGTCCCCTAAAGACCTTGGAGGCCAGAACCTGATGGTTCTGCTTGGACAGCCGCTCGCGTCTTTTCTGCCCCCTATCACGGTTTCATCTGGTCTGATGTGGGAGGACTCCCCAAATGAGGGGCGGGTCCTGGACGCCCTGCGGACGTAGAGGAAGGGGCACGGCTCATGTCAGGGGGCCTGCAGGTTTGAACCAAGGAGAACGTCAGGCGGAGGGGGGAGGCGGGGCCTCTGCTGGTCTTACAGGAACACAATCGCTTTGAACCCGTACCGGTTCTGATCAGAGTATTGATGAGCATCTATGTGTATTGGACCCGGACGTGGCGCTGACACCGATCTGGATCCACAGCTGAACCAGGAACAGGACTGATGTGGACCAGAAGGCAGCGTGGAGCTCAGACAGAGGAGGGCGGAGCTAAAGGAACGGCGAAACGACAGCAGGTCGAGTATCCGAACCCCCTCTGATGAAGATGATGATCCCGCGTTTTACTTACGATGAAGGACACCGAGTCTTTCTTCAAATCGGGACTGAAAGATGCGGCTGGAAAAAGAACCTTTTTTGTGATGCTGGGTGGGGCCACAAGCTCCCTGGGGGAGGGGTTGCTCCGCCCACAAGTTAGAGGTAAAGTTCTACAGAACTCCTGCCGCTCTGCAGAAACTATGTCCTAAGGAAACGACACAGGTTTTTAGCTTGGATCTGAAAACATCACGAAGAGACTCTGAGAAAAACCATCAGAAGTGGATCCCAGTGGGACGTGCGGATCAGAACCAGATTCGGAATTTTTCCTGAGATTCCGTCTCTTTCGTTCCTGACATGAAGGAAAACCGGATGTTTCTGACAGACCTGCAGATCCCGCAGAGCCTTCGCCCTGTTCGTTAAGCCTGAACCGGATCCGGGACCGGTTCTGAATCCCAGCATGCATTGGGGCTCTGACAGAGCAGGCAGGGTGGAGCCAGAGAGCGGCCCGAACCCGCACGGACCCCCCCCCCCCCCCCAACACGGTTCGGAGGCTTCACTGCACTTCGCTGACGGGGCCTCACACACGCTCACTGACGCACACACCAACCTGGTTTTTGGCGGCGGCGCTGCAGCGGTGCTGGGCCAGGTCCAGCATGGTTCTGTAGCTCTTAAAGCAGGACGGGCAGTTGAACCGGTTCTTTTGAACCAACCCACACACACACACACACACACACAAAAACAAACAAACACACACACATAAGTTTGGATTACTACACTTGTGCATAGCATCGTGAGACCCTGAGCCTTTCCCTGGACCGGTCCGGACCCAGAACTGTCCCTGACTGCGCAGCCCGTGCCGGGTCAGGAGGAAGCTCTTCTCCCACGCGGCGCGGAACACAGACCGACGGTCGAGGCAAGCATGCGGAGTCACGTGACATGCACACATCTGGCAAACATGCACATCCGCTCCCACACGTGCACGAGCGTCCGCTGCAGGCCGGGGACCGGAGGACCGGCGCCGGCTCTGGACCGGCTCCGGTCCTCCAGCTCTTCCCGGAGGAGGTGAGCGTCTGCCGGCAGGTCCACACAACCCTTCCCTCCAACATCTGCAGCGCCAAAACCAGCTGCATCACTGAGGAAGACTCTGACGAAGGTGTCCCCCGTTTGAAGTGAGGGGTTCAGCTCTTCATCTTAAAGCTCCTGCTGGTTCAGAAACCTTCACTGAAACCTTCGGTCCACTCGGCCTCCCTTCATTCTCACAAACAGGCCCGGCTGTACCGTCAGAACCGATGGAAAGGAAGGCGACGACACAAAGACGGAGGGGGAATCCATGAGGAATGTGTGCGTTTATTTACCAACGGACCAAAATCCACTGAATGTGTTGATGGAACGACGAAGTTCTGCTCAAGTCTGGATCCTGGCAGAAACTGAGCTGCTGACGTTCTGCCAGAGGAAAACGGGTCAAATGGACGGTTGTGATAGCAGAGGAGGGTTCTGAAGGAGCAGAGGCTGCTCTGCAGACAGAACACACACACGGCTGTTGGCCTAACGTCGGAATGCTAAAATCAAAAATCTGCTTTCATCCCAGCGGGAAGAGAGGCTTTTAGCTGCCAGTTTATTCAAAAATACAACTCAAATGAAACAAACTGTTCAAACGTTTGAGACCACCACCTTTAAAGGACTGAACCTGCACTCCCTGCTAGTTTCTAAAAGCTAATCTTCTTCTTCAAAACGCGGTTCAGCTGCTGCAGCCAGAGGCTGGAATGACTGACAGAAACCGTCTGAAAGAGCATTTTCCGGATAAATGCTGCTGTCACAATCATTTAGGGGTTTAGGCGATCTGTCTCAGACGGTGGCGGCACGAGGACGGCCTCCTGCTGAGGCGGGACGCAGTGACTCTGGGAAAAACATGTCACCAGCACTGAGCTGGAGGATCCAAAGGACTGTCGGCCAAAACACGGGACGGTCCGGATTTACGGCTATCACGAGAGCATCACCTGTCAGTCTGCAGTAAACTGACACGACAGCCATCCCTCGCTATATGGCGGTTCCTCTTTTGCCGTCACTTTTAAGCCTGTCAATCAATCTCCTCTGTGCCGTTCCGTTCGTCAAATCTCCATAAATCTCTGTTTTCGTTCTATAATCCTGGTCGTATTTTCCTACGAGTTGTGTCCGGGAAAACTGGGCTTTCTGCACATTTATCCACGGAGGATCAGGAACTCTCTGCGATTGGTCGACTGAGTAATTCATGACGTCATGTGTTCTGCAGACGCTACTGAGGAGGTTTTTATTCTTTTTCCTCCCTTTCTATTGACAGAAAATCCTCCTGATTTGATCCATCAGAGCTGCAGATTCCAGACGTGGAAAGTCGGAGGGAGGTAACCATGAACACGGCGAAGCTGCGTTCACGTCGCCCTCGGCAACGCAGGCTCCACTTTCAACCGATAGTCTGTGGAAACGCGCGTTTCGGGCTTCGCCCTCATGCGTCGCTACGTACAGAACGCGCCGCCATTGAACGCACGTTGAGAGTTCAACCGGTTGAACTTTGAGGTTGTGTTCCTTCCCAGAGTGCATCAATGCTCACTAGATCGGTTAATATAGACCACAATGCATTGTAGTTGAACACTTTTTGCCAACAAAATGTATTTAAACGTATTTTTTTGATAAACCATCAACGTTTTTATCTTCAGAAGACGGTGGATTCATAAAGAATCGTTGCAAAACGCTCATTAATCAGATTTTAACTTTGTGAAATCGATGACATCGTATCCGCCGTTACAACAAAACTAGCTAGCGTAGAGTCCGAATTGCTTATACAATTGCTAATATAGTGCGGCACTATGTGGTTTTTTAGTGGTTAGGGTGGGAATTCAGACACAGCCTGACTCTCAAGGTTTGGTGGTCACTGATTGGTCGACACATTGAAGGCCTAGAACTCAGTTTTAATGGCTTTTTCTCAGCAGGGATCCAAACTTTTTGTCATGATCGGTTTTGCGCCTCTGCCTGCGACACGACTCTGGATCCAAGCGGTCCGAAACGCCGCAGTGACAGCTCGCCACACACGTGACGCTGGACAGATCCTGCAGGAGAAAGGGAATCCTACGAGAGGGAAAGCCCGGCCGCCGTTTCCCTCCAAGAGCAGAAGACGAAACGACGGCGGGAGAAGCTGCACGGCCATCGGAGCGTTCGGCACGAACAAGAGGAAACACAAATGGGACTGCAGTGTCACGGCATCCACGGAAGCATGCAGCATCCTCTGCACACGCGAGGAAGCGTCACGCCGGCGCCGCCGCGTTTAGGGATGTCCTGATCTGATCACATGATCGGAAATCTGTCCGGATCCCCAAGACTCCATCAAAGTCGCATCCAGTTTAGGGATCGGATGTTTGTTTTACCGTTTCCAAGTATTTATTACAGATAATATTCTACTAGAAATCTATGGGGTCAAGTTAGGGTCAAGTTAGGGTCACCTTAAAGCCACGGAAAAACCAGATCTGACAAAACAACAGAAGAATCAGTTTTAAACTCAACAGTATTCTTTGTGAACTTGAAGGAATGATTGACAATTTTGACACAGTAACATTTGGGAAACAAATATTTTGAACTTAAAAGAAATTTTGAAATTTAAAAAAATAGTAAATGTAAAACTTGAAAGTAAAAAAACCTTGAAAGCAAACAGCTGCTCTTTTCTATTTTCTTTCAGACCTCCCTTCAGTTTCAAGTCAGACTTTTGAGACGAGCTTTACGTGGGGGCGGAGCTTTGAGCTCATTGGCTATCATGACTATGGCGGTTTCTGCTCCCGATCGGCGTCCGTTTATGGCACTGCCCACGTCCCCCCTCCTCCGGTGAACCAAACTCTGGGAGAAACCCTCACTATTGTGCCGCGCTCCCTCGCTTTATCGCTGTTGTTCTTTTTTTCCTTCTTTTTAACGGCGCGCTGTGATCTGCATCCTGATTGGCTGTTTATCTGGTCAATTACATAATCCTTCATCCTGATCAGATCTTTGTCTTCATTCTAAAATCCTCCACTTGTTTTTCTATGAACTTTAAACGAGATAAAGTCTTCATTTGTGTCTGAGAAATGTGCAGAAAGTCTTTTTCTGGAGCTAAGTGATGTCACCACAGTAGCCCCGCCCCCACCTAAACCTAGCAGAGAAAACTTGAAAAGTCAGAATTGAAACGTTGAACTGAGCTCTGGAAGTAAAGACGGAAAAACAAAATACAAATACAAATAAACACGACTTTTCATTGTTTTTTTCATTATTTTTTCATTGTTCAAGTTTTTTTAAATTTCAAGTTTAAAAAATTTACTTTTTCATTTTTTTTATTACATTTTCAGTCATACATTTTATTAATAAAATTGTACTTTTGAGTTTAAAACACTTTCTAAACGTTTCATTTCTGTTTATTCTAATCTGGTTTTTGGTTCTCTTTAAGTCCAGTCTGTCAGGACCGGATGGCGTCCCGTCAGTAAAACGCAATCGAACGCGGCAGCAGGCGTCTCCGTTGGTCCGTCTCAGTCAAACTAAGACCCAAGATGCTAAGGGACCGTCTACAAAGTGCAAACGCCAGGAAAAGGGGATTGAAATGATCCAAAAATAACAAATGTTTACACTGATGTGAGCTAGTCAGAAAAAGTCCTGTTCATGCTACAACAATGATTTTAAAGGAAAGTCAGTCCTCTTAATGGAGATCTGAACTTGATCAAAAAGGTTCTTCAGTCACCAAACTGCATCATGTGACTAATTATCACCTGTTTTTCTCTGGTTTCACTGTTTCCACCTGATAGTTGACGTCTGTTTTAGGGCTGAAAGATAACAGAAGGTTCATTGAAATAAAAACCTGATCTCTATCAAAGGTATCGGACCGGGACATCCCTAAACACACGGATCCCTTCTCCGTTCTGGAAACTCTTCATCGTGAAGCTTCCCATCAAACACCCAGCAGTCCGTCGCCCCCCCGGCATACCTGGTTGGAGGCGGCGGCCGTGCAGCGGTGCTGAGCCAGCTCCAGCATGGTTCTGTAGCTCTTGCAGCAGGACGGACAGTCGAAGCGGTTGGGCCCGTCGTCGTGGATCCGCTGGTGGTTCCGTAGGTACCGCGCCAGCCGGAAGGCCTTGCCGCACAGGTCGCACATGTAGCGTTTCTGCCCGTGAATCCGCATGTGGTTGCGCAGAGACATGTAGTTGGTGTAGGGTTTGCTGCAGAAGTCACACCTGAGAGCAGAGCAGACGAATCGTGAGGTCAGGGCGGGAACGAGCCAGAAGCTCGCCGTCCGGGACGGATCACGGCGGCGCGCTCACTTGAAGTCGCCCGTCTTGTGGGTGAGCTTGTGGTTCAGCAGCGAACTGGCGTGCTTGTAGGCGCAGTTGCACAGGTCGCAGACGTACGGCCGCTCGTCCGACTCCGTGTCGTCCGCCGCTGTGGTGGCAGGCGTGGACGGCGGCGGCGGCTGTGGCGCCGGCGCCTGGGACTCCATGGAGAGAGCGGCGCTGGAGAGGGACGCTGTGGAGAGGCTGGAGCCGGAGAGAGATGCAGACGACGAGGGGAGCTGGTCGCACCAGCTGATGGTGGAACTCGGCTGAGACAGAGGAGAGAGCTGTTAGAGCTGCAGGACGGCCACAGAGGAAACAAATGTCTATCACAGCACGCCGCGCTCCCACGTCACGCCGGGCCACATAAGACCCAAGCTCCGGTACCAGCTGGACACAGATCCGACTGAGACCGGGGGTCTGTCAGGAACTGGAGCTGCATCTACAGCATCCACATCAAAAGCAGACTTTAGAGCCTCTCTGAAACGCTGCGCATAGAAAAGTCGACTTTCTCCGCTGTAAAGCGGTGGAACTCCTTCTAGTGATCAGCGTTCGTCGTCTACTGGAGTCCTTTGCTTCTCAGAACATCGGTTTCTTTTCCTGGATGCAGCGTTTTCGACAGGAAGGTCTTCCACGGCTGCATACGCTGAACCTCACACCCACTGAGACCGGAAAAACTATCAAGGAACTTCAAAATACACATCGGAGAGTATGTGCAAGAATGCAGAAAGCTGCACTAGAAGCTCATCAAAACGCCATGAGGACACCGAACATGCCCCCCATGTGTGACCTGCTCACGAACACACGGCAGACCAGGTGGAACCAAGTATTCTCAGAAATCCAGAGACGGTAAACCCCAAAGACGGGTGGATGCGGCACAGCTACAGCTCCAGGAACACAACTCCACCCAGCAACGCGCCTTTCCAAAGATCAGCTGCCCAAGCCTTCAGTCAACGTGTGAATCAGTTTGAAAAGTGGAAACCATGGCAACAGCAGGTCAGATTCTCCCTCCCCCCATCAGCAGAGTCTTTACTTCATGGATGGAGGAGAGTTCTGTCCAAACAGACAAACCCCCTTTCAGTGATGTACATCCAAATGTTGTTTTATTTCTTTTATTCTGAATCACGCCTTAAAGTGGACTCAGTGTTATCACCTTCAGTGTTCAGGTTAATGGGGACCAAAGAACTCAGCATCATTTACACCCCCCCCCCCCCCCCCAGCACCACAGTGGGGTTGGGTTACCACAGCTCTGTGTTAGTTCACTTGTTCTTCAGGTTGGTTTCGTTTTTCTCCCGTCTTTGACTGACACGAGTGCCGTTTTACGCCTGCTACTCCTTTTTGGACTGTTTTCCACCGCGTCTGCGACGGCATCGTTCACGCAGTCAGCTGTTGTCGCTCGGCAACAACAACACGAGATGACCCCAGGAGAGGCCTGAGGTCACTCTGAGTTTGCAGGACTTCAACAAAAAGTGTTCATGATGGCGTTCTCGCCATGCAAAGATCTGCGCTCTTCTCCAGAGTGAGCTGCTGCAGGGGCGGATGACCCGGTGCAGAGATCCGGCTCCGTTCTGGGATGTCCCCTAGAGCAGTGTGGCCCCTGGGGAACCCGTCTTTCCATCCAGCCCCGCTAAAAACACTCCTGTCTTTGATTCCTGGCATTGTCAGACTTCTGCAGAACCTGATGACGAGCTGAAACAGGCGTGCATGGCCAAAACAACACAGTGAGCCCCGAGGACCAGGGTTGGGGAGACACTAGAGTCTGTGACTGTGAGGAGCTGGAATGGACAATTAACCCACCCCCCGTCCTCTGCATGAGGCTGCACTGATCTTTCCTCCAGTCAGATGAAACAGACACGCAGAACAATCACTATTGTTGTTCATTTTTAAGTGCATTTGCAGTTTTATTTATGACCCATCGGCGGTATTTAAAGGAGCTATTGTAAGGAGTAAATGTCCCCTTTGTGGGATCAATAAAGTTTTATTGTGTTGTATCACAGAGCAGCGCTGCGGGAGCGCGTGCCTGCTCCGCGCGAGGACCCAAACGGAAACTCAAAGAGCGTGAGAAGATGCTGGGTGGGCCGGGACGGACGGAATGAATGAAGCCCCGGGCAGGGAGGGGGCTTGAGGTCCGCGGCGGGGCGTCTTCCGCTAACGCTTCCTGCCGGACCCCCCCTGGCCGTGTTTACTTTGCGGCTAACGATAGCGAGGCCTCGGGTGCTTTCCTCCGTTCCAGGAAACCTTCACACTACAAAAAAGACTCGTCTGGGAACAGAATCACGCAGGACCGCGGCTGAAAGAGCGACCGTGGAGCGGCTTCCTTCCTCCGGTTTCTGGGGACCGGGGTGTCAGTTTCACCGAGCAGCTGCCGTCCAGAGTTAGCAGGAGGAGCCGCTCGGAGCCGCGGTTCTCCATCGTTCGGTTCGGCGCTCAGCAGGGACACCGGCGCCCTCAGAGCGGGCAGGAGGAGGACTAAAACCCCGGGAGAAGACACACTAGCTTCCCAGCTACCGCGGCTGCTAAGTAGGCCGAGCGCCGCTCAGCAGGACGGTTAGCCGGACGCTCCGCCGCCGCTCACGGCTCCAGCGGCACAAAGCTGCCGAGCAGCGGGCGGCGCACCAGCCGAATACTCCCCCATGAATAACAAAAGAAGAGGCTCCACTCAGCGTTCACGCGCAGAGTCGTCCTCTGTCGGCCGCCTGCTGCACTCGTTTGTCGGCGGTGGTCGCTAGCTAGCGGCGGGGGAACAACGGTCTTTCTTACTCCGGACTCGCTGGGGTCTTTTTTCCAGAACAACTGCGAGCAGTGGCCGAAAGACTCTGTCGATGAGTAATTCACTCCGTTTCTGTCCTGGAAGTCTCCATGCGCGCTGCCCGCGTTCGTCCTGGCGTACATAGTCGGTTTTAAATGTATTCAACTTTTATTATTGGGGTCTAAAAAGAAAAACAGGGCCGCTTTGTCGGGATCTTCTTCCGAAAAGCAAAATATTTCTTCTGTGAAATATGCATTTTGGCGGCGGGCGCGCCGAGGCGCCCCGCGTAGTGCTGCCACCTACAGGACTGGAGTGTAACAGCAGGGGTCCAAAATAAATAGGACTCATACTCTGCTTCACATCTGCGTTCAACACCGCACAGAAAGACTGCAGACCCGCAGAGATGTTTTGGATGGAAGTGGGAAATTTGATTTGAGATATAACTAAAAGAAAGTTAAAAAATTTGGATCAAGAAATTATTCTAGGTGTACCTTAAAAACGAAGTAGAAAAAATTTGTTTCTTTATTACACAGTTATTTTTATTATTAGCATTATTGGGTGTAAGCCAAATGGTCTAACTCTAAACCTAGATTCCAACATGTTTGAATGAAATGAATAATTAGATTTACACACTTTAAAAGCTTCCTAATATATTTATCTGATTTAATATTTTATTTCTGAGATGATGCATTAACTAAAATTAGTCAATTGTTGCCACGGAGAAAAACAAAGTTGCTGCAAGAAAGCAACCATGACATGTGACTGAAGGACTGAAGCAACAGTTGGCCTCATTATTTTGTCTTTACTTCTGCAGAGCAGCTCTGAATGGATTTCTGTAACGACACAAGTCCAGATGTGAAAACATCAGAACAGAACCTTTGACTTTTAAGTGACTAGACGCCAAAGAGAAAGTCTAAGTGCAAATACCAAATTACCTTAATGTAGCATCACTGTCAAGCAAAAACTGAAGTGTTACTTTCTTCATCGCTGCACATAAATGTTCCGCGGTTAAGACGTTTGGTTCTGTTCCATAAATTAAAGGTAGACGTCATGGTAACGGAAGGAGCTTGGCAGCTCGCTCTCTTGGTGCTGGATGAAGAGAGTCTTTGTGTGTGGGGGGGGCGCTCGACGACACGTGATCTGTCATTCCATCCACGCACAAACACAGCAGGAGCTCGGTTAGAGCACTGACTGTTTCAGGTGAGGGTTGGATGAAGCCAGAGGGACTTTCTGCTGCAGATTCTCTGCGTTTTGAGCAGAATGTCTCAGTACGGCCGTCTTAGGGCACCTGAGGACATTTCTGCTGGCGGGACGGTCCGTGAAGCTTCCAGATGCAACGGTACACAGTTCAGTTCAAACTGGGATTTTTGGGTCATTTGGGGGTTTCTTTCGGTTCAATGTATGATTTGTTTAGCCTATTACAAAATAAAAAAAGAAAAAGCTTTTATTTCAACTTGTAACAATGAAGAGAAACCTCTCAGCTGGCTTAGGCCTGGTGTATGCAATGAAACAATACATTCTAAATCCTTCTTGAATTCAGCACAAAGGTTTGACGCCTTAACCCTTGTGCTATCCTATGACCCCCCCCTTCCATTGACGTGTTCTCCCTACCATGACAAAGGTGGAAAGATTTCATGTAATCCATGGACACCAGTGAAGATCACAAATCATTGAAGAAAAAAGGTTCAGAGCACTGTGTAGTGGGTCTAGATGACCCAACGTTAAAGTGCCTAGGATAGCACAAGGGCTACAGCTGGTGTTATGTAGGAGACATGCAGCGGTACAGTTCCCCACCATTGGGTTCAAAGGTGTAACATATGGTTGGGTATCAAAGGCAGAATCGTGGCGTCCATATGTCATGACTTCCAGCTCTCTCTAGAGCGATGAAGCCAGGTTAGGTTCTTTATTGGGGGGGGGTCCCCTCACACATGGTTCATCTCCATACGTGGTTCATAAATAAACACATAAAGGATTTAACTGACGAAGCAGCAATGCAATAGCAATACAGTCCAATACTTTTACCTATATGGACAGAATCTAGATATTCATTTGGATTAAAAACTATAAATGACGATGAATTGAACAGAAACTTTTTTTCCTTTATTGGCACTTTTTAATGTCTCAAGGAAAAACAGCTTCAAGTATAAAAACCTTTATACTGTTTTTTTGTTTTTGTGGGGAATTAAAATGTTTATGGTATTAATTTATTCAGGCGTTGTTTGCTGTGAAAGAGAGAAGAAACCCCAAAAAAAACCTCCGTCACTGCGGTTCACCTTCAGCCGACTATTGACTGGATTTGGTAGAAGCAGCTTCTTGTTGTTTGCATCACACGTCCCTTAAAGACAGGAGAGGCACAAACTGACAGATTCTTTAACTTCCTGACTGATTTTCTCCCAACATGATCTTGTTTGTATGTCTGCTGTTGATTTTTCTACCTGCATCCTTTCCTCCTGTTCTTTGGTCTCAGTGAGGCGTTTTGGGGCACGTTCAGGCATCCGTGCAGAGTATCGCCCCTCCATGAAGGACGTCTTCAGAGGGAGGTCTACGTTTTCACACTCCCAAAAGTGGCAGATATAGAACGCTCCCCGCCTCGCTCGCTCACGTTTGTTGGTGTTTTGGCACTAGACCGTGCGGTCGATCCCATTCTTTTTGCGTCTGAGCTTCCAAAGCCGTTTGCAGGAATAATCTCATTCAGAGGCGGGAACGGGGCGAAGGGAGACGCCATCTCTCATCACAGAAAACATTTAGATGTTTTGAAGCCAAACTGCAGACGGCATCAGTTTCCCTTTAGCACCTTTTTTGCTCCTTCAGCCTTCATTGCAGAGCTGGCCCCCCCTCCCACTCCCAACACATACCCAAAATCAAACCCCCAAACCTCCACCTGAATTCTGCTGCAGCTGAAGAAACACGTTAAAATGGTGAAACGTGCAGCTTTTATTGTGAAGGGGAGCAGCACTTCCTGCCATTCGGAAGCATTTCCAGCATTCCTGGCTGTAAATTCAATCTGACAACGGAGCCCTTTGAGTGGATGGAGGCCGAACGTGAGGACGTGACGATGTGAGGGTGCCGCAGACGCCACGGCGCTCGCGCTCAGTGACGGTGAGAGCAGAAGCAGACGGAAACACAAACCTACAGTGAACAGAGCATCAGAACAGCCACACTATCTGTGCGTCGCGTCAGTTCTTGATCTCCAGGATGGAGGGGTTGTGGTCCAGGATGGCCAGGATGATCTTGTCCATGTACTGCTTCAGGCGCAGGTTGATCTCCTCCTGCTCCTTCAGGGCGTCCACCAGCTGAGGAGATACAAATGAAGGAGGTGATGCTGCGTCCACACCGCGCATTTAAGCGCCCGCCGCCCATGTCAAGTCTGTAGCTGTGTCCGAATTCCCGCCATAAACCCCTAACTACTAAAAAACGATCTAGTGCCTGGATTTTAAAAGCAATCCGGACGCCACGCTCACTGCTAGTCCTGCACAATAAATCGCAAATGTATCATTATAGCGATATCCAGCCGTGCAACACGCTTATCACAGAAGAAAAAATGCAACAGCTGGTTTCCTTAAATGTGTTAAAACAATTTTATGGCAGCTTTAAGTATTTAACCAATCAAATAAATCCATTAATGCAATTGACCAATCAGATGGAGTTCTTTTATGTCAGACGTTGGCCTGTAGATGAGGAGTATAACTTATGTTAACTATTATATACATTAAACTGTTGCAGTGAAAAGGAAATGATGTTTTTGGCTGATTGGCTATTTGTTCATGTATCGCAACAGAATATTGATCACCAATATCGGATATCGTGCAGCCCTATGTACTACTTTTTTTTTTTTTTATCAATATGAGGGACGATTGTTTTTGAGTCCACTGTCTTCTGAAGATAAAAACATTGATGGTTTATTAAAAAAATACATTTCAATACTTTATTTTGGCAAAAATTGTTCCGACCCAATGCATTGTGGTCTATTTTCTCCGATCTAGTGAGCATCGATGCACTCTGGCTCTCTACAGAGACTTCTGGGTAATTCTAGGGCTCTGGATCTTGTTATTGCAGATTCAGACAGCACTGGGAAATGGCGAACGCGCTGTAGAGCGGCCATTAAAGGTGCTGAAAGTTAAAGCAGTTGAATGTCGACCAATCAGGGACCCAGATTTTTCCCCAGGCCGCTTCCAGCTGTAGGAACACGCATGGCTGTCCCGTGTGAACGCCGGATGCTATGTTTGCGCCGTGAACGCAGCACGACAGAGCACACACCCCCCCCCCCCCGCTGAGCGACTGACCTCGTCTCTGGACGCGTTGTCGATCTCGGCGGCGAGGCACTGCGCCTTGGTGTTGCAGGAGAACAGGTTCCTGGCCTCGTACAAACTCAGACTGAGGATCTGAGCGTTCAGGTCGTCGTTTTGGTCGTGCAGCTTGAAGTTCTCCTGAGGAGCACAGAGGGACAGTTTCACCAGAAGACCCTTCACGGATGGGGTTTTCCCTGGTCGCCGTGGAAACCTGGAGCTCACACACCTGCTTCAGCCTCCGGACTTCGTGCTCCATCTCCACGGTCTTGGCGCTGAACTCAGACAGGCCTTTTCCTTTCCCAGGATGCTCCATTTCTGACTTGAATATCTGGAGGTAGTCCAGCTCGCGCCGCAGATCGTCCACCAGCTGCACAGAGGAGACGTGGTGTGAGCGACACTCGGCCGTTTGCGGGTCAGAGCGGCGGCGGGAGCTCACCTCCTGCGTAGACTCCTTCTCCTTCTGGAAGTCGCGGCGGTTCTGCCAAACCTTGTCCATGATCTTCCTGTACAGATCCAGCTCATCCTTCAGCCTCAGACTCGTGTCCTCCAGCTTGTCTGAAATCTTCTGCTTCTCCTGCGGACAAACGTCTCCCTGCGTCAGACTCAGCGGCGCCTCCAGGCTCCTCCCTCTCAAGCCAACCACAGATCGCATCGATCAATAACCTCCAGAAAGCCTTTCTTCTCTCACATCTCCTTCTAAGGCGTCTAAGGCAACTACTTTTCCCTCCCTTCAAACAAATGGTATATTTAAAATGAGCTCATCTATCAGAACCATTGATCCCTTGTAGGAACCACAACAGTTTCTGGTTTCATGTCTCCAGTTGATCCAACAAGCTTCAGCTAAAACAAGAACAGGGGAGAAGAAAGCAACCTCTGGGGAAATGTCCAGCTATTCCAGAATCCACCAAGGTTTGTCTCAGATTTGGGGCTCTAGGAGAAGGATTTTAGGAAACTGGACACATTTTCGTACGTTTTGCTGAAAAGAATCGTGAGTTTGTGACAAACTGCGTTGGAGTTATGAACATTCCGCTCCAATTGGCTTCTGCATCCAGAAATGAGCTGAAATGTCTACAAAACGTAAAGTGGGACTGTTTAAAAACCATAAAGTATCTTAAAAAGCTGAAAAGGGGAAACTGCTTCATCTCTGCCGGACAGTTTAAAGCTTAAATCGGTTTTCCAGCTGAACGTTTAGAGGAGTTTAAAGCTTTTAAAGTTGTTTCCCATTCATTCCTGTGAGGCTGACGTGTTTTGCCTAATATTTCAAAAACTATTAAATAATTGAAAATTACAGGCATGAATCTCTTGAATAAGTTTAACGTTTTGATATCAAAATGGCAAAGATTCTAAAGAAGCAAAAAATCCTGTAAAGATCATTTAATTAGTTAACACAAAAAGACATTTACTGGAGAAAATGTAAAAAATCAGATTTTATTGTTCTAATTCAGAAGAAATTCTTCATCTGGTTTCTGAACAGTTTCCGTCCTGGACTGAGGACCAAAAGGTTCTGCCCCTCCTCTAGCTCGCCAGAACGGGTGACCATATTAGGAATGAGGGCGTGGTTAACAAAAAACCTCAGTTGTCGAGGAAATCAAAAAGTTTACTTTTGCAGATTCTCCTAAAAATGACACCGACCTGTCCGTCACCCCCAGGCGACCAAAAAATACAACGGTTGCTATGGAGATAAAACCAGCAGAAAAGCTCTGACCGGGGTGGCTGAGGGTGAAGCAGCCGATAAACCGCTGAAGGGGGGTAGAAAGGAGGCTCAGGGGATTCATTGAACTTATTTTTATAATAAATTGTATAATTATTTTACTAATCTAACCCAGTTTTATGTGATCCCTGTGGCTGCTAACTAACATCTGTGTTCAGGTGGTTCCTGCTGCCATCAGGAGTCCATCAGAACCTGAAGGACCGGAAAGAGGCGCACTCACCTGATCCAGTTTCTCCGTCTGAGACTTGAGTCTGCAGACGTTTAAAGTCATCTCTCCGTTCTCATCCTCCAGCTGCTGCACCCTGCAGACAACCGCTGTGTTCAGGGAATCTGACGCTGTTCTTACAGACACTAAAAGACCTCCTCCTCTGGTGGGGCAGGAGGCCGGCGCACCGCCTTTACCGGTTGAAGAGAAGATCGATCTGGCTGTTCCTGTCTCTCTCCATCTTGCTGAAGGCCTCGCGGTGCCGCTTCATCTCCTCCTTCAGACTCTCTGCAGTCTTCGTTTCCGAGTCCTTCACCTGCTCCTCCAGCTCGTGCACCCTGAGGAGACAGAGTCTGCGTGAGGAGGCGCAGCCCTGCGGGGGTGGACCGTCCCCGCAGCTCTGGAGAAGATCTGAATGGGTGAATGGACCGGAACCGCAGCTACAGGTCGACAGGAAACCTTTGACCTTCATCGTGACCCACTAGGGTTACATCAAGTATTCAGGGGAACTTTTGTTTTTAGCCAGCAGGGGAACAGATGGATGATGGGAAGTGGAGGCGGGCTTACTCTGCACCAACAGCCCCTCCCACAACTCAGAGGTGAATTTCTGATGAACGCCCGCCGCTCTGCAGAAACTATGTCCTGGAAAACGACACATGATGTTCGGATCCGAAGACGATCGGAGCGAGACGTTGAGTTGAGACTGACAAACACTTTTTAGATGATTACATTCATGCCACTTTTAGAGTTTGTGTCATTACTACCATCATGTAAATACTTGGACTTTATGTTTAGTAGTTTGTACGTTCAGTGAAATTATCCGTGAACTCTCACCTGCAGGTCAGAACACACCTGAACATAAAACCACGACGCCGTGGGATGAAATGCAACCTTTAACATCTGCAGGACTCTGTAGGAGGAGCGGCGCCTCACCTGTGAACCAGGTGAGTGTTCTCCTGCTTCAGTTTGGACTTGAGGTCACTGTTGGCCAAACTGTCACTCTCCAGCTCCGTCACCTTCCTCTCCAGGAACCCCACCTGAGACGGAAAACCGGCTTCTTCAGCCACGCCGCTCGACGCCAAAGAGACAAAAAACATGAGCTGAACGTTTCCTGCAAGTACCTTCTCTGTGATGTCAAGGTCGCAGGGGTCATAGCTGTCTGCAAACAGGTCCTCGGTGCTGCTGCCCTGACTGGACCCAAACACGCTGTGGTTGGCCTGGAACAGCTGCCTGCAGGGGGGAGGAGCCACCAGAACACAAAGCAAGTTTCTCACCACACCCGTCTCCATGACGCTCTGCAGCGGGGAGAACCGGAAACTCACCGTCCAAACGCGGTGCTGGAGATCTTCCTGTTCGGGCTGAAACAGAGGAAAACTGTTCAGAAATAGGGTTTTCCCCCCAAAAACATTCTGAGGTCGGCAAACAGAGGTCACGGTCATCCCACCGCAGGGTGACGCCTCAGACGCCAAAACACGGCAGAACTCTTACGTCTGTGTCCTTTAACGGAATAAACTCCATAAAAACACAATCGCTAAACTCCTGACAGGAGTTTAACACGATAAACCTAAAAACTGACAGGGTTCCAACTCTACCGCTCCAGAATTTACACAACTCACAATCACAAAACTCAATGAATGTCATAAACAGTGTTTGTTTCACTGGACAGTGAGGTGATTGTTTGTGGTGACAGACAGACATGATGGTCTCACTGTCTTCAGGTTATTCATTGGAGCCAAAAGCTTCCAGAAGAAAAAGCCTCTCAGTGTTTCATCAAGTCAGCATTGTGTGGCTCTAAACAGCTGATTTAGTCACCAAGTCCTTCCAAGCTCCTCCTCCTAACAGCCATGAACACGCCGCTGAACGGCGAGCAGCTCCACCCCACCACAGCGCCTTCAGGTTGGGGGGGGGGCAGTCAGGTGCTGCAGGGGGACTTGGTGAGTCTCCAAGTGTCATCAGCAGACTCGGATCAAGACTCTGAACTACTGTCAGAGTTTGGGACAGACCCAGGAGAGGAGCCCCCCCCCCCCAGGGACAGACCACCACCATGACCAGAACCTCTGACCTGGTTCAGCAAACGCCACACAGCTGCAGGCCCGTTTACCAGATGGGAGGGGTACTGGGGGTTCCAGAGGAACCATTCAGAACCGACTCCACCGCTTTGATTGGACTGACAGACGACAGCTGCAGGTGACTCCACCCACACCAAGACACCGCCGTCTGCAGTACAGACCATGTGACCTGGACCATGCAGCAACGGTCTACCGTCCTGTTCACGGATGATGAGGGTCACCTCACACACAAATGATGGTCAGCGTAGCTGGAGAAGGCGAGGTGAGCGACACGCCAAGGTCAACATGGTCTCCAGGGTTCTTTGGTGGAGGAGGAGCAGCAGTCTGGTTCTTGTAGACGGTCCAGTCACTGCAGGTTCTGACCTCAGACATCATAGAATTCCACCAGAACACCCCAACGTCTGTTAATGGATGATAACGCTTCACCAGAATGAACACAGCTGGTCTTTAGGAAGTGGGCGTGGCTAATATGGTTTGACCAGCAACGACCCCTGACCTGAACCCCATAGAGCAGGTCTGGGAACAGCTGAAACAGAGACTGGAGGATCGGACCCCCAAGTGACCTGCAGAACCGCATGGAGAACTTGTGGAAGAGTGGAACGCCTCAGAACGACATCATGAGGTTAGTGAGGAGCGGGAGACGCCGAGGTCACTGCCATTGGATCGACACGGTCCATGTTTGGTATTTGGGGCAATCTTTATTCTAGTTTAATTTTTGGATAATAAATAAACTAATGACAATAATGTTCCTACTCGTTCATTATTAGTAATATATAGGGGGACTTTTATGCATTTCATTAAAATTGAGAGCAAATAGGAAACGCACTCATGGAAATAAAAATATCCTTAACGTACTGTGAGTCGTCTAGATTTGCTTCTTACAGCTTTGCCTTCATTCATTTCATCAAAATGTAATATTTCTTAAAAGAAGTACTTTTGTGTCAGTGAAATACTAGCTTTCGTTTATCGTGTCTTATCTAAGTTAACTGGAAACTAGTCCGACATGTTTGTGGACGTATTTGTCACGGTTTCCCTTCATGAAGCTGTTGGTCTTCAGCTCTACACTCTGTACTGCGGGTGTGAGCGCCACCTGCTGGCCTTGAGGTTTTTCAGCCGCGCCTCCAGGTCGTTGAGGAGGTTGACCTTCTTGCAGCACTGAGAGCAGTAGATGTCCAGCAGGTCGCTGTTGTACAGCTGCCCCATCTTCTGAGGGGTCTGACCCCCGCTGCAGAAAAACAAAGGGAACAAGAAACCTGAAGATTCCCAAACTCAAAAAGACGCAGGATGACGAGGAGAACCGGGGCTCAGAAGCAAAGACTGACCTGGACGGCAGCGAGGAGCCCAGGTCTGAGAAGGCGTTGGTGTGGGAGTCCTCTTCAGGACAAGGACTGCTGGGAGTAAAGTCCACGTCCACGCCCTCGCCGTAGTCCTCAAACTGCTCCTCCCCGGAGATGACGGATGCAGATCCGTTCAGGAGGCTGAGGCAGAAACAAAGGAGTGATGGAGCGGCGGGAGAACCTTCTGGAGTTTCTCCTCCCTGAAGGAGCGGCGTCGAACTGACCTGTGCCGCTGGGACGGGCCCCGTGCGTCAGCGCTGCTGTCCATGTCGCACTCTTCGCTGGACGCACTGCACTCTGGGTAAGGCCGAGTGCACATGATGATAGGGGGGGCTGGGTTTGCCTCTGCAGCCTGCGGAAAGATCGGGCAGAAAGTGCAAGTGTGAGGAGGCGGGGCTTATCCTCTCAGGTGTGTCGGAGGGGCAACACCCCCTCCCTGAGTCCGGATCCACTCATCTCCTGATGAAGGTCATCGACTGTATCTGAGACCTGGAGCAGGCGAGCCTGACCTCGTCCACTGACGACGGTTGACCTCTGGCTCCAACCCAATGAAGCCCATCCAATCGCCATTTTTCATGACACGGACGCCGCCATGTCGGAGCCAGATGTCGACAGTAACCGGGGATTGGTCCGAGTCGGTCTGAGACACTGTTTCTATGGCAACCCGCTTGTCAGTCAGGAGTGAGCTTGTCAGAAGGCCACGCCCCTACCACTTGAAAAGAGGCTACACAAAATCTGTCAATTGTTTTGAACATTCAACATCTGATTGGTCCGTTTAGAACTGGAATAACTTAAATTACAGAAAAAAATATGCTAAAAAAAACCTTCAGATTACCTAGAGCATGTTTATAAAAAAGTATCAGATCCAGAACGGTTCTTCTGACCAACAGAATGACTGACTAGCAGCTATTTGTTTCTCTATAGATGTCTATGGAATTTTGGCTTCTTGGAGCCACTTCCTGTTTGGAAGGCCTGGGGGCGGAGTCACTCAGTCCAGTTCTCTTATACAGTCTGTGTCGTCAGCCTTCAGCAGATGGTTGAAGGGTTTTGGTGTTTATATCATGGTGTTTTTGCTTTTTTTTCTGATGACATTTATAAAGGAAATTAAGATTTCAGCTGCATTTCTGAGCAGTTCTTCATTCAAATCACTGTGAATCAGGAGCGGATGAAAAAATGCCCGTAGAGAAAGCTTGTAGTTGTGATTCATCCACCAAACGGATCCATGAACGTCTTTGTTGTCCTCGACTCGGCTGGAATCTGGATCTAACCTGTACGGACGGATAGCTAGGATATTTCACGCCGTCTTAGTTGAACCGCTAATGTTGTGAGGGGCTGTAAGCTAGCAGGAGAGCGTGTAAACAGATGGGTGATGGGAAGAGGGGGGGGGGGTGCATCTGAGTCTAAAGACAACCTTCATGTCAGAAGCCAGAGTGTCCACCCTGAGACAGAAAGAAGGGGAATCAAACCTGGTACACGTGGCCGTTGTCCGTGACAGACGGATGGCGGGAAGCGAGGCGGGGGCCCACAGCCGCCTTCAGGAGGCCCTCACAGCCTGCAGCAAGGAAACAGCAGCCATGAGTCCAAACCCGCAGGCAGAGATAATGGAGCCTCACGATGAGGAGAAGGACGTATGGGACACTAAGAACCGAAACCAAAGCAAACCTCTGACCACGCCCCCATTTCAAGACTCCTCACCTTTGATGGCAAAAACGGCGTGGCAGAAGTCTTTGAAGTTGATTTTCCCGTGAGCGTTGGGATACAGATGCCGGGTCAGCTTTTTCACCTGCAGGACACACCAAAAAAACCAATTTAGTTTTGCTAAACGGCGTACTTCCTCCACCATGTGACCTCTGCAGATACAAGCTGGAGGGGGCAGGAGGGGCATCAAGGCACGGAGGAACCTCTGGTCCAGAGCATCACTGGCGAGTTCCCCGTGAGGCAGACTCGGTTCAACGGCGTGACGCTGATCAGAGCAGGAAGACGGTGAGGTGGCACAGTTTTTGGTGCACGGATTATTTTAGCCGTGTTCTGGGTGCTCAGGACGCTTAACATGCAACAATACAAGACGACAAGATGATACAAGAAAATACTATTTACAGAGATAACCACTGTAATGATGTCATGACCACTATAATAACCTGCCATGATGGGAGGAATTGAACATGTCAGAGGAGCCATTTTGATATATAATATATAATAAGTACAGTGGAAGATATAAGTATCTGACGCCTTGCTGGTTTTGTAGGTTAGGTTTCCTGATCAGGTTTCTGCACAGATCAGGAGGAATTCTGCTCCACTCTTCTTTACAAACGACGTC
The DNA here is from genome assembly GCA_037389245.1 of Oryzias sinensis. Classification (NCBI taxonomy): domain Eukaryota; kingdom Metazoa; phylum Chordata; class Actinopteri; order Beloniformes; family Adrianichthyidae; genus Oryzias; species Oryzias sinensis. The sequence continues at coordinate 1,288,351 of CM074506.1, read as the reverse complement.
TAAATCATTCAGATTTGGTGGCTGTTGCTTAGCAACGGAGAGGTTTTCTATAGGATGGATGTCCAGAGACTGGATGGACCGCTCCAGGAGGTCCTTGGTCGTCTTGGCTGAAGGTTTTGGGTCATGATCCTCATGGTCTCTTCCCCCCCCCCCCCCCCCCATTTGAAGGAGGTTCTCCCTCAGGGTTTAATAGAACATGGCCCTGCCCATCCTCCCATCCACACGGTGCAGAAAAACACCCCCCACACCATAATGTTTCCACCTCCGTGTTCATAGGTCATGCTGTGTTGTTTTAGACCCATTTCTGTTCTCATGATCACAGAAACCCCACCAGGTCAGATCTGGTTTGGAGTCCCAGACCTAAAGGTGGACTGATGGTCGTGGTGCACCAGCGGTTGTCATGGCAACCTCCAGCTTCTTGCTGATGGTTTTCAAGTCCATCTCGGTCTGGTGCAGGTCTGCAATCTTCTCCCTTCAATCCACTGAAAGCTCTTTGGTCTGTCTGATGGACAGGTGTCTTTTCCACAGCTGATCAGTTCAGACAGGTGATCAGAAGAGACCAACTGGTTTCTATTCACCTCCAGATGTTTCCTCCTCACAGCTGTGTCTGAGCATCAAGCTGCTTCATTTGGAGGCATCGCTCTCTGAACCGGCTTGATCCCTTGACGGGGTTCCCCCTGTTCCCCCCGCCTGTTGCAGATACACACTCGCATGCACACTCACATGCACATGTATGGGCCATTCAGACTCACCAAATAAACGCAGTTTTTTAAACCGGAGAGGCTGAACAAACCCCACGCATGCGGGGGGGGGGGGGGGGGGCATGCATGCTCCACAGCCAGGATTCGAACCATGGCTAATCACTACACCACCGTGCAGCCCTTAAAAGTCTCTTATGTCCCTCTGAGGGGTGGAGGGTTTGAACCCACACAGAGGCACAGCATGATGGGATATGGGGTCCCGATAAGGCTCACCTGAAACGAGCAACACCTGAGTGAGAGCATCACGTGACTGACGGAAGGAGAGACGGGATTTCACACGATCTGATTAATGTTCTAATGAGACAAAGCAGCGGTGCGAGCTTAATCACTCCCAGCATGCACCGCAGGTTCACCGCCCACAGGGAGGCCGTGATTTTCTGCAGACAGACATCCCACCGCCACAGTTGTGTTTGTCACGTGAGGCACACCTGTTCTGGTCACGTGGACCAGCCTCCAAAGCTCCACAGATCCGCCTCACCTGACCGCGGATGGAAGCCTCGCGCTGACCTTCATCATCCTCCTGATGTCCACCTGCTGAAGCAGCGCGAGACCTCGTGCTAACTGACACCTGCGCGCGCCAGGACCGCGTGACCGACCGCCGGGGGGGTCTGCGTCAACCCCCGCCTCACAGAGAGAAGCGGTCCATCCCAGTTACCCCCTCACCTCGTCTGGCTGACCGAACTGGAGACCCAGGTCCAGCAGGTGCTCCACCCGGATGAAGCCGTCCGCGTCCTCGTCGCAGACGTCGAAGACCTCCTTGAGTCTCCGCAGGAACTGCAGCAGCTGGTCCGGTTCGGAGCAGACGTGGTCCTCCATGTCCACCGACGCCCGCCGTCCTTGCTCGCGTTAGGCCGAACGGGTCCGCTTTGGCGACGCCATCATCATCATCCGGAGCTCCGCCGGACCGATCTGTGCTGCTCTGACATCAGCTCCGGAAAAACCCGATGATTACCGAACAGAACGCGAGTCTGATTTCAACCCAGAGGACGCGTCACGTGACTCCGTTCTAAACGTGGAATTAAACAAATCTTAGTGTCTTTAAATATAAATGTCATTTTTCTGACATTTAAATATTACTGCTGGTCCTAAAAAATCCAACTTAGTTTAAATTCAAACATTTATATTAACCTAAATGTTTATCAGAAATTCCTGCTCCTGAACAGTTTTCCAGATTCTTGGATTTCTTCCAGATCATCAAGTTAAATGAAATCTGTGTCCAAACAAACAAGTAAACTAGAATGAATGTCAAATCCATTCACATGTTAGTTTCCTAAAGTTCACCACTGTTGTTTTTCCACATCCAGAGAATCCGCCAAGGAACATTCTTAGAACATTCTCTAGACTCCTGATGGTCATATGACTTTATTCAAAGTCTGTCCACTCATTGGACTGGAATGATGGACTGATCCGTGTTTGCTGATGTGATCACGCGTGTGTTGTTGCTGTGATTGGTCGGTTTTACATTATAACATGAACCTACAGTAACTCAATCCAAATTATATTTATCAAGAATTATTCATTTGTTGCACTTTAAACGATTTCCTAAATGGTTGTTGATCCATCATACAGTTGATCTTAGAAAACAAATCAGTTAATGGCGTTAAATCAGTAACACTCCTAATTACAGATGAAAAACAGATTCAGACCTTTTCTCATTGTGTTCAGACGTCATGCTTTCTAAATGTGCAGATACTGTCATCAGATTACAGCTGCAGGTTTTAACAGCCTCTTTAACTTTATTCACTTATTTAGTATTTTATGGTTTAAACATTTTTACCCTTCCATGTTTTAATCTATACAGCTAACCATTAACCAGCGTTTGTTTTCCATGTCATGTTTGTCTTTTCTGACTAGTTTTAACTCATGTTTATATCTTTTATGTCAATCATCTTGTGTCTTCATGCAGCAGCTGATGAACGCCTCTGCTATGAAGACATTGAAGGAGTTGTTCATTAGAGACCTACCCATGCTTCTTTTAAACATGACATTTATAAAGGAAATTCAGATTTATTCTTTTACTCCAACTGCTGTCAATCAGAGCAGACAAATAAAGAGCAGTTTGAAAGAGATTAGTTGTGACGCTTACAATTGGCGAAACAAAGCCTATGTTCCGCTCTTCTGGTCATCCACTGCAGACCAACAGATCCATGGACGTCTGTTCTCCTGGTCTGAGCTGAATCTGGATCAGAACTGACAGATGGATGATTTGGATCTTGCTATTTTTGGGGCTGTAAGCTAGTGGGAGAGACAGCGACAGATGGATGATGGGAAATGAGTGCAGACTTACTCCCTGCCCACAACTCAGAGGAATTTCTAATGAAGCCGCTCTGCGGAGACCATGTCCTAGAAAACGATTGACGGTTTTAATTGGGGCTAAAGGGCTTTTCCAGAATAGAGAGCACTGATCGAGCGACCGTAAAAGCACGGACGCCGCTGACGCAGGGATCCTCGCCGTCCGTCTGCGGTTTACTGCAGGTGTGACAGGCGAGGCAGCAGGTGCCGTGCAGGTCAGATATATATGGCATAAATTTTACTTTCACATTTCTTTTCATTACAGAGCAAATCTTAATTTAACACAGGTATAGGGACAGTTAATCGGAGCATGAGGCTGCATTAGCTAGTGGATACTGCACGCATACACACAAACTCACGTACGCACTCACAAAGTGACAAATCGACTACGTTTCCACTACGAAATCCCCGCCATGGCGAAGCCGCCGCAGGATGTGACCGCGTATTAGAAATGTCTGTAGGCTTTTCTCCTCACCTGTTTCCAGTCACGCTTACACTCACACACGTGAACATTGTCCCTGTAGTTGTGACGGATGCTCCGCCCGCCTCCGGCAGGCGCTGCTTGTGACGGAAGCCCGCTGAAAAGAGGCAAGTGAGCTGCAGCGGAGTGATGTTGTTTTTAGTGTCATCGCTGTGCAGGTGGGTGACCTGGAGCTGCAGGACTACTTTATGTCAGGTAGCTGCCCCTCGCAAAAATCTCTAAACACGGCCAGAAACCCTGGAGCAGGACAGAGCCAGAGCTGCAGACGCCTCCAGTCGACGTGATGGAGGAGGAACCGAGGAGCAGGGGAGGCCCAGCGGGCAGAGGAGGGGGCCGTCGGGTTTCACGCCATGGCGGAGCAGCTCACGGGAACCGCTACGCCAGAGGCGTGTGGATTTACAGAGCTCACAGCTGCTGAGGACTCTCGCCGGCAGCCCGAACTCCCACGGGAATGTGACGCGCCTGGGACGTGGAGGGGCGCCGCCAGGGCTTTCAAGGAGCGAGGGCTGAGATTTGGGGTTTGAAAGTGGATCCGGCACTGAGAGCGCTTGATCTGGAATACCACCAACCCACGAGTGAAGCGGAGAACCTGTACTCCATGCGGGCAGGTGAGACGGGACTAGCGTGTGCGCCGCTATAAGCCCCTCCCACTCGGCCTGAAGGAATGTTGTGACGAATGAACGCGTGTCGGGAGCACAGAGCAGATCCGGCACAACAACGGGACAGGCCCCCCCCCCAGATGCTCACTCACACTCTTCGCCACGTGCACACCAGCCACACAGGTAAACCTAACAGAACCAGATTGTAGCATCATGTTAATAAACAAGCAGAGGATGAACAGGAATCAGAATCCGGGACAAGAAAAATGACAAAATATTGCTGCTGCTCGCAGCGGCTGTTTCCCTTCTGTAGGTTAAACCTTTTTTTTTTTTCCAGAGATTCTCTGCTGGAGGGAGGAGAGGTGTGGCAGGAGGGCCGGGGAAACGGGGTGCTGTGGGGGCTGAGCAGCACTGGTCATGGTGGGGTCCGCTTCTTCAGAACTGTCGCAGCAGCTCGCAGAGACGCCGACAGAATCTCTTGCTGCAGCCAGAGTCAGGCGTACATCTGCAAACACAGGACGGACTTATGAGGACAAACAGGTTCCCTGCGGCTGAGCCATCAGGAAGGCCACTATGAAATGTGTAGTGCAGAGGATCTACATCTACATGAGAAAACCAAGACGCTTGGCACACCTGACCAGCTTACTGATAAATTCCTCAGAAAGCTCCAACTGGGTCATCTTTTAATGATCCTCCGCCCTGATTGGCTGCTGCGGCATTAAAAGTGATGATCCAGGGATGAAACACACCTAAAAAGTAGTTCCGGTCACATAGCCTAAATGTTCTGCATCCCTGCGCTGGCTTCTTTAAAACAAACTTCATCTTCATCATCCGGACAAACTAAGGATCTCTGATTTCCACGCCGCTTTTTCTTATTCAGGTGTCTTTTTGGTTGTGATCTCTCTAATTTTGACCGATTTGCCCTTCAGTGCCACCGTACACGCCATGCTGCACGGTCGCCTTCATTTGACGGGGATTCCAGATGAAGTCCAGTAGAAATAATCGCTTCAGAAGCAGCTTTCTGAGGACTCTCTTACCTGTGCCTGTGCGTTTGGGCCCAGCCTCAGCAGGCAGCCCACCTGCTGGCCCTTGGTCTGGATCACGCCGGCGCACACGTAGTTCTCCGGGTTGGGGTCCACGCTGTCCAGCAGGGCCATCCCCAGTCCCCAGCAGCCGCATCTGTGACGCCACACAGGGTGAACAACAAGCAGCATTCAGGCTCCGCCAGCCCGGGTCAACGCGTCTCACCTTGGCCTTCAGAACCTCCGTGTCCATGCTGTTGTTAGCCTTGAAGATCTTCTGGGCTTCTTGCTGAGGCCTGAGAAGAAACAGCAGCGTTACCAGCTAACAAACATCAGTTTATCTACAACCGCCTTATGGGGTTAGATAAGGTCTAAACAAAACGGACGCCAGAGACAAACATGCACACCTTGCAAAAAGATTAAGACTTTGTTTAATTCGTTGTGAAAACAAAGTTTCCTGCATAGTCCTGTCAAAAACACGCCACGGCGCTTATCTAGTACAAACATCGCACATGTGTACTGGAGCTCATTTATTTAAATTACAATTTTAGAAATTCATAACAAAGTTCTTGGTCACCATTCCAGCTGCTGTGTTTTGTTTTGCCTACGCCCCAAAGCTCTGCTTGTGAGGCTCGGATGTAAACATTCATAGTTTTCAAAGAAGCCATCAACAAATATTCAGAACTGAGATCTTCTTGAAAAGAAAAGTCAGGACAAACCGCAGACAAAAGTTATATAAAACAAGACAATTATTTAAACACAAATCCAAAAGGGAGTGAGAAGAAGAAAAATCTTATACTTAACTTTGAATCCAAGAGCGTGTTCATTTATTTATTATTCATGCCAGAAATGGGGGTTATATTTGTCTTGGGTTTGATTAAATAAAAGCAACATTTGCTTGAGCTTGTTTGCCGTTTGTACGTATTGCTTTCCTTAAGTAGGGTGGGCGGGAAAAAAAAATCGGGGAAAAAATCGGAAATCGAATTAAAAAAAATAAAATCGGGGATTTTATTTTTAGGCCATATCGCCCAGCCCTACCTTCACATCTGGCTCAGGTTTGATCATATATTTACTTATTTAAGGTTAACCTTTGAAAGGATCATTTGCTATTGGGAGGATCAACCAGGGACCCCCCCCGCCGAGCGCACGCCACACCGCTCAGCCAGGACGGCTGGGTCTCGGTCTTGCTTCCAATCAAAGAGGCACGCGGGCCGGCCCGGACCTCAATAAACGGTCCTGCAGGCCGGAGGGATCCTCCGGTGTGCAGCCGGGCTGACAAAGGCTCTCCTATGACAGGAAGAACGTACCAGTCCATCGGCCGCTGTGATTGGCCGTTCTGCATGTCAATCAAGTGACATCACAGTGAGGAGGAGGAGGATTTGCTGACGGCAGTTTTTCTAGTTATATTTATGTCCTTCAATTGACTGCCATCGACGTTGATGAACGGGTTCCCCCCGTTTACTTGTTACACTGGTGGACGGGTTCCACCGTTGCCCGGTGAACGGGTTCCGCCGGTGGACGGGTTCCCCTGTTGCCCGGTAAGCTGAATTCTCGGCTGCCCCCCCACACTTACTGGCTGAGCTGTTTCCAGCGCTGGAAGAAGTCTTGCGACGCCATCTCGGTCGGCTGGAAGAACTTGTTGATGGTGACGGGCAGCTTGAGGGTCAGGTTCTGCAGAGCCCCCCCATATCTGCCGGAACAGAAAACCAGTTTGCAAACCCGCAGCACTCCGTCTCACCGGGTAACGGGTGGTTAACCATGGAGACAGCCCAGCAGGTAAACACCGGTGGCTCACTAGCAACTCTGACTTCAGCCCAACCTTCCAGCAGAATTAAAGAGCGGCTCAAAAGCTTCCATCGACGGCGCCAAGCTGTTTGGTGACATCACCGTACGCCAGTGAGTCTCACCACGACACGCACCTGAACTTGATGTTCAGCAGCGGGGCCTCGGAAAAGTCGGTCAGACACTCGATGTTGAGGACCTGCTGGATCTGGGCCCCCCCCTCCACCAGCGGCTCCACGGGCTTGGACTGAACATTCAGCTGTGAGCGGCCGTTAAGGGTCATGGGGCGGCGAGACGGGCTGAGAACTCAATCGGCGTCCGCCCCGAGGCCGAACAGAAAGGATATGAGACTGCAGCTCTCCGGGATAGCTGACGGTGGTGGTGAAGCTGGCAAACTGCACCGAGGTCTTGTTGCCGTAGAACAAGTACATCCTCCCTGTGGGAGAGACGGCGATGAAAGCCTCTGCACCAAAACCCACCTGCAGCTCTCTGAGGCTGCAGGTGGGTTTTGGTCCACACCGGCTGCCTCAGCAGGCTGGCGGCTCGGCAGACAGAAAACTCTTCAACCAAAACGTCTCCATTAAATGGAGAGATCCTTTCTGGACCGTAGGCATGAAACCTGCTGGAGCTCATCTGCTCTTCGTCCTGCTCGTCTTCAGATCCGTTCCCAAATAGACAGAAGAAAACCTCACCCAGATTCTGACGATACTCCGACTTGATGCCGATCTGAAGCAGCTGGTTCTCAAACAGAACGCCGTTGTTCTTGCACACAAACCTGCAGAAAAACCCACATTTAGATGGTTCTGAGATGAAAAGTTTGGTCGGACAGAACAGTCAGACAGACGTGATCGTGCAGAAAGCATCTTTTCTGATTCCTCTCAGCCAAAAACACGGCTTCAGATGATTATTAATAAAAACAAAAGAGGATTCATGTAGAAATGATTTAGATTTACAGTAGAAATGTCTTTGTTGTTTGAAGTTGTCTGTTGTGTTACAAACAGAACAACAACGTGGCGAGCTGCTGTTCTGCTGGACCAGCAACAAACCCACGGAGGAAACAGCTGATCCCCCAAAAACACCAGAGTGACAGCTGGGATGACCCCCCACCCCCACCCATCCCCGTGCTCAGATCAGTGATTTAATGTAGAAGATCATCGTTAAAAGCAAAAAAAGATTCAATCAAGGCTGCTGGAGGACAGAACGAGTGGAGGAGGACCTTACTTGTTCAGCAGCTCGTCAGCTTCTGACAGAGGAGGAGCAGGATCCTCAGAGGGAGGAGCAGAGCTGAGAGGCAACAAGATGGGGGGGACCACGGGATGGAGGAGGAGTGAGGAGGAGTGAGGAGATGACAGAGGAGGAGGAGATGACAGAGGAGGAGGAGTGAGGAGATGACAGAGGAGGAGGAGGAGGAGTGAGGAGATGACGGAGGAGGAGGAGTGAGGAGATGACGGAGGAGGAGGAGTGAGGAGATGACAGAGGAGCAGGGAAGAGGCAACGGGACAGGGAGAGGCAACACGCCGCCATGAATGAAAGAACAGAAAACCAAAAAGTACCAGCAAGTATTAAGAAGACATGAGGAGACAGAGGACAAAGATAAAATGCAGAGGTGGTTAGTAAAAGCAGGTCAACCTGGTATTATTACTGTTTACATGGACCGAACCAGCAGAACCTCTGACAGTGGAGCGGCTCTGCTTTGGTTTCATCTACCGGTACCTTCCAGCACTGTCATCGTTGTTTAAGCATCCTCCACAACAACACACAAACACACAAACACACACACACCAACGCAGTCCTAAGACGTGCGGTGAAAGCACAACTCCGGCCAACAGTGGAGGTTTGATGCCATGCAGAGAACTTCACAGCAGAAATGAGGGTCAACGTTTCATCAGCAGCTTTCTTACTCGACTGATTAAAAGCAATGAAGGCAAACTATATGAAGTGCAGGACAGATTTAACACCCCGCTCCAGTCAAATGTCCCCCCCATGACTCATTTAGCCTCCAAAGACCCAAACTTTCCTCTAACCTTTAAAACAGGTTTGGAGGAGCAGCAGAGAGCAGAGTCTGGACCGTGGGAGGGAAATGAGCCCCTCACTGCCCCCTTGGTGGAATGCAGCAGGACGCTGGTCAGTGCATTCAGGGTCTAAATCAGCGCTTTGCACATGCACGGCTGGGGGAGGGCGGGGGGAACACGATGACACATCCAACAGGCTCCCAGGAAAAGAAACACAATAAACGCACAGTGTGATGAGCTGCCACAACACAACCAGCCCTCCACATTTGGCAGGTGAGGCAGTGAGGCTTTGCTCTCACTGCTGTCTGAGGCTGCAAACGGCTGCTGCTGACTGACGCCAGTGACGGGTCAACCGACGGGTTTGGACCCATCAAACCAGAGCGGGCCCACCCGAGAACCAAGGCCCGTCTGGGTTTCACTTCCTTTGGGAGCATGAGCACACTTTCAAGAACAGCAGTGGGAACAAACATAAAAAAAAAGGAATCCACTTTCAGTTGAGCCATTCCCAAATTTGGACCAACATCCACGGTGTTGAAGTTCCCTCATACACCGGAATCCAGTGGATTCATCACAACAGCAGCCAGAAACTGACCAATGGGAGAGAAGCAACAGAGCAACAGCATTCAGGCTGAGAGCAGTCGGTTTATCCACAACAGAAGACGTTCCACCGCGTCAGCGATGGCGCCTTCAACTCCAAACCTTCATCTACAAGTGCAGAAAACCCCCACCAACCCTTGTGCTGTCTAGTGGCTGGCTCGTTGGGTTTAAGATAAACATCATTTCTAGAAATGAAAAGCTAAACATCTTTGTGGAGACACCATGTTTCTACTTTTACAGCTACTGGGCCCTTACTCAGAGTCACCAGAACCCTCCACCAATAGCGAATCAGAAGTCTCAGTGGGCGGTTCCAGATCTCTGTCAATGTCCAATCATGGTAGAAGACAGGAGACGAACACACATTCAGATCAGAACACACACACACACACACACACACAGACACACACACACAGACACACACACACAGACACACACACACAAAGGGAAATAGAAAAAAGAGAAAAAGACGACAGACTGTCACAAGAAGTGCAGAAAAAGAGCCGACATGTGCAGCGGACCTGTCGAACCTTCAGCCTGCTGTGGAGCGGCCCCCAGCATGACCGCTGATGAAGAGGAGGGGTCTCCTGGAAGCTGGTACGTCTGCTCACACATGGGTATTTACTGCTGATTTGTTCCCCCCCTCCCCAAAAAAGGCCAGAGAATGGGTCAGTTTTTGAAGGCATTACCCACAGTGAGCCTCATCTCTGACCCCCCCTGACCCACGGGGGGTCAGAGATGAGGCCGTGGATGACAGCAGCCCTGACATCATCGTCACACTAAGTCTGTAGGTCGACAGGCCCGTGTAACACAAAAGACAGATAAAGCAAACACAGATACACACACACACAACTAGTGCAACACAAACACAACTACAATCAACAAGAACACAACATTTCCTTCTGTCCAAGGTCGATCTTTGATCAGGTTACAGAAATATCTGACAGGTTTGTTTAAATCCCCTGCTGTCTGGATAAAGACGGTAAAAAATGATCAGTAGATATTTAAAACAAAAGACTCCATAGTTGGTTTTCTGTAGAGGAACATCCCAGATCAGAGTTCACTAAAATAAACAATCAAACTTTACTTGAATACAATTTTACTTCCTTAAATACATTAATAGTTTTTAGGGCAAATTTCATTTTCTTTTGGTAAAAACCATTGACTGTATCTGACAACTGGACTGAGCGAGTGCGACGCCATGTTGGAGCCAATAAACCGCGAGTAAGCAGCGATTGGTGCGTTTCAACGTTTCTATGGCAACCACTCTCACCAATCAGGAGTGAGCTTGTTGGCAGGCCACACCCCTACCACCTTAAGGCAGGCTAGACCACCTGTTTTTATGGAGACATCTGATTGGTCAGTTTAGAACTTTATGACCAGATCTCATATCCAGTCAATGATAACCAAAAATGTTGCATTAAACGTCACCTCTTAGTGGAATTTGAATCAATAGCTATGCAAATAGAGTTTTTCAGAACCAAAGACAGAGAAATGTGACCAAATGAATCCATATTTGATTAGAGCGTCTTGACTGTGAGCTTTTTCACCAAACCTTAAGGATTCCACATGTTTCTCATTTCTTTATAGACTAAGTTCATGACAGCATCCATTAAAACGTAACAAGTGTGAAGAATCAAAGCTGCAGCCCCTCATTCTGGAATCTGAGGTCTCAGGATCAGGAAACCCCCGCTCACCTGAGGAAGCCTTCGTCGTTGACGGCAGCGGAGGACGCAGCAGGCCCCGCCTCTGAAAACACGTCCACCAGTAAACTGCCCGCACTGGCTGGAGCGGCGCTCACGGGGGCAGCGGGGCGAATCCCAAGCAGGTCAGCTGACGGAGAAGGCGTGGACTGGAACAGACAGGAAACCAACCGTGAGACTCCCCCGCTCTGTGCTCCTGTTTTCTGCTGGCTGGGGGGGGTTGAGCGCTTACAGCGTTTGAGGCAGCCATGGTTGATGCGTCCGGCCCCCGGTCCCCGCCTCCATTCAGCTCCCCGCCCTCCCTTTTGCCGTCCTCCATTTCCGTCACAGACACCGCTCCGGGGCCCTTCTTCTTCTTCAGCTTGGCCAGGATCGAGGACTCTCTCTCTGGGAAGGGAGGCATCTCCTCCAACACGGTGGCCTGAGAAAGGACGCGGCGGTTACGGTGACGGCGCTGCACAGCAGTCAGTGACAGCTGGGGCGTGTTTGATCAGCAGAACCGACCAGAACGTCGGTGCTGGCGATGGAGGAGAGCTTCAGGTATTCGACGGCTCGCTGCTGCAGCTCCACGTCCGAGTTCCGGATCTGGCTGTCGCAGCGCAGCACCTCCTGGATGGTGGCCTTGGTCTCTGGGAACAGGTTGATGAACTTGATGTAGGCCGACAGCAGCAGCGCACGAGTGGGCACGGAGCACAGGTGGAACTTGGAGTGGAGCAGGTTGAACTGGACCAGGGGGCTGAAAGGGAGAGGAGGCGTGATCCAGCAGCCCCACAATCAGCAGAACCATCGTCAAAAATGAACAGCACACCTGGACCGCGGGTCACCAGCAATCAGGTTTCCAAACTCTCCCAGTATGTAGCCTCCAACCTTCACCATGTTCTCATGACAGGCGGGGGCCTGCAAGGCCTGCAGAGAGAAACCGTTTAGCCCATGAAAGAGCTTCTGAAGGATATTTGACAAGTCACTGCAAATGCAAAGATTTAGAACCTTTTTCCACATTTAAGGAAGTTGTTGAACACATTTATAAGCTTTTCTGTAAATCATGGAGAATGTTTTGTCTCCTTCAGAGCTAAGAACGAGAAAGAAGGAGATTATTATTAGAATGAGTTTAAATCCTTTTGACGATAGAAAAACTGGATTTAAAAAACTCACCAATTTCACTGTAATTTACTGTTTAATTCAGGAAGTTATTTTAAAGTTAAATAAATGTTAAGTTACTCCGGCATTCATCATCATTTTGAAAACATTTAGATTTACGTCCTAAAGCTAACGTCACTGCAGAATAGTGATGCATAAAACACGCCAAACGCCACGTAGCCCATGGCGTTCACACTGGACCAGCGGGGAGGGGCTTCTTCCTCCTCCACTGTTTACTAGCTCATCTTCTCCACCTGCAGCTGGAAGAGGCTCTATTCTAATAAATGAAAGTCTTTGTGTCAGAATTCCAGCCAGACACAAACTGCAATCATCGATTCCTCCTCGTCCATCAATTTTCAAACATTGGCACTTCTGTGAGAAAGAAGGGATGTCATGCATACATCACTGCAGAATCCCAGTCCCTGATTGGTCCAAGTCTGACTTTCAACAGGCGTCCATTGGCCGTGTGTTTTGTTCGTAGAGCTCACTCAAAATGGTCGTTTTGAAGCCTGGACTGCGCATTTAGGCATGTCTACACACTGAGGGCGGTGTCAACGCAGCTTTAGGATCTGTGCTAGTTTTATATTGAGGATTTAGAGAGATGTTTATACTAAGACGAGTCAATTCCATTTATTAAACTAGATTTCTTTGTCGCTGTGATCAAAATGAACTTTTATTAGGTCAAAATTCAAGATACAAACCATTTGCTTAAGAACACAAAAAATACTTCTTTAGCGGAATAACATTTAATTTGAAGTGATTTTATTCCAACAGTGAACTTTTTTGAGCTAATTTTCCCTTCTAAACTGCCTGGCTGCATGGAAAGATGATTTTACTGCTTTCTAGTGATTTTCCAGTGATCTCTCCTCTCTGCAGCTCTTCCTCCTCCTCCTCTTCCTCATCATCACCTCTAACTACACTCAGTCCATCTGGATTAAGTCCATCTTCCAGCCCAACCTTCACGTCTCCTTTTTGGTTTGTCACCCATTAGCCAGCAGTCCCAGAAACTGCCTCCGCTCTGATCACGCGTTACAGCCCGTTTATGTCTTTATAGCTGTGGTGCAGCGGCAGAGCTGGTTGAAAGACTCCAGGTTTGATTCCCGCCTATATTTCCATGTCACAGATTCTGACCCCGAGCCTCTATGGAGTCAGAGGCGCCGTCCTACAGAGCAAGCGTCAATCAACCAAAACGGACACGCCCCACCACAATGCAGGCATCTGCAGCGGCTTCCTGTGGCTCCTCCGTCAGATCTTAAAGCCCGACAGTCGCTTCAACAGCAGCGTCAGAGCTGAAGCCCCTCCCTCATCCAGGCTTCACGCAGCAAAACATCAGCCGTCTGGGACGCATTTGTGAGTCATTATCATTACCACATCAATGAATTAAAAAAAAAAAAGCTTTAGATCAAAGTCGCTCAGAGGAATTTCCCACACAGAGCTGTGTTTTGAATAATCCCACAATCTGAGGAGCGTCTTGCTGATTTACCTCAAAAACGGTCTTGGCGGCGTAGCCTTGCACGTCGTCTCGGTTGATGACGATCTGGATGACGCGGTACCACACCTCCTCACTGACGTAGTCCCCAGCGATGCGGATGAGGTTCAGGATGGTGTCTACATACCAGGAGTAGTCCACAGCGTACTTCTCTGCAAGTATGGCCACTTTCAGCACCTGAGTTTGGAAAAGGGAGGAAAAAACAAAAGACCCTTAAATAAAGTACCTGATGACTAATGCTTTAAGAAAAACCGAGGGTGGAACAATTCCTGTCTGAAATGTTCCAATGAAGTTGGGTAAAAGGGCTTTTTGTAAATATTTCTTGTAGACGACCTGGATGCTGAACTGGAGCTTCACAAATGAACGGATCATAAATCCTTTTAATCTGTGACTGAAACTGAAGCTCAGCCTTTAACTGGAGCTTTGACTGAGTTTATGATGAGCCAGAGCGACAACAAGCATCAGAATACTCCCATATTCATGACCGGGTCCTGTACAAATATTTGCAACGTCCAACATCACAGATTCACCACCTTTCTAAATAAATTACAGTTTAGTACAAATACAACTCACAAACTGAACTTAGTTTCTGGGAAAAGAAAAAAACAAACGTGATTATTTTAAGACTATTGGGAAAATCTGGTGATCCGTGTGAGGTCATGTGACTGTCTGGTCATCGGTCGGTCTACTGGAACTGGAGTCGGCTAAACTTTGAGGATGGAAACCTGTGGAGAACATTTTCAGGGTTTGTTGTTAAATGATCCAAAACAGCAGGGACGTTTATGTTTGTTTTGGAGCTGAAGTTAACCCGGAAGTCGACAGAAAAACCTTTCAGAGTGACATGATTTAAAGTGATAAATACCATTTCTTTTTTCCTAAATCTTTGTTTTTTGTTGATTCTGATCTCCTGCTCTATATAAAAGCATAGATGATGGTGAATAAACACAAATTTCAATTTGAACTCATCCAGTGAAAACCCAAACATATAGCACCCATTTAAACATATTCAAATTAAATGGTAAGAACGGTGGTTTGATCTGTGATTTGCTGCTTCTGGTAGGAAGTGGCGCCCCAATTAGTTCTGCATTTTTCATTTTGGACATTGAAGGACACTAAAATTGTAGTCCAGAGTTTCAAGGACCCACCATCTCCTCTCTGATGGAGTAGTCTGCAGTCTCCAGGTAGCTGAGCATCTCTGCTACGATCTGCTTGGCGTTGCTGCGGTCGCACATGGCGTACAGCAGGTCGGCTGCTCTCTGCCGGACGCTTACATCTCTTTCAGTCTGAAGGGACACAAACGGTCACACAAAAGTCTGTCCTGCGCCATCGTTACCGGATGTGCACTCAACGGTGTGCAACCCTTTGTGAGTGACAGCGTCTGGTTCACCTTAAGAGCATTGATCACGGTCTCGATGTGCGTCTTGACGGCCTCGTGGGAGAACTCGGAGCTGGCTAGAGTGCACATGCTCTCCAGCGCCAGGTAGCGCAGGTTGGTCTCTCTGTGCTGCAGGAACTGGCCCAGCTGGTTGCAAGCTCGCACCAGGAGGTTTGGCTCACTGAGGAACAAAGGAAAGAGCGAAACTGTGACCGTGCGACTCGCTCTGCTGGGGCTACCGTGGTCAAGGATGACCCGTGCCAAAAACTGAGACCAGGAATCATCTGCAACAATTTAAAACCATCTGACCACAAAACAGAAGTGAATCACAAATGAAATGAAGCATCAAAATCCCCCATCATCTTTAGTCTGATCTGGGTTTCTGTTAACCTCGTTTCCACTCAGTGGAGCGGTACGGTTCAGTTTAGAATGGTCAGGGCCATGGACCGTCATGGTGCTGAAAGAAGCCAACAACATCCAGCAGCTCATTGGCTGCTGGTTCTTCGTAGATGCAAAGCCTTTAATGTTTAAGAGATGATGGCGGACGCTTCAGTGGCGTTTTCTTTTATCGTAATGACCTTTAGCCAATCAACAGGTTTCAACAGAAGCTCCGCCCTAACCGGTCCGTTCCATTTTTTCTATGGACCTACAATGGGGGACCAAAAATGGTACGGGTCGGTTCTACTCAGTGGGTAGGTCAAAATACTGGAGCGGGCCGGACCGCTCAGTGGAAACGAGGCTTAAGAGACCACAACTGTTCTGCAGACCTGTGAACTTCTGCAGCTGACACTGACAATAACTCTCTATTTAGCAACTTTTTAATGTTCTTCTGATGTTTTTTTATGATTTTGTTGTTTTCTGATTTTTGATCAAAATGTGATTCTTTTGGACCATCTGCTTTCCTGCAAACAAAGCCTTCCAACTCAACATGAGAAGCTGCACGTTTGCTGGTCTCACCTGTCGTAGTGGATGATGAGAGCTATAGCCTCAAACAGGATGGCGTTCTTGGCGTTGGAATGCTGCACCTTCTTCGACTTGGGGGGCTCCTGTGCCTTATTCAGGATGGTTTCCAGACACTCCACCAGTCGGCCCTTAACAGCCCCATCTTCTGGCGGAGGGTAGCACTGCAGCAGGCGCAGCAGCTTGCAGGACAGCCATGGCGCCGGCACAAAGTAGTAGGTGTAATCCTGCAGGTCGGTGGAGGCCGACGACACGATCTGGAAAGCCCAACGGGTTCATCAGCGTTTCTGCTATAGTCTACAGACTGTGAGTTCCAACTTCAGTCCAACGTGTTTCAATAGAGAAAGTGTGACAACACTGAAGAATCAACTTCAATAGGTGTGGTCAGAGCAAACACTCACTCTGCTGAGGCGGGAAACAGCCAAGGAAACGCAGGTCTTGAACTCATCTGGATTCTTCTGACTCAGACAGGTGATGAGAGAAATGGCTGCCGTCACCACTCCCTGCAATCACAAACGCACACACATTCAGAACTGTATAGTTTAACCAGACATCACAATACTACAGTAGCTGTCCTTTTTCTTTGCAGATATACCCCCAAAGGATATGTGTAGTTAAATACAGAACTGAGGGAGGGTTTCCCGTGTTTCCACCCATTTAGATCATGAACAAAGGGTTGAGTTGCAAAAAGACCTCCCATCTGCATGATCTCTGGGGGGGGCCCTTACCATGTGCTGATCGTTGAGCAGATGCACCACACGAGAGGTCCACTCCCCCATCAGCACCAAGTCCGGAGAGGTCTTGTACAGCCGAAGCAGGCACAGGGCAGCAGACTGTTTCACACTGTCCATCGTGTCTCTGCGGTGGATTGTGTCAGCAGGTGTTTGTGTCAGACATCGTCACACACAGATCGTCATCAATGAAGCCCTTAACCGACAGCAGAACTCACCCAGCAACCAGGATGCGAGGAATCTCGCTGGCAAAGGCCTCGGCCATCTCCCGGCTTCCCACGTTGGCGATGCAGTGAAGCGCCAGGCACATGAAGGTGGGATTGCGGCTGGACAGGTCATTTTTGATTGCGTTGTTGATCAGACGGATCAGCTCACTGTTGCTGTTCACCAGCACTGAGATAAACAAGTAACCCTAAAAAATAAAATAAAGACATAAAAGGTGTTTGGTTAGGAGTGCAACAACACAGATTCATTATTTTATATTCCTACGATCCATCTGTCTAAGGCGGTGTTTTCCCGCCGCTGTGCTTCAGATTCACCACAATTTGAACAAAGAAATACGCAGAACAGCAGTTTAATGTTAATTTAGTCAAATTAAATCTAACCCACAAGAGGATGCAGTTTGTGTTCTAGCTATTTCAAAAATAAGTCAATTTTAAGTGCACATAGAAATATTTTTTCCAATTTAAACTGGGATGTCCATTGATTGTAGCTTTAACATTGGAAAATATGAAAGAAAAAAATGACAATATTGTTAGACAATGAGTTGTTTCGTAGTCTCTCATAGTTTAGAACTTACTTTTTAAAGTTAAAAAAAAAAGTAAAGACAATAATAAATCCTCACCAACAGGTCATCTGTTTCTACTTAAATCCATTAAGTGGTGCCGAAATATTTCCTCTGTCTGAACAGAGCACAGGTGTTTGAAACCTCAGGATCATGTAGGCGTGTTTTAAAGTCAGCGGCTCTGCAGCTCCACTCGACAGAAAAGGCTTTGTGGAGATATTGAGGAGTTATGGAGACACTGGTCTGTACCTCGCCACCATCAGCTGATAATGCTGCTAACTCAGCCACTCCCCAACTGAAGCAGCCTCCCTGCTGTAGACACGCGCTATGCTAACTGCTTCTTTGGACACTTATTTAACTGACCTTCATTTTCAAACATGATTAAATTCTGAACAAGCTCAGCTTTCATTTATTCATGTGCTCTTTGCAAAACCCGGTGCTGCCACACACGGCGCCGGTCTGGTGTGTGCGACCCTTCATCGCCTGGAACAGGCCAGAAGCTTTTACAACTGACGTTTATGATCACTACTGCATTTATCTGACTATCTGGCAGCAAAACGTCAGTCTAGACATTTGCAAACAGACACTTCAGAAACTAGAACTATGTTACACTAAATAAATGTGACGCAGAAAATACTTCATCACAACAAAAACGAAACATGCAGAGAATAGTTTGGAAGGTTAAATCTTACCAGATGGGTTATGCAATCAGAAACATCCTACATTACTCTGATAAGAAACATCATTTTTTAATGCAAAAAAACCCCAACTCAGGTTAAATTAAAGTCCATTTCTCATCTGACTGTAGTCCTTAAAACACAATTTCCAATAAAACACATGCAGACTAGAGACACTTTGTCCTCTTCAAGTTACCAATCACCAGAAGCAGCTTCTCTGTAGCTGTCAGCTGTTGCCCACCAGAATGGTAATTAACAGATTTACAATTGTAAAGACATTTCTCTCCAACAACTCGGGGTGAAACCTTCCCAACAATCCTCAACATCTTCTGTTTATTGTAGCTTTTGTTTGCCTGATATTCAACAAATCCAGATCCAGATAATTGAGGACTGGGACATATTTGCAAATAGAAGTCCTCTCTCAGGGATCCTGACTCATCTCTGTTCTGCTTACTAAACATTTCCTCTTCCTGAGAAACCCTCCAAGCGAGCGAGCGACAGTCACGGCGGCCGGTGCGCGTGAACCCCTCTGACATATGCCTGCTAAAGCACCAACACCCAAAACTACTGGTCAAACTAGCTTTCTTATAGTTCATCATTTAAAAAAAAACTAATGTTTTATGGTTCCAGTTAACAGTTTTAATGTCCTTTAATAGAGAAGTACAGGTCTTGTCTCTGTTTCTCCTGTTAAAAAAACTTTGCCTTCAAAATGCTGTTAGTTAAAACATGTCAATTGGCAGAACTGTGGATTTTCTGACAACATGTAATCTAACAAATACACACAGCTTCAATTCCCTAAACCAAAGTGATCTAAACCAACAGCCCGGTCTGGACCACAGCCTCGTTTGTTGCGGTCGTCTGCACTTGATGCTTTGTGGGATTTGCGGCTAATGACATGCAGGTCAGCAGTCGTTCCCTCTGTCAACAGGCAGAAACTTTGGATATGATCAACAAGGCGGGAGCAAAGTTTGTTATGTTCCAACTATGACTTCACGGCCGCGGACAGCTCAGACGGTTTTAGCCAAAACAGCTTCCTCCAAGCAAAAGGCTGCATTTAAAGCTGCACCGCTTCCAGAGACACGCCAGCAAACATGAAGCTGACGTGACACTGATGGAAACCGCATGAAACTTACGATCTGTTTCTCCGTGTACTTGTTGGAGCTCAGCAGGTTGACTGCCTCCATGTGTCCAAAGTCGATGTCATGGCCGAGCAGGAAGATGAAGAGGAGCTTGCAGACGTACTTCTTCTTGCTGTAGCCGTCCAGAGCCTTATCTCCTTTAAACTTCGAGCGGATGTTGGCTAGCTCTTTGTTTATTCGTTTTATCTCGGCCTCCTTGCTTTTGCCTGATGGAAAAGAAATGCATACAGCTTCAGAATCTTTTTACCTAACTTTAAATAACAAAATACAATAAATAGATATAATCGAATAAACTGCCTCAAACTGGAGCATTTATTACTCGTTTCTATCATTTGGAAAAAAGTTAACAGCAGAAATTCAACAAGTTGAAGACTTTGGTACATGATGTAAAAATCATGTTGAACCAACAATATTGCACAAACATGACACCAAATAAAAAGTGTTTGATCACAGAACTCTATATATTCTCAACCAACAAGAATAAACAGCAAAGCCACATGTCTACATCCACTGGAGGAAAGGTCCAGCGCCGTTTTCCAGACAGAACTCTATGATGTGAACCCTGGAAGGTTCTCTGTCCAGATGACACGTTCCTGCTTCACAATGCAGTCCTCCTGTCAAACGTTGTGTTCTTGCAGCTTCTTCAACTTTCTATCCTCGTCTCCAGCAGCATTTCAGGGTCATGAAGTAAGTTGAACCAGTGGATGCACTCACTAAACGTCACCCTGGCAGTGTTGCACCCAATCATGCAAAAACCAACATTTAGATGAGACAATGTTGGATGAAAAGTCAGCGGCAGAATACTTTTGACAGCACACAAACAAAGTCTTCATTGACGACACCTCTGCTGTGTGACTGCACAGCCATGCAGGGAAATGCTTCAGCATTAGCTGAGCACAAACAAAAAGAGGAGCTCCTTTTCTGCAGGCATTTGCGGTCATGTCAAACCGAATGCCTTATCAACCAAGTTTGTTTATGATAAGCTACAGAAGTGGAGTAACTGCTGCTTCAGCCCACTTCTTACGTGTTGTTCTCTGAAATTAACAAGGACTCCAGTCAGTAAATCTATCTGTTGGTATCCTTCATGATATCCTTGATCTTCTTAAAGTCAAAACATTTTTTTTATATGTAAACCATCCAACAATCTTTCCCTTTAGGGGGCGCTGCAGTAAATCATCCACCCTCATGTCCTCCCCCACATCCATGACCCTCCTCTATCCTGGTAGCTCCAACCTCTGCATCCTTTCACCATCATCATCATCATTGTTCTTCCTCTCAAACATCTCCATCTGCTTCCCTGCATTTATCTCCAGAACATCTACCATGATCTGTTCCTCTGATGGATTCAGTCCTGATCCATCCTGGTCCCAAGATACCAAGATTTAATGGCTTTAAAAATAGAAAAAGCTATTACGGAAAACTTGTTACCATTATAATGAAAAAAAAACTGTTTTTGGTTCAAAGTATATTAAAAACAAACAGAAAAAACAATTAAAACACCATTTAATACTGATGTCATAACAAATTAAAAGAAAATCTCAACCCCAACACTTAAGAAGGATTTTTTATTTACCTGTTTGCTGACTAAAACTCAGCTTTTATCATGTGAATCTTCCAGAACCTACAACTATGTCAGAGTCTGTTTAGTGGTTTCAGCTGAAATGTGAGAAGTTTGTGAGCAGCAACACAACAAGCCCAGTTAAAGCTCTGGGGATTACCTTAAAACGCAGTCACTGAAATCAACAGCTTTAGCAGAGTCAACAGCCCCATAAAGGGGTAACTTGGTAATAACCAGAACGAAGATCCAAGGTTACACAACAGGTTTTGGCCCAACTGTAGGACTGGTTACAACCCAATTCCCATCATAGTTTACTGAGCCATTTACCAAACAAAAACCGTCAAAAATGTCCCCGCGTGTCCTCACCATCATAGGTTTCTCTTCACATTTTTAAAAATGGTAAACCTTTCCTTTTAGGCATTGGTTCCTGGCTGGTGGATTATCAGGTCGCCCAGTCTGGGAGGGGTCAGACTCTGTACTGCCCTCCCCAGAGCTCCACAGCTCAGACTTGAGAGATGTCAAGTTATTTGGTCAATTTAAACCAATCAGAGTAACTGTAGTTAAACCTGGTAAATCCCGTTAAAGGTTTTCACCTGCGGAGGGGGGGGATCCCCTGCTGCTGGGAAGCTCCAATATCTTACAGATGTTTTTTTTTTTCTCCTTCCAAACCTTCTCTTGCTGCTCTGGAGTCATGGATTTTCAGCCTAAAGTAAAGCTGTCACGTTGGAGGACGCGGGAGCCTCACCCCCAACATGATGCGGGACACCAAGCCCCCCCAACATGAAGCGGGACACCAAGCCCCCCCCAGCAGGAGCTGCCGGCTGCCAGGTTAGCAAAACATAATCAAGTTGGTAGAAAATCAAAGGAGAGCCACTTACAGTTTCTTATGTCCGATATGAAGACGGCCAGCCCGCGCATTCCGTCTCCTTTAGACACAGCCGGCATGTTTGCAGGTCGTCGTCCTCTCCGGCCTTTGCTCGTAGAAACCTCCTAAAGCTGGTCAGCTCTTCTCACCGGACCGGGAGGGGGGGTACGGCCAAGTTCAGGGGTAGCTAGCTGCTGCTTCGCACTTCCTAACTTTATGACCGGCTGGCTCTCGTCCCACTGAAGACACTGGGCGCTTGTGCTTAGCTAGCTCCGATAGCATGTACCGGACTCGCTTGGCGGCGGTGAATCAAGCAGCGGGATAAATTAATGTTATCCCGGATAACTGGACCGTTTCCGCTGCTACACCGAGCTAACCCTATTTCATTCAAACCTCACCTATCCAGGATAAACGAGCGACGCTGTTCACCTCAGGCGCGACTTCATCGGATCTCAAACGACCGCCGTGTAGAAGTGTCCGAGATGAAGGTGACAAAACGTCGAAAAGTCCTGCCTTTTGACAATTTGTCGCTAAGTTACTCCGAGTCACGCACCGTTAGCTAGCTGGTCAGCTAGCGAGCTAGCTGTCTAGCAGTATCATTCAAATCCTGAAGCACATCGCTGTCCGACGACGAACCTCTGCGGAGTCTGACTGCCAACCGGCGGAAGGACGGCGCGACAGCGACTTTTATACCCACGAAGCCCGAATGAAGACCAAACGTCCTGATGGACATCCGCTGTGCTGTGGTTGTCCAGCTTCAGGCTTCCTCTCGCGGCTCGGAGGAGGCTCGTGACAGCAGTAACGCGTGACCGCGCAACGCTACCGTGAACGCGCACGCCGTTTGCGGACGATGAAGCCATTTGGAATAGGAGGAAGCGAAGGCTTTGCAGCTGAGTGCGCACGGAAGGAAACACGCAGACGTTTCTCCACGCACACGCAAACCTCTCAGGAGACATATGTAACAGTCAGAAAGCCTCACCTTCTCTACATCTTAAAATTTCTGTTAAACATGTGAGTCCTTGAGAAAATCTACCAAATCTCAGTGTTGTTCACTCACTCTAAGGGATACTGTTATTTCCATGAGTGCTTTTCCTATTTGCTCTCAATTTTATTGAAATGCATAAAAGTCCCCCTATATTACTAATAGTGAACAAGTAGCAACATTTTTGTCATTAGTTTATTTATTATCCAAAAAATTAAACTAGAATAAAGATTGCCCCACATACCAAACATGGACCGCATCAACAGCGAGAATTTCCTCCACTTGCTGCAGTGACAGCTCGACCTCGGCGTCTCCCGCTCCTCACTAACCTCATGATGTCGTTCTGAGGCGTTCCACTCTTCCACAAGTTCTCCATGCGGTTCTGCAGGTCACTTGGGGGTCCGATCCTCCAGTCTCTGTTTCAGCTGTTCCCAGACCTGCTCTATGGGGTTCAGGTCAGGGGTCATTGCTGGTCAAACCATATTAGCCACGCCCACTTCCTAAAGTCCAGCTGTGTTCATTCTGGTGAAGCGTTATCATCCATGAACAGACGTTGGGGTGTTCTGGTGGAATTCTATGATGTCTGAGGTCAGAACCTGCAGTGACTGGACCGTCTACAAGAACCAGACTGTTGCTCCTCCTCCACCAAAGAACCCTGGAGACCATGTTGACCCTTGGCGTGTCGCTCACCTCGCCTTCTCCAGCTACGCTGACCATCATTTGTGTGTGAGGTGACCCTCATCATCCGTGAACAGGACGGTAGACCATTGCTGCATGGTCCAGGTCACATGGTCTGTACTGCAGACGGCGGTGTCTTGGTGTGGGTGGAGTCACCTGCAGCGGTTGTCTGTCATTCCAGTCAAAGCGGTGGACTCTGACAGTAGTTCAGAGTCTTGATCCGAGTCTGCGGATGACACTTGGAGACTCACCAAGTCCACCTGCAGCACCTGACTGTCCCCCACCAACCTGAAGGCGCTGTGGTCGGGTGGAGCTGCTCGCCGTTCAGCGGCGTGTTCATGGGATGAACTTGGAACGACTTGCTGACTAAATCAGCTGTCTAGACCCCCACGATGCTGACTTGATGAAACACTGAAAAGGTTTTTTTTTTTAGATTTTTTTTTAGTTTTGGCCCCAATATGGAAGACAAACACAGTGTGGCCATTATGTGGAAAACACTAAATGAGGTGTGTCTTTCACCACTAAACTATTGCATCCAGATCCTGAAAATCTGTGAAGTGAAACAAACACTACGATTATGACATCTACTGCGTTTTTGACATCATCCCTTACTTATTTGTCTCTGAATACTCTCATTCTTTCAGGTTGATTCCATCACACTAGTAGGTTTAGGGGCAGTCATCTGGACTTAGTTTTTAAAGTTAGAAGACGTTTCACCTCTTATCCAAGAGGCTTTGTCAATTCTGAATTAGCTGGTAACTAACTTTAACTTTAACTCGACAAAACTAAGTCCAGACGACAGACCCGAAACCTACTACTATGATCCTTTACTTATTGCAACTAATGTAAAAGCGGACTCTAGTTTGTTTTCTAAAGCTTAGGGTTTCTAAAGTTTTCTAAAGTTTATCCATTTTTGGGGTTAAGGTTGGGTTAGGCTAACCCAACCCTAACCCCAAAAATGGATAAACAGAAAAGTTGTTTTTAATCACTTTAATGACCAAGTGTCATTTGTACAGTTAACCAGGCCCTCCAGATGTTTTCCCAGTTGCGGTCGGAGGTTGCTGTGCAGATCCTCTGCTTGTCTAGTATTTGTATCATTTGTCAGACTTATTTCTTCAAACTTTTTCTTTTGCTCTAGACAAACAATGTCAGCTACTTTCAGCATACATTCTTTTACAAACTCCCCGTCACTCCACGTCAGGGCTTGTTATGCCGGGCCGTTTCCAAAGCCACAATGTCGCTACTAGCTTCTGTCACAGCTTCACTGGATTTAGTCATTTTTGTAAACATCTGCTGTGCAGCATAGCCTCGTTGTAGTTGTTGGAGCTTATTGTTGCTTAGTGACAATTCTTATTGAATTCTTTAAGAATTGCATTTACCTGCTTACAAATAAGGCACATGACTTTATCCAGGCCACAAGGTACAACAAAGTAATCATCCGTCCACTTAGCTTGAAAGCGCCTTTTCTCCTCGCCAACACGACGTTTTTTCTCAAAGGAACCTGCTCTGGCTCTCTTTTTCCGAGGGCCACCAAAAATCTTTCCAGACTTTGAGAACCCCTGATCTAAATACACTCAGGTACAACAATTGATGGTTTTACTTTTCCAAAATTTTGATTGTATGTTGTCAAACACAGAAAACAAATGGCGTATACTTATATAGCAATTTTCTACCTTCTTTTGAAGGCCCAAAGCACTTCACAGTCACATTTACACATGCACACACACATTCAAACACTTTTGGCGGCTCCGCTGCCGAACACTGGCGCCAACCTCCACAGGGGTTCAGTGCCTTGCCCAAAGACACTTTGACCCATGGGCGTGCAAGGCAGGAATCAAACCTGCAATCTTAAGGTCATGGGTCAACCACCCTACCGTAGGACTGTGGCTGCCCAAGGTGAACTCTGCGTAGGGGCGGTCAAGAACAGAGGAAAGCCGTTGTGGTGGATGTGGCAGTGCCAAGCGATGGGAACATCAGGAAGAAGGAACATGAGAAACTGGAGAAATACCAGGGACTCAGAGAAGAACTGGAGAAAGCATGGAAAATGAAGGTGACAGTGGTGCCTGTGGTAATTGGAGCACTCGGGGCAGTAACCCCCAAGCTGGAGGAGTGGCTACAACAGATACCTGGAAAGACCTCAGACCTCTCAGTCCAGAAAAGAACAGGAACAGCTAAGATACTGCAGGACCCTCAGGATCCCAGGCCTCTGGTAGAGGACCCGAGCTTGGAGAAGAAACCACCTGCAGGGGATGAAAATTATTATTATTTATTTTGTATTTCAAGCATTCTTCCTGAAATCCCAGCAGATTTTTTTATTTTTGCATCAGCAATCTAGAAAAATACACTGTTTCTCGTTGAAAATATCCCTATTTAGATTGTAAATCAAGAGTGTTGTCTAAAAGCCTTTTCATGCATGAAGTTAAAATATGTTGCAAAACATGGAGGTGGGGGGAGAGGTTGTTTGGTGGCTCTTACGTCACGTGACAGGGCTTCGCTGACAGGATGCAGTACACGCGTTGCCCTGTGGGTGGCGCTGCGGCTCTTCGCTTTAACTCCTTCCGCCACCACAGAAGAAGACGCTAAGCAGGCAACCTTCGTTCACTTACAAAACAACGGCGGAGCAGCAGAAACTCTCCGAACCGCGGCCGCTTAGACACCTGCTGCGTCGCGGAGAATGGGGCTCGACAGGTTCTGTAGTCCGAACAGTTCGGAACCTTTCTGGGTGAGTCATTTTTCCTGTCATCCCCTCTTAGTCAGAAGTTGTTAAGCGAACCGGCGCGTGCACTGCTTAGGACCCGGCAAGTCCGGTTCCGTTCAGTCTTTGGGCTTCTCCATCATGACAACAGATCGATGAAGCCGGAGTTCCGAACCTTGGTACCGTGACGCCGGACGGACTCAGCTACGTCGTTTTTCTTTTAACTTGGTTTCTCGCGTGTGAAACCTAGAGACCCGGTTTTTTTCTTCTTTTTTTTTTTTTTTTTGGGGGGGGGGGGGGTAACGCCGATTAAATAAAAAAAAAAAAAATCATCCGGAAAGACAACGAACCCGACCTTATCCTGGAGAACCCAAGAAGAACAGTTTTCTTCTGGGCCTAAAGTTAATTTGATCATTTATTATTTTTTTCTCTGTTCCTTTAGCAGCAATGAACTGCAACCATAAATAAATAGAGTAAGAAATAAAAACAAATACACAAGATAAAATAATAGTAATGATAAACAAACAAACTGAGGCCAGTGACCCAACGGCTTCTCCAGGTTTAGGAGATAAAAGCAGAATCAGAGAAAGTCTAGGTTTGTTCTTACAGCCATTTATGGCAGAAAGTCCAGTTCTGTGACGGTCCTGATCCCACGGGGAGTCCAGCTTCCTGCTGATGGCGTTCTGGCTGACGGCTCTCATCCAGAGACCCAGAAACACAGCACTAGGGTTCTCCTTTGCTTGTAGAACCCGTGTCCACTTTCGCTGATAGAACGGTTCAGTGAAAAGTTGTTTTCTCACTGTCAAGCTGTTGGAAAAGCAGGACCACTATGACCTTTGACCTCGTCCGCCTTTCCTCCAGGATTGGAACCGTAGCTGGAATACGTCTAATCCGGACCTGACTCCGTGCTTTCAAAGCACCGTGCTGGTGTGGGTGCCATGCCTCTACCTGTGGGTCTGTGCCCCTTTCTACCTGATGTACATGCGCAGCCACAACCGGGGCTACATCTGTATGAGTCACCTCAACAAGGCAAAAACGGTAAGACGTCCTTCCAGGACTACCATCAGATCGCTTCCTTCTTCTGTTAAAGCCCCGCTCTGATCACCCCGGTGGGCTTTCCATTATGATTCTGATGTTTAGGCAAAATCCAGAAACCTGTGTTGTTTTCTAGGACATAGTTTCTGCAGAGCGGCATCAGAAATTCCCCTCTGGGTTGTGGGCGGGGAAACGCTGAAGCAACTCCCCTTTTGCTGAGAGTTCTCTGTTTACATGCCATCCTGCTAGCTTTTTAACCCCCAACCTAACATTAGCGGTGAAACAAACAGCAGCAACATCAGAGCTGTACAGTTCTGGTCCAGATTCCAGCTCAGACCAGGAAAACAAAGACCTTCATGGATCTGTTGGTCTGCAGATGGAGGATCAGAAAGGGGCGGGGTTTGGAGACTGGGGGGTATTTTTAAAATACGATCTTTTCCAAACAGGATTTTTTTTGTCTTCTCCTGATTCACAATGATTAGAATAAAGAAATACCTAGAAATGCAGATTTAATCCTAATTATCTTTATATATATATATGTCCTCCATCATCATAAAAATGTTACAATAACATGTTAAAAGCAGCATTTTCATCACTAAACCTCACTGTAAATCTACAAAAACGCCCAAATGAAGTGTAATTGTTTCCACTGTTAGCCTTTCCTTCACGCGTAGCTGTGGCCTTTAAACCGTTTTGGTTAACTTGGACTAAACGTCCTGAATCCTGATCAAAATGTTCGGATCACAGTAGATCAGGGGGGGGTCAAACTCATTTTCCCTGAGGGACACATCAGCATAGTGTCTGTCCTCAAAGGGCAGATGTAACTTATACACGTATCTAAATGTAATGAAAATAAATGTAACTACTCCTTAAGGTAATAACTCATTATTTATTTATTGTAACTTTTTAAAGTGATAATTACAGTTTCATAGAAAACATGTTTGTTTGTTACTTTAACATAAATTCTTTTAAATTTTGTCCGCTTATCAAAACCCACATAACTCCATTAATGAAGGATCAAACTGTCCAAGTGAATAAAGAGAAATATCATAAAACTGAGCTGAAAGAAAATGAATTATAGTGTAACGTTTGACAACAAAAGGCTCCACACAACAACAATGAGTCTGCGTTCACACAGACCTGCAAACATTGAATAATTACAACAGCAGCTACACATAAATAATATATAATCAACTCAAGAAAAATTGTATTTTAAGAAATTAAAAACTCTCGCGGGCCACATAAGATAACATGGACGGCCACATTTGGCCCCCGGGCCTGGAGTTTGACCTGCAGTAGACGTAAGCATCATTTTAGTTTAATGTTTGGATTAATGCCTGCATTGAGCTTTGAACCCATGAGCTCTCACATTACTTTGATAAAGAGGTGAAAATGTTTTTTTTTTTTAAATATAGCTTCCTTTCATCCTCACTTCATCTCCGGCTCAAAACAGACTTCAGGGAAAATAAAAGTAAAAGTGAGAAACGAATAAAACCCAAATAAAGTTAAAAAAAACTTAACTAGGATCAGACTAAACAAAAAAGGATTAATTTTTAAATGGTTTATTTCAGTCAAAGCAGGAATAATCCACAGAGAATTACAATCATCAGGTCTCCGTTCATTCAATGACGTATCAAACTTTGGATAATTAGACATTAAATCAAATTTTGATTGACAGGGAGTCAAAGGAAGCAAACTTCTATAATCCCACCTCTTTTCTACTGTAACCATTTATTACATGATTTATCAATAAGGCACATGACAAAGATGAATTACTTAATTATTAGGTAAAAATAGATGTAAATATTTTAGAAGTCATCATAGTAAATATAGATCAGTTATCTAAAATAGATGCAGATTATTTTTCATTAGAAACAATCATGAATCAATTTTTGTAGCAATTGAAGTGATATAATTAGAGAATCACATTTAATTCAATCACTTTAATCATCTTTACTAATTAAGTAATTATTATCATTATAAGGTAATGCTGTGAAATAAGAGGGTCCATATTCTGACCATCGTCCACCGTCTGCTGATTGACAGCTGTCCTTCTGGGTTTTATCAAATGAATGAAGGTCTTATTGTGTGGTAATGCAAATCTTTTTATACTGAGCAGTAACGTATTTCAGGCAGACGCCTCTTCACTGAACTGTAGGTTTTCTGTCAGAAAGCAGATGAAGTATCCTTCTCCCCTGCCTGCTATAAATCTTATATTCCTCTGGTGAAAATTGGGTTTTTATTTTTTTTTGAAGCTAATGAAGCTTAAAACTGCATTTCTGAGTATTTTTTAATTCAAATCGTTGTGAATCAGGAGCATCTTGTAGAAACCTCAATCAGCAGGGCACATGCTCCCTGGTGCAAACTCTGCAACAGGGACGGGAAGGGGGGCGGGGTTGCTCTGCCCCACAACTCAAAGGTGATGCTGCTCGCCATTTTTGTCACACTGCTCATGTTACCTTCAGTGGCGCCACCAGGGGGTGGCCCGACACCTGGCCACCCCAGTGGCCACTCCCTGGTCACTATAAGCTGATAAGCTGTGGTAGCATCAGTTGTGTGTTTCATCCCAAATGCACAGCCAGCAAGCGGGCAAGTCGCTCTGATCACCTAAATCGGCCCCCACCCCCTCCCCTGCCTGTTGTTTTTGAGTGCGCAGACATCTAAAGACGAGCCGCTAGACGCAGAACACGAATACAACGCGGGGTTCACTTCCGCGTTCGAACCCTCAGAACCGCCAAGCCGGTTAGACACAGGAGCCAGTATCAGTCGCTAAACATGAACTTTCTTTATTACTTTTTCCTTAAGTCCAAAACGGCGACTGAAGTGCGCGTGTATGCGCTCCACACACTCACACGCGCTCTCCCTGCCTGCATCGCGTGAGCACCGGTTTCAGCTCAAATGCAAGCACACGCACATGTGTGCGCACGCATACAGGCACACAATCACACATCCCAAAACACTACATTGCTTTTCATGGCTGTTACCTATTTTCTGTGGGGTCTTTTAACAATCTGTTTACTGTTCTTTAGATCACCTGATCTGTGTTGTGTGCCATTACGCCACATCATTAACAGTGGTGGATGTGCCATTACTTTTTAAAAATACGTAAAAAAGGATGTCCCTGTCACATGCGCCTCTCATTTCATGGCACTATTGGTTGTTGTGTTACCGCAACATTTTGATGTTTTTGTCCTGTTTCCACATAGTTACATATAGACATTAGTTGATGCTTGTGTAAGTCAATTTTCAGAGAATGAAGAGAAATTCAACATATATTCTTATTTTAAGAAGAAAAGTACATCGGAAGGAAGGAAAGAGATTGTAGGGGAGCAACAGAGGAGTAGTAAGGAGGAGGAGGATGAGACAGAGCAGCATGAATGACAGAAGAGAATGAGGAAGACAAAGATGAGACGGCATCAGATGAGCGACAGTCAGCATTCTTGGTCAGAGAAACAAGGCAGAACTCATCTAAAGGGGCTTCACTTGTTCCTGGACCAACAGGTGAAGTTAGGATTATGTTGCCCAATTAATAAAACGGTTTATGTTTATTAGCCTGAAAAGAAATGTCTACAGAAATAATTAATAATTACCATGGAAGGGTATTATTTGTATTTCAGAACAACTGATTTCAATTTTTGTTCATTATAGATTTATCCCAACACCCCAAGCAGACAGACCTAAGCATGAAATAGAAACAAAACAAATAAAAATATATCAGTATAGTAGTATCTACTAATGCAGTGTTTTTCACCAGTGTGGTCAGGTGTGCCGTGGGAGATGCCCTCATTAACTGATCTAAAAACATTTCCCATCTCCAGGATTTCAGCTCTGTGTTCATCCAAACAAACCCTGATAAAACACTGAGAAGTTAGGAATATGAGAGATCGTAAAATACTTTTTTCTTTGTGTTTATTTGATTCTATTAAAGACATTTTGATAAGAATGACGGTACCGCCATTTAACTCCAGTATTAACTGTTTTCTGAAAAGTCCCGCCCCTTTTGCTGTCTCCACCAATCATTCTTGGAGGCTTAATCACATGTCCTCAGTCTGACCAATCAGAAGTGGTTAAAGTTTTCACACCCTTGATTCGATTAAGCTCAAAGTCTCTCAGTTCTAACTAAAATACCAGCTAAAGCTCGTCTTTAGCGGTGTAGCTTTCCACAGAATCCGGTGTCAGACCGTGGAACAAGTGAAGAAAACAATGAAGCTCAGAGACGCTAGTCTGTCTGCCATCACTACATCTCCCATGATGCATTGGGTTAAAGTGACAGCATCTCGGCGCACAATGAGTCTCTCCTCTTAACGTCTTGAAACAACAACAAAGACACATCAAACGGTTTTTAAATCTTCTAACTTAACTTTTATTCCATCTTTTAGAAAAACAGCTGCAACTTCCATCTTTTTCTGCCACGATTATCACAAACATGCATGTGAGATTGTGGAGGGGCTGCAGATCATACAGACAGGATTTTTGTCAAGGTTAAAGTGTGCCGTGGCTCAAAAAGGTTGAGAAACACTGATCTGATGATATCTACTAGAATCTATAGTAGTATCTACTAAAAGTTAATGTTCTACAAAGTATCAGTAGGCATTTAACTTTCTGTTGGTTTTCTAACGGTTGTTTTACTACGTTTAGTACAATGAATTTTAAAAATATGGGTCAGGGTTTTTGTTTGCCACCCCAAGATTTAATGTGGCCCCCTACCGGCCACCCCCATGAACAATTTCTGGAGGCGCCACTGGTTACCTTGGAGCTGTGAGGGGCTGTAAACTAGTGTGACAGATGGATGATGGGAAGTGGGGGGAGGCCAAATCCAGGGCAACAGTCCCGCCCACAAATGAACTCCTGCTGCTCTGCAGAGACTATGTCCATGAAAGCGACTCAGCATTTCTTAGATTTTGGCTTAAAGCGGCGTCTTCATCATGGAGAGACCACCAGGAACCAGGAGACTCGATCAGAAGAGGATGAGAGTGGGACTTTAAAATAAAAAAGTAGAGGATTCCCGTCTGCAAACGGCTGCTGAATGTTTTGGTTTCTGGTGTTTTTTTAAATCTCCTTTTCTCCTCCAGGCTGTAGGTTTCCTGCTGTGGATCATCTGCTGGTTGGATGTCTTCTACTCCTTCTGGGAGAGGAGTCACAGTAGGAACGTCGCCGCCGTCCACCTCGTCAGCCCCACCCTGCTGGGCCTCACCATGGTCAGACCAGCACCTCTCTGTTTCAGTACAAATGTGATTCTGTTGTATGATTCCTGCTTTTAAGAAACACTACATTCAAAGACAGAGGATGTGTGCCTAAACTGCAGACAGACGGTCGTTTTATGACCCGTTCTGCTTCTTACCTGCTCAGGTTGTCAGAATGCTCCATGAAATGTGTGGTGCTGAACCACAGGTGTGTATTTGCTAAGCAGTTTGCAATGATCTGCAAATGTTGTTGTGCGCTGCAGCTGCTGGCCACCCTGATGGTCCAGTATGAGAGGATGAAGGGCGTGCAGTCGTCTGGAATCATGCTCATCTTCTGGCTGCTGGCGCTGCTGTGCGCCTCCGTCACCTTCAGGTCCAAGATCCTGCAGGCTCAAGACCAGGTCCGACCCCTGAGCAGTGAGAGTCAATGAAACCCATTGACTGTACGTGAGGACTGGACTGAGCGGCCCAAACAGGAAGTGGCTCCACGAAGCCAAAATCCCAAAGACGTCTATAGAAAAATAAACAGCTGTTACTCCGTCATTCTTATTCCTTTTTAACATCATCCTCCTTTTATATTTATTTCTGTATTTCAAGTTATTCAAGTTATAAGCGAACCAATCAGATGTCTCAGTAAGGGTAGGTGGTCTCACGTCCAAAGTTTGAAGCGTGTGACAGATTTCGTGTAGTGGTAGGGGCGTGGCCTCCCAACAAGCTCACTCCTGAGTGGTTGCCATAGAAACGTTGTCTATGACCGACTTGGACCAATCACTTCATAGTGACATGGGCTGGGTGTATTATGAAAAGTGGCGCCTGACTCGTCTCCGTGTGTTTGGAGCTGGAAGTGAATCGTGTTCTGTGCGTGACGTCACGCTCGCTCAGTCCAGTTCTCTGATACGGTCCATGGTGAGACTTCACTGAATGAAGTCATGGGAGCTGATGGGGGTTAAAGGGGCGAAGCTCACCCGTTTGTCCTTTCAGCCCGAGGCGGTGAGTGGGTGGAGGTACACCACCTTCTACGTCTACTACGCCCTGCTGCTGCTTGCCCTCGTCCTGTCCTGCCTCAGCGACCAGATGCCCCTCTTTTCTCAGGCTGTCAAAGACCCGGTGAGACCCCCCCACACTGTTTTCTCCTCTGGTTTTGCCACAGACATTTTTCTTTGGCTGTAGAACCAGCACCAGTCCAGTTACCGCGTTATCTGACACCATGAGGCGTCGCACAACATTCACTCACATCCTGATTCCTGTTCTCCAGCTAAGGCTCCGCCTTACTGACAGCAGAATCTTTTCTGTGACTCCGGCCGGTCGTTTTCCTCCACAGCATGAGCTGTAGCGACCATGTGGCCGCTTTCAGCGCCTGTGAGACACAGTTCAGGGCTTACCCCGATTTGAGCCTTCAGTGGCGCCAAAAGCCTGAGTTTAGATCAATGTAGTCTTGCTCAACTGGTTTTTCTGTACACAGATTCCTGGATGTAATCACAGGCTTTTGTTTTAAAATAAATAACCGCGGACAGATGTAAACATTTCCATTTTTCTCTTTAGTGTAAACTACCAAAGGTTAAACCTTCCATTCCAGTTTATAGAATTAAAAACAAAGATCTGATCAAGAATAAAGATTTACGTAGAACTGGCAACCTGACTGCATTACAGGAGTCACAGCACAGTGACTGACAACAGTCTACAACCAATCAGGACCCAAAAAACACTTTAAATAATTCTGTGAAAGGCAGACTGCGATATCAGAGCTTTGTTGTCATTGCACAGGTACAACAGCTATTCCCTTGAGCAAGACTGCAAGAACAAGATATATAACCAAAAAACAACAACTGCTAATTGGGACAGCTCTGGGGTAGAAGCCGTCTCTTAGGTGGAGATGCCTCTCAGAGGGGATGTTTGATGATGCTTCAGCTGAGGCGGGTAGATGTGGAGCTGAGGGGTCATTCAGCAGCAGATGACCTTCTCTTCTTCCTCACAACCTCTCTGCCTCAGTGCAGCTGCAGGATCACACTGGTCAGCAGATTCTCTATGCTGGAGAGGTCAAAGGTCACCAGCAGCTGGGTGTTCAGGTTATCCCCTCTCAGTACCACCCCAGGAAGGGAACCTGCTGCTGCTGAGCCTTCTTTACCGCCGTCTTCTCAGTCCAAGAGACGTCTGGCCTCCCCAGAGAACGAAGGGCCTGCAGTCCAAAAACCATTATGTTGATGATACATTAAGACTTAAAAACTTGAAAAATACAGTTGTACAAACCACAATATTTCTTTAAAAACTGTTTTCACTTCAGACTAATAATTCACCTTTCAATAATGTAGAGATATCGTGATTATTTTGACACTGGTTCTAGTCAAGTTCTGACTTTACATTCCTGGGTTTTAAAGGGCCCATATCATAAGAATTAAACTTTTTCAGCCTTAAAGTGTATTATAATGTTAATTCCTCACATAAAAACAACTCCAAAGCTGTATTTTGATCATTCGCACATCTCTGAGTGTTCCTGCTTTCTCTGAGCTTCAATGACAGGATGGTTGGAGAACATGCAGTGGTGGGTTAGGCTCCTCTGATAAAAGCCCTTTAAAGCCAACAGAAACCGAATGTTGCAGTTCCTCCAATTGCCACTAGAGGCTGGTATCAGAGGCGATCATTTCCACATTGACTCTAGTGTCTCCGGCTGTATTCAGACCGGACACATTTGGTCCGGTTAGAGTTCGTTTCCCCGATAATCCAGAACAAATGTTTAGTCAGAATGCACTCAATTGGACTCTGGTCCGGGACCAGGAACCGCTCCAGGACCCAGCTTTGGAGATGGTCTCGGTTTGTTTCCAGTCGGACCGAGCTTCGGTTTGCTCAATGATTCCTTACTCTGAATACGCTCTGTGCTTGGGACGGAACAACTCAAACTTTATTTATTTGTACAGCGCCTTTCATATGAGTAGACAACACAGAGCTCTGTAAATAAAAGGAAATAACAGTCATAAAATATGAAAATTAATTAAAACAGATAACAAAGGACAGTCACAAACCGTTGGAACACCTCCCTCACAAAATTCCTCCCTCCACCCACACACACATTTTAAAAAAGACATTACAAATGATTAAAACATTACCTTAAAAATTATGAATGTAATAATAATAAAATAGGGTAGTATAATAAAATATTATATATATATATATGTATCTATTTTATATATGCAAGGTGGCGCAGTGGTTAGCTCCGGCAGCCCCGTGACCCCGAAAGGGACGAAACGGAATAGAAAATGAAATGAAAAAATGATGGAGGATGGATGGTTTCCTGATTGGCTGTTTACCCTGTCAATCAATCTCATCCATGCTATGTCTCCTGTACAGAATGCGCTCAGCTTCCCATGTTGACCTAAATATGCACGATATGAGGAAAACTCACAATAATAGTGATCAATATTGCGATGATGATATAATTTGAGGTACAAGAACAAATAGCAAAATTACCAAAAACATAATTTCCATTTCACTGCAACAGTTTAAAAATTACACTGTAAATGACATCGTCTACATAGAGGCGAACATCGAACATGAAGGGGTTTTATCCGATCCCATCTGATTGGTCACATGCATAAATGGATTCATTTGGTTCGTTAAATACTTAAAGCTGCCGTAAGATTGTTTTTGCACATTTAAGGAAACCATTTATTGCAATTTTTGCCGTCTTTTGTGATATGCGTCTTGCACAGCTTGATGAGGCGATCACGATAAACTTTCCATTTATTGTGCAGGACTAGACCGAAATCAGATCTTAGTTTTTATTCTCTAATACTGGACCTCTTTTTCTACCAAAGTTTGAACTTTGAGATAAATGTGTGAAAGTGTGGTGATTCTACAGAGTTCCACAGATTTAACCTATGCAGGATAGTTTTAGAATAGTGGCATCAATAAGGAAGTTCTGTACTGACTGAGGCTCTGAGTTGGTGATGATCTCTGGTCGTGTGTGCAGAACCCCTGCCCTGAGCCTGGAGCGTCGTTCCTGTCCAGGATAACCTTCTGGTGGATCAGCGGGTGAGCACACACTCTGGGTTCCTGATGTTCCTGTTCTGGATTCATTCAGGATGATGGGATTCTCCCGGGACGCTCGTCTTGTGCTTAAAGCAATTGGTGGAGCTGGTTGGACCAGTTTGACCACGTTGCCACCTGTACGGCCGTACCTGAGCAGTCTTAGCACACCTGTGAGGGTTGGGGGCTGAAACACCTGCGCTCATAAATATGTTTCTTCTCTTCCTACTTCTGTGACAGATAATAAGACTTTTAACTTAAACCATTTATCTGCTGCAGCAGATGGCTGCAGGTTCAGACGGTGAACCTGAACAGCTGTTTTTACATCTGTTTTTCTCTAATGATGAGCTTTCTGAAGGCCTCAGCGGTTCAGAGCTGCTGGTCCACAGGCTGCCGGCCTGCCCATAAGTCCATGGATTAGTTCTGTACCCATTTCAGGTCAAAGTTTGAGATGAAAAACAGCCTGAGCTGGGACGAAAGCTCATTTGGATGCATAAGAAGCAGCATTTAGAAGAACTATAACTATTTTCTAAGGAGGACTGAATTCACAGTCTTTCATCACCATAAAGTAGAGAAAGACGAGTTGTTGTCGAGGAACAGACAGGAAGACAAAACTTCTTCTGGGTGGTAGAATAGCTTTAAATAGGAAATGTTGCTCAATGAATTCCAAATCTTTTTAGCATCTCTGCACCAGAAGCAGCATAGAAATGTGTGTTTTGGTGGTAAAGCTGTGGAAGAAGCCAGCAGCAGGCCTCCACTCTGCAGCAGCTCCACACAGAAAGGAGACACACACATTCTGAGGTCTGTCTCTTTCAGGATGATGCTGACTGGGTACAAGCGTCCCCTGGAGGAGAAGGACCTGTGGTCCCTGAACCCA
The DNA here is from genome assembly GCA_037389245.1 of Oryzias sinensis. Lineage (NCBI taxonomy): Eukaryota > Metazoa > Chordata > Actinopteri > Beloniformes > Adrianichthyidae > Oryzias > Oryzias sinensis. The sequence continues at coordinate 1,250,920 of CM074506.1, read as the reverse complement.
GAGGACCGGTCCCACTGCGTGGTCCCGCAGCTGCTGCGCCGCTGGACTGCAGAGTGCCACAAAGTCAAGAGGTAGGATGGAATGTGAGCAAAGGGGTTCAGACTGTAAATGGATGAGAGTTGAATGCTCAGGAAGTGCTCTTGAGCATTCCTCCTTCAAACTTTGTGTTCATGTGTTTATGCTTCAAGAAAGACACTTAGAGGGTACCCTCCTCCAAAAAATACTGACCTGTACTTAATGAAACTCTGGAGCGAATCCTCCAGTCGGCCGGTTCCATGCAAGGCCAACAACATCGGTCAGCAGTCTTCAAGTAGTTTGTGTTTTTGCAGCAGACACAGATTCTGCTTCTGTAAGAACTTTGAGTGCCTCTCAATGGGACTGTCAACAGCTTGAGTGTGCACCATCATCATGGTGTTAGCGGGGTGCAGAGGGAAGCAGATGCTGCTGTAGTGAGACACCTGTAACAGGTGTCCTGTATATATACTGTTACACCTGTGTCCTGTAACAGTATACATACAGGACACCTGTAACAGGACACCTGTAACTGGTGTCCTGTAACAGGTGTCCTGTATATATACTGTTACACCTGTGTCCTGTAACAGTATACATACAGGACACCTGTTACAGGCTTCTGTAACAGGTGTGGGACACCTGTTACAGGTGTCCTGTAACAGTATATATACAGGACACCTTGTCCTGTATATATACTGTCGTATATATATCTTAGCCGTCTTTTATCCTCCCCTCTGAAATGAAACACATCCCATGATATTGTTGCGACATTCAGTTGTTACCAAGGGGAGAACCAAAGGTTCTAGTGAGGCTTTGTTCTGCCATCACAGTCCTCATCTGTGGAACAGCCTGTCGGAGAACCTCAGGACCGCAGACCGTAGAGGTTTTTAGGAAGAAGACCACATATTTGGTTTTTAGTTGGTCTTATCTGCTTATTTATTTGTATTATTTTTAGCGTATATTATTTCATGTATCTAATTTTATTTTATGCATATAATCTTATTCTTGGTTTTATGTCTTTATATTCATCTTATCCTTCAACCCCAGTGTTTTCTTGTGGGGATCTTTTCTACCAGGACTTGCCGGCTCGGTCGGTGGTTGTTGCGACAGTTGTCGCACTTGCTGGGGCGGCTGGAATTTAAAATTGCAGCCTCACGGCTGTGAATGGAGCCCTGTTGCTGTCCTGGTATGGGGGGGCACTGTGGTGAAGAGATTCCCAAATCCCGGTTCCTCACAGCAGAGCCAAGCCTTACATTTCATTGTGTGTGGGGTCATGGGAAGTGGGAAGGTTGGGTTTTAATTGTAATATTGTGTGTTTTATTTTAAATGTTAAAGTGCTTCGAGTTGCGCAATGTATGAGAAGCGCTTTAAAAAAATTTTTTTTTTAACTCCCATTAGACCAGAATAGGTTGGTTTAACAGACCAGATTTCCCTTCATTTAACGTTAACCAGAGGTTTGATACCAGAGTGGAATAAATGTCCTCTGGCTGCAGGAGGCTGACCCGGGTTCGGTGGACTCTGCCTTAAGTCTATAAAACCTTTGACCAACCGGGAGAAAGGAGCAGAGAGATGACGGGAAGAGTCACGTGATAAAGACCCGATGAGCAGCAGGATTCTGAATCATGGAAATAACGTCACGCAGTCAGATTATTGTTGCCATCTTTACTGCAGAAATGGACCAAACAGACCCATTCCAATGAGGAAAGCAGTAAACTGCAGACTTCCATCAGCAGGTAAAAGAGGCGGAGCTTCCAGTGTTTGCTTGGAACAGGTGTGTCCACTGCTGTGTGCAGAAAGCCGGGTTTCCTTTGTTCTCCTTCTGTTGTGGAGCCTTCATTCATGCTCTGACGGCGAAAACGTGAGGATTTGTTCTGTTTCTGTGAACAAAGCAGCGACTGAAGCTTCCCTGAAGGGTCTCTCAGTGGAAACCACGTGTCCTTTTCCACACGTGTGTCATAACAGCAGCAATGATGATGTTGAAGCTAATATTCCATGCTCTTCTCACAGGACGGAAGAAAAAATGCTGTACTCGCCCAAGCAGCCCCCCCATGGTGAAAACAAAGAGGTTCGAGCCGTTGAAGAGTCTGAAATCCTGATCGTGAAATCTCCAAAGAAAAGCAGGGAGCCCTCCCTGCTGTGGGCTCTCTGTCTGACGTTTGCTCCGCACTTCCTGGTGTCCTGCCTGTACAAGCTCATCCAGGACATCCTCATGTTTGTGGGGCCAGAGATCCTCCGGTAAGTCTGCCCCCCCCCCACACACACACACCTCAGTTGGTGTCTTTTTGCTCATGGTTCTTGTGATCCTTCTGACCCCACGGCGTGAGATTAAGATTGGTTGTGTTTTCGTTTCACACATGTATTTGCAGAGAAATGCAGGTGAGGCGAGACGTTGTTTGTCACCCGTGACGACAGTAACAACAGTGCAGAAGAGCAAGCAATGAAATGGAATCAAATAAAATCAGTCTGACCACTAAAGTGACTTTGTGCAGCAGCCTTAGTTATGGGGGGGTTTGTTAGAGTCTGAGTCCATATATTGTGTCTTTAGGTTGTGGGGGTTGGGGGGGTTGTCAGTGGTGGTGAGGTGTTGGAATTCCAGCCTTCCTGAGTCTCCGGGGGGATGGAGACGCTTTTATGCTCTCCTGATGACCCTTGTGGGGTTATGGAAGCATTTGTGTAGCCCCGCCTCCTCTATTGATATATGCGACAAGGGGGGGGGGGTGAAAATGCAATCCCCTTTTTGCATTTTCATTTTAATTATGACACAGAATAAGTGCTTTTTAAGTAGAAAAAGAAAAAGCATTTTGAAGGATTGATGTTTCATTTTAATTTGGAGTCATTTGATGCAGCTATATTGTGAAAATGAAAAAGCATTTAAAAAATGCTTCCATATGGAGTTGGTGGAGGAGGACGAGTCATTAGAGAGATGCCCCCCCCAGAAACTTTTCACTGTGGACCTTCTCCACAGCACATCTCCACTCACATCTGTTTATAGACAGATGTGAGTGATAGACAGGGTGGTGGTGATTTGTGTGAGTGGGGGGATGGAGGGAGATCATCAGTGGTCTCGTATGTCTTCCATTTCCTAATAATTGCCCCCACAGGTGATTTCTTCACACCAAGCTGCCTTCCAGTTGCAGATTCAGTCTTCCAGCTTGTTGCAGGTCAACAGTTTGGTTTCTGGTGTCCTCAGACAGCTCTTTGGTCTTTAGTGGAGTTAGGAGTGTGACTGTTTGAGGTTGTGGACGGGTGTCTTTATCTAGATAACCACTTCTAATAGGAGCCATTATTAAAGGTAATGAGTGGAGGACAGTGGATAATGTACAGAAGAAGTTACAGTTCTGTGACAGTCAGAAATCTGGCTTGTTTGTAGGTGAAAAAATACTTATTTTCCACCATAATTTACAAATAACAAAGTGATTTTCTGGACTTATTTCTCATTTTGTCTTCATAGTTGAGGTTTATTTTTGATGAAAATTACAGGCCTCTCCCATCTTTTGAAGTTAGTTTATGGTTTCTGCTCATCACAGCCTTCACCACACCTTTCTGATGTTGTCATGTCTGTACTTCAGTCTGACTGTGGTTTCAGCTTCCAGGCAGCCCAAAAACTTTAAATCAGTCTTCTGGACGCTCTGCTGTCCATTTGAAATTTGTCCTGAAATTCTGGCCTTTTGGAGCTTTTTGTAGTTTTTTCACACGTTTTTCTGTCAGTGCAAAAGAAGAAAAGAAAAAGGTGTTTTGGAGTGAAGTCTGATCCAGATGGGTTTCTGGTGTTCTCTCCAGCTAGAATGGAGGCGTGTCCGGTCCTCCTCTGCATTCAGGGGAGCTGTTGGCCTCTCGCCATGGCGGCGGGCGCCATGAACTGGCAGAGTTTCCAGCAGTTTTAGACGGCGCTGGTTCTCATTCTTCTAGAAACATGAGAACCTCCCCATCCCAAAATAAAATAATGATGGGTTTGCTGGTTATTGGATTTCTGACAGCTGACAGCCCCGCTCTGCCCCCCCACAGCTGGTCCTCCACGCCCGCTGTATGAAGCAGAGGTTTTCTTCAGACGTGGTTTTATGGCGCTGGTTTCACAGCCGCTGGGCCGGACGCCGTCTGTCGGTTCCAAAGGGTTAAGGACGAGCTGGATGTGTCGGTAACTCCTCAGGTTGTTCTTGTCGTCATCTCCTTTTTCCCATTTGCTCCTCGCAGGCTCCTGATCCTGTTTGTCAATGACCCCGATGCCCCCTCCTGGCAGGGCTACTTCTACGCCGCGCTGCTCTTCGTGTGCACGTGCGTGCAGTCGCTCATCCTGCAGAGGTACTTCCACGTGTGCTTCGTGTCTGGCATGCGGCTGCGCACGGCCGTCATCGGAGCCATCTACAGGAAGGTATTGCAGGAATGCAGATCTGCGAAGCGGCAACCCGCCACACTTACCCGCCGCTCTAACCGTCATGGCGTCTCCTCAGGCGCTGGTCATCAGCAGCGCGGCTCGCCGCTCCTCCACGGTGGGGGAGATTGTCAACCTGATGTCCGTGGACGCCCAGCGCTTCATGGACCTCGTCACTTACATCAACATGATCTGGTCTGCCCCCCTGCAGGTGGTGCTCGCCCTTTATTTCCTTTGGGAGGTGAGAAGGACAAAGAGGTGCTTTTATTTTGAAAGGCGCGCTTCAGCTGGTCATGTGACGGATAAACAAAATGATGCTTTTTACCCCTGAACCTGAATTTATTTAAAAGAATCCCTGGTGTTTTAGCTTTCATGTAGAAGCTAAATAAAGTTTGGAGCTAAGGTGGTTTGATGCTGCTGTGCATCAGTGGGCGTCCAAAGGTTTAAACTCTGAGCGGTCTGGTTTACAGAACCTGGGTCCGTCTGTGCTGGCCGGAGTGGCTGTGATGGTTCTGATGGTTCCCATCAACGCCGTCATCGCCATGAAAACCAAAACCTATCAGGTGGGACTGTTGAGGTTTGGCCTCCTCTTCCTCCGGCGCCGCCGTGGCTCCGCCCTCACTAAGCTGCTGTTGTGTCGGAGCAGGTGGCCCAGATGAAGAACAAGGACAGCCGCATCAAGCTGATGAACGAGATGCTGAACGGCATCAAAGTGCTGAAGCTCTACGCCTGGGAGATGGCCTTCAAGGAGAAGGTGTCCCAGATCCGGGAGAACGAGCTGAAGGTCTTGAAGAAGGCGGCCTACCTGGGAGCAGTGTCCACCTTCACCTGGGTCTGTGCCCCCTTCCTGGTAAGTCTGACCGCAGCCAGCTGCAGCCTCAGGAAACGGCTGTTCACATGGTGTCTGTGTCAGAAGACAGAGAAAGAGGTAGACTTTGTTTTTTTTTTATTGTATTTGATAAACGTTTTTGGTCGTTTTGGTGTTTTTAGTCTGAGACGATGAAGGTGATCCGCGTGTCCGGAGCATCACAGGATCACGCCACAGTCCAGCGAGCGGCTGAGAGCTGCTCTGTAGAACTATTCTGCTGGAAGCTGAGGGTCCGTTTACCTGTAGAAGAGTCTGACCTCAGAATGAAACCTGGAGGGATCTCACATTCCAGAAGGTGGATCAGTGAATCATTTCGTTCTGACTCACCTGTGTGAGCGGCGACAGATGATTTGACTCTGTGCACCTCTTGAGTGGCATAGGCTGGCCACGGAATCGAACCCTCTTCTGGTCATGGAGTGGATGCTATTCTAGAGGTCACTGATTTGACCAGCAGGGGCTCAGGCGGTTGAGCAGGTCGTCCAATGATCAAGGGGTCGGTGGTTCGATCCCCGGTCAACTGTTGTGTGTCCTTGGGAGAGACAGTGTGGCTCCACTGTTGGGTGAATGTGTATAAACGTCCCAGTGAGGGTCAGAGGGGCGTGGGCGCGACTGTCAGTCTGCCCCGGGGCAGCTGTGGCTCAAACAGATAAATGGAGGTTAAGTGAGGACGTCACTCATACTTAGACATGTGAAGGAGGGAGACGTTACTGTGTTTGTTCCAAACAGTGATTGAATCTGCTAGTTTGCTCACTTAAAAAGATTAGTTTAGTCTGTATTCTTCTTCAGAGAAACATGTCAGCTGTGAGAGACGGAATAAAAAAAAAAAGAATCCAGAAATTCACATCGCTTGTTTTTTTTGTTGTTTTTTTTAAAGAATTTATTCGTATAATGGTGCAGAAAATGAGAGTTGAGTTTTCTGTTCATTTCCTCTTTAAGAAGCTCTTCTGTCCTTTACTGGTTACCCGTATTAATGTCCCCTGTTTGATCTGGTTATCTGTTAAAAAGACACCCTACCCACCCCTAAACAGCCTCCCTACCATGACCAAAGAGCTGTCGAAGGACACCAGGGACAAGACTTAGACCTGAACTAGACTGGGATAAACCAATCTACAATAAGAAAGCAACTCTATGGGAAGAGATCAACCATTGTAGCAATACTGAGAAAAAAGAAGATCACTGACAATCTTCTTCCACCTGGAGATCTCACCTGGTAAAAAAAAAACTCTTTCTGCCTGTGAGAGGACTGAAGATGAAACCTGTCTGGATCCTCAGGACGACAAAGATCCCAAACGCTCCCCCAGGGCAACGAAAGATCGTCCGTAGGAAAAGCCTTCCAAGGTTCTGGAGGGTTCTAGTTGGTCTCTAAATCCAAAAGAGAGGAGTGAAAGTCTGTGTTGCTCAGCAACAAGACCAAACATCACAGCTCTTGAGAAGATCTGCACGGAGGAATGGACCAAAATAGCAGCAACAGTGTTCAAACCTGGAAAGACCTTTGACCTCTGCCATTAATAATGGAATAATTGTAATAATGTAATAATTATAATGTAACCATAAATTATTGAGGAGTACTTTTGATTTTGACCAAATCCTTATTTTCTGCACCATTATACAAATAAATTCTTTAAAAATCGAGCAATGCCATTTCCTGGATTCTTTATTTTACATTCTGTCTGTCACAGTTGGCATGTTTCTGTCATTGATGACGATTACAGACTGATCTTTTCAAGTTGCCTCCGTTTCGCAGAAGGCAGATCCTGCAGAACAGATGTGTAGAGCAGCTGACCGACCCAGTCCACAGAAACCAGCATCTCCAGTATAAACCAAGCTGAAAAGCATCTGAGACGGCATGCTGGTGTACCGGCGCTGAACTTTAGCCTTTATTTGCTGCATTTCTGCTGGTTAAGGTCATGGTTCCCGTGGTAACTGCTGCGTCTGTTGTGTGTTCCCAGGTCGCGCTGTCCACCTTCTCTGTGTACGTGCTGATTGACGATCAGAACGTTCTGGACGCCGAGAAGGCCTTCGTGTCGCTGGCCCTCTTCAACATCCTGCGCTTCCCTCTGAACATGCTGCCGATGGTCATCAGCAGCATGGTGCAGGTGGGTGTGTCTCTATCGCAGCACCTTTGAAGGCGGTCAATCCAGAACTATGATCCAAAAGAGCAAACACGCCCTGTTTTAGATCACATACAACACCGTTCAACATCCCATTTCTCTTTTGTTTCTTTTACACTGATGCATGACCACGACTTTTTATTTCCTGCAAAGTTGGCGGATTTGAATTGAGCTCCACTGATTGGTGCTGGAATGTAAACTCCTCCCCCTCGCCTTCCTGCAGGCCAGCGTGTCTCTGAAGCGTCTCCGGGTCTTTCTGTCCCACGAGGAGCTGCAGGAGGACAGCGTGGAGCGTCCCGCAGCAGGAGGCTGTACGTTCTCTCTGCTTTATTGACCCTTGTCCTCGTTCACCGGGGGTCACGTCTGGTTCTGACTTCCTCTGCTTGCAGCTCCATACAGCATCTCCATCGAGGACGGCGTCTTCAGCTGGTCCAGATCTGAGTCACCAACGCTAAAGAGGTTACAGTTATTCAAGACCCACAGACCCAATCATGATTGTTGGTGTAAAAGCGGGAATCATCAGCAAACCTGCATGTCTGCAGGCTGAACGTCCGTATCCCAGAAGGCTCTCTGGTCGCTGTGGTTGGACATGTGGGTTCAGGAAAGTCCTCGCTGCTCTCCGCCCTGCTGGGAGAAATGGACAAGATGGAAGGAAGCGTGTCTGTGAAGGTGATGTCGCAAACACACGCCTCCTGATGTGTGACGTTCTCCCACAGCTTCTCTTCTCAACAAGCTGGTGCATCAGTGAAAACGGTGGCATCTCTGAGTTCCTCTGAGTCTCCAGCTCCTCCGTCGTACCATGTGACCATAAAGAGAATGCCTGAATGGAGGGAGGAGGATCTTCTGCTTTACATCCACAGTATAGGACGTTTATTAGAGGATAGAAGCAGCTCTAAGCTAGCTGCTAGAATCTGACGGGCTTACCTTTGCTCGTTTACATGTCGCCTTTACTGGACTATTTTAAGGCCGTTGTCACACAGATGAAAGTTGGTCCCAAGAAACGCTCATAAATTATGTTTATCAGACATGGGTCATAAATAACAGACATTTCATACAAGGGAAGCAGAGAGAAGCAGCCTTATGCTGACATGCAACACTTTACAGTCACAAAGTGTTTACGCAATCAAAGTCAAACCAGCCAATCCCGTCAGAGAAAAGCGGCTTGTAGTTGGTAAAGTGTTGCATGTCGGTGCAAAGGCGACATGAAAAGCAGCTTTTTTCTGCGTCAGAATCAGCTGATTCACGTTGATGTGAACAGATTTACGGCAGCTCAAAGGAAGTGTGTTATTTAGATGTCATCAGCATGAAAGGGTTAAATGTGTAAAATAATGAATTATCAGACATCTTTACTCTGCAAATCTTTTTGTCCCGTGAGGCGTCTGTCACAGACACAAGAGTCCCACAGCTGGACTTCAGCGCTGCTTCTTTTTTTTTTGTTTTGTTATATTTTTGTTATAAAGTTGTCAGAAACCCAAACGGATTTAACCTGCAGCTCTTCTCTGACGCCTTATCTGCAGATTGCACCACGTTTTTCTCCATTTAGACGTTTCTTCACAGACTTGTGTGAATAAAACGCAGAATCTAATCTAGCTGTTTGCTGTTGCTGCAGGGCTCGGTGGCCTACGTCCCCCAGCAGGCCTGGATCCTAAACGCCACGCTGAAAAACAACATCGTTTTTGGGCAGAAGAGGAAGGAGGCGTGGTACCACCGCGTGGTGGAGGCCTGCGCTCTCCATCAGGACCTGGAAATCCTTCCTGCTGGAGACGAGACGGAGATTGGAGAAAAGGTAGAGAGGCTCCGCCCCCCTGCTGGCACAGCCGCATGCTGCCGCTTTTAGCTCCTCAGAGTAGCGGGATACTCAAAGGGCAACTCCTCTACCTCCTGAGGTTCTGATGTCTCCTTCTACCCCCCCTCACAGGGAGTCAATCTTTCTGGGGGCCAGAAGCAGCGGGTGAGCCTGGCCAGAGCCGTGTACTGCGATCGCTCCGTCTACCTGCTGGACGACCCGCTGTCCGCCGTGGACGCTCACGTGGGGAAGCACATCTTCGACTACGTCATCGGCCCCCAGGGGCTGCTGAAGGACAAGGTTGGAGAGATCCCCACCCTAATCTGTGTGTTTCAAACCGCTGCTGCCCCCAAACTGAGGGAAAGACTGTCGGCTCAGATAAAAACTGCTTCATTTCGCTGCACAGCATCACTGCTGCTGTCGCATCTGAAATGGAGACTCCACCTGCATTTCCATTGACTATCAGTTTGCACAAATTGGATTTGTGATCATAAATTCTACTAATGGAAACACGATGATTTAAAAAAAATGCACATTTACAGGAAAACGTTTTTGCGCCTGGAGGAGGTGGATTTTGTGGCGCATCGAAATTGAGACGTTTCAAAAAACATTAACGGAAAAACTTCAGATTAAATGAGTCACGTGACTCGCCGGATGGCGATGCTCTTCTTGGTAGCAACTGGCGGCCTGTGGCGCTGCACAGCGGGCGCCACCGGAGGTCCCACTGCATCCCAGCTCATCAAGAGTTGACTGTGTCATGTGGAACTGTTGGATCCACACCTCCTCTGGGAAAACACCATTTCCCACAATGCCTCATCCATAGCCCCTCCCACAAGTAGGGAGAACCTTGCCTGGCCTGAAGGAGATGCCAACGTCTGCTTTGATAGATGATGATGAGCGTTAGAGCCGTGGCAGAAAGTTTAATGTCTCTGCTGTCAAAACTATTGGTCAGATCTGTCACCGTGTTTTTGAATGAATTATTGCATGAATTGGTTTGTGTTTATTTACATAATTAGGGTTTAATTATTATTTCATAGTGAAATTGTGGTAATTTCAACAACGTTTTGCTCTTGTGTGTGATGGAAACGCAGCTGCCGAAGGATTGTGAGGATGATTCTGATCAAACGTCTTGTCAGTCTCTGAAGAGTCATTCACTAACCGAAGCTCCTCTTCCGTGTGTGTGTGTTTGTGTGTGTGTTTGTGTGTGTGTGTGTGTGTGTGTGTGTGTGTGTGTGTGTGCATGCGCGTGCACAGACTCGCATCCTGGTGACCCATGGCCTGAGCTACCTGCCTCAGGCCCACCTGGTCCTGGTCATGGTGGACGGGGAGATCACGGAGGTCGGCTCCTACCAGCAGCTCAAGGAGAAAGAGGGAGCCTTCGCCGAGTTCCTGCGGATGTACGCCGCCAACGAGCAGAGTGAGGAAACCGGTAAGAACCACGGCGCTTTTTGAAAAGGGTCAATAAACGAATATCTTTTATGAAAACAAAAATGTGTCAGATCCTTTACGTTTGAACAAACACATCCTGCAGAAAAAAGCCTTCCTGTTGCCGCGGTGATAACGTTATGTCCCACAATTAGGAGGGACAGTGAAGGCACCACTGTGATCAGTTGTTGTATGAGTTAGATAAGCCTCTATTAGGGTTTAGGACCAAACACAACCACATCTGTTTGCTGCCACTGTATTCATCTTAAGATACATTTAAAATGGACTAGTTTGGATCTTTCCTCTGAGAATTGGCTCCATGTTTATCATGAAAAGTCTCTGTCCTCATGTTTAGAGCCGGTGCCTAACAGTCCCACCAAGCCAATGGAGAACGGCGTTGGGCCTGGATTTACCGGGTGAGTCGATCCTGGAGCTAAATCTGTAAAATCCTCCTCAATTTGAACACAACCAGCCTCATCTTTTAGGAGCAGCTTGTTCACTAGTCTGGAAATGTAAAATAAAGATTTCACACACAGCATGACATGAGCCTCAGAGGTATTTAGCCTGGAATGATCATTTCTTCTGTGTTCAAATGATGCAAAGCAATGCATTGTGGGAGGATGGGCTCTTGGCTGAGCTGTCCCTCTGACGGCTGGTTGTGTTGTTGTGATGGGTTTGTAGTCATCTGTGACACACGTGTGTGTGTCCTTTAGCAGCAGCCAGAGTGCCAGCAACGTCTCCAAAGGTTCTGTATCCGAGCAGAACGTGGAGGAGAAGAATTCCAAGAACGCTGAGGCGGGAAAGACGACGGATGCTGACAAAGCCCTCACTGGACGGGTGTGTAGATCCCTGAGGAGGTCGGCCCGATCACACCAGGTGTTGATGCTTGTCTCCTCATCCTCAGGTCAAGCTGTCCGTCTTCTTCTCCTATCTCAAAGCCATCGGCGTGCTTCTGTCCATCATCAGCCTGCTGTTCTTCCTCAGCCACAATCTGCTGTCGCTCTTTGCCAACTACTGGCTGAGCCTGTGGACCGATGACCCCGTGGTGAACGGCACTCAGCCGAACAGGCTGATGAGGCTGGGGGTGTACGGTGCCCTCGGCGTGTCCCAAGGTAAGGACTGAACTCTGTGAGCCTCCCCAGAGCCCCCTGTGTGGTTCTCCTAACCAGAGCCCTTCATGTGGTTCTCCTAACCAGAACTCCCCGTGTGGTTCTCCTAACCAGAACTCCCCCATGTGGTTCTCCTAACCAGAACCCCCCGTGTGGTTCTCCGAGCCAGAGCCCCCCGTGTGGTTCTCCTAACCAGAACTCCCCGTGTGGTTCTCCTAACCAGAACTCCCCATGTGGTTCTCCGAGCCAGAGCCCCCCATGTGGTTCTCCGAGCCAGAGCTCCCCATGTGGTTCTCCGAGCCAGAGCCCCCCGTGTGGTTCTCCTAACCAGAGCCCCCCATGTGGTTCTCCGAGCCAGAGCCCCCCGTGTGGTTCTCCTAACCAGAGCCCCTCGTGTGGTTCTCCTAACCAGAGCCCCCCGTGTGGTTCTCCTAACCAGAGCCCCTCGTGTGGTTCTCCTAACCAGAGCCCCCATGTGGTTCTCCTAACCAGAGCCCCCCGTGTGGTTCTCCTTACCAGAGCCCCCCGTGTGGTTCTCCTAACCAGAGCCCCCCGTGTGGTTCTCTTAACCAGAGCCCCCCGTGTGGTTCTCCTAACCAGGGCCCCCCGTGTGGTTCTCCGAGCCAGAGCTGGCGTCCTTTTGGTTGCATACCTGTGTACAGTGTGTCCTCTGTCCCTCTGCAGGTGTTGCGGTCTGTGGCTACTCCCTGTCCGTGTCCATCGGGGGCATCCTGGCATCCCGGTTCCTCCATCAGTCCATGCTGTTTGACGTTCTGCGCTCCCCCATGTCCTTTTTTGAGCGAACTCCCAGTGGTAACCTTGTCAACCGCTTTGCCAAAGAGATGGACACCATCGACTCGGTGATCCCCATGATCCTGAAGATGTTCATGGGATCCCTGTTCAACGTGGTGGGATCCTGCATCATCATCCTGGTCGCCACGCCGATGGTTGCTTTAATCATTCCCTTCCTGGGCGTGCTCTACTTCTTCGTGCAGGTCCGTATGTGCGGCGCGAGCCTGCGGGCGTGGCGCTGGGATCCACTGACCTTTGTGTGGTTTCCTCCTCAGAGGTTTTATGTGGCGTCTTCGAGGCAGCTGAAGCGTCTGGAGTCGGTCAGCCGCTCACCCATCTACACTCACTTCAGCGAGACGCTGCTAGGCACGTCTGTGATCCGGGCCTTCGGAGAGCAGGAGCGCTTCATTCACGAGAGCGACCAGAGAGTGGACCACAACCAGAAGGCGTACTACCCCGGCATTGTGGCCAACAGGTGGTGCTGTTTGTCACTCGCCAACACCCTGCAGCTAAGGAGGGAATTGACCTCCGTCTCCTCCTTTTGTCTGAAGGTGGCTGGCCGTCCGGCTGGAGTTTGTGGGGAACTGCATCGTGTCGTTTGCTGCTTTGTTTGCCGTCTTAGCCAGAGAGAGCCTGAGCCCCGGCATCATGGGCCTGTCCATCTCCTATGCCCTGCAGGTATGCACCCTGTTGCCGTGGTGACTGGTTCTGAAATCAAACATTGCGTTAGGACCCCTTGCGTCACAGCACCTGTGTGAACGGCCTCTCTGCCATTTTGGGAGTCAAGCAGAAGAGCGGCGCTGCCGCAGATCTGTGTGGTCAACTCGACTGTCTGCCACAAAGCAGAACCACCGTCTGGTGTCCCCTCCTATCGTAACCCCCCCAACCAACACAGAATGACATAACGGAGCAGCGAGGAAGAGGGTGCAGTGTGTGTCTCAACAGTTGTTGTACTTGTATATTGACAGAACATTAAAGCATTCATATCCCTAACATGCAATGGTAGGAATATGAATGCATAGCATTAATATTGCAGTAATAACTATCCTCCACAAGGGGGGGTAACAGAGACGGAAACTCACAGCTTCGGTATGTTGGATTATTGGTTGCAGACCGCCGTGCTGTCATTGGTTACAGACCGCCGTGCTGCCATTGGTTACAGACCGCCGTGCTGTCATTGGTTACAGACCGCCGTGCTGTCATTGGTTACAGACCGCCGTGCTGTCATTGGTTACAGACCGCCGTGCTGTCATTGGTTACAGACCGCCGTGCTGTCATTAGCCGCGGTTACATGGGCAGAATATCTTGATCGGATCAATGGTCGGGTTAAAATTCACCCGTGCACATGGGCACAGAAAACCTTTTTCCGATTAGAATAAACGTTCCCATGGCTCACACTTTCATTCAGAATGAATCATCTGGGCATGCGCAGTAATGTAAAATCACCCGGATCCGGAACTAGGTCCCGTTGTAAACAAACCACTGCCACAGAGAGACAGCATGTGCAGCAGCTCCGTAATACGAGACGATCTTCCAATCGTGCTTTTATTAATGTTTTGAATATTATGAAGTGCCTGTTCGCTCATCGTTATATTTAATCCGTGGGATCAGTGCTGTTTTGTGAATGAAACAGAGCTGGAAAAGGCTTAGGACAGGCTAACACGGGCTAACAACATTAGCCTGATGGACGCAAAATCCAGGACCGTGCGAGAAACGCAGCAATCTGCAGCTTTCTAAGGACTGAGCGACATTTATTTCTGCTCTGAAAAGTTCACACAGGCCGCCCCAAAGCCACTCTGTGAGCTAGCGGCTTGAGCTCTGTTTGAACACGGTTCCTCCTGATCCCTGCAGCCGCTAACCCAGAGCGGCGGCCCGGCTCGCAGTCTGAATTCTCCCACACATAACAAAACGCACACGTAACAAATCATTACCCCCCCCCCCCCCCCCCCGACACAAAATTATTAATCCAGCTCCTCTGTTCACTCGGGTGCCAGTGGACTGAGTGAGCATCGGGGGGCACGAAGCGCTCCTTCCCTGTTTCTCCTTCGTGAGGGGTGAAGGGGTGAAAGAGAGGAGAGAGCTAGCGGGGCGACGGCGGAGCGGCGCTTTTCACGGGGCGTCCGCAGAGCTGGTCGGTCCCGTATGCGCTCAAAGCTTTCTCTCAGCGAAACACTGTCTATGCATGACGTAACCCAGAGCAGTAGTGACACACGATCGGAATGACCGTTTACATGCTCCACGATCGGATAAACGATCGGTATAACCCACCTATCTCGATCGGAAAGAAATTCTGATCCGAATGAGTCTGATCGGGGCAGAGTATTCCGAACGGCGCGTTTACATGACACATTTTCTTTCCGATCAGGCGTTCTTTCCGATTACTTTTGCCCATGTAAACGCGGCTAGTGGTTACAGACCGCTGGCTTTGCTGCAGCTGTTTTCATGTTGCCGTCTGTGAATAAATCCCTGAGATGTTTGTGTCTTCTGTCTGAACTCTGCAGCTGACCGCCTCCCTGACCTGGTTGGTGAGGATGTCCTCTGACGTGGAGACCAACATCGTCGCAGTGGAGAGAGTGAAGGAGTACAGCGACACGGAGAAAGAGGTACACAAACCCAAAGTTGAAGTTTTTTCTAAGATGGTCCAGTCTTGGGCTGGGGGGAGGGGGTCCTGCATTTCCTGCATAAACATGAGAGCCACGTTTTAGATGGAGACTCTCAGCTGCTGAACTACAGATTGACCCATCAGAACATCTTACGAGTCTCACCTGTTCCTGAAACCGTCCCAGCAGCTCATTCTCATCCACAGAACCAGCATGGATGAAAGCCTCAACTCTGCTTGATGATAGTTTGAAGCAGTTTGACCTAAAAAACATCCACGAATGTTAAAGAGCTGCTGAGTCCATCTGTTTGTCTGCTTTTCCTCCGGATCTGCTGGCAGACCCCTGAAGCATCAGCCTCTCTCACTCGTGTCAAACCCACAGGCGGAGTGGAGGCACGAGCCCCCCACCGTGCCCCCTGATTGGCCGACGGAAGGCTGCATACGCATCACAAACTTTGGCCTTCGTTACCGTAGCGACCTGGACCTGGCCATCCGCAACATCAACGTGGACATCAGCGGAGGAGAGAAGGTGTGTGTGTGTGTGTGTGTGTGCACGGTGTGGGGGGGGTGGCGTCCAGCCCTGTGTGACCGTCTTCCCGTCAGGTGGGGATCGTGGGACGCACCGGAGCAGGGAAGTCCTCCCTGACGCTGGGACTGTTCCGGATCATCGAGCCGGCTGAAGGCAACATCTTCATCGACGGCGTGGACATCGCCAAGCTGGGCCTGCATGAGCTGCGCTCCAGAATCACCATCATACCACAGGTCTGCCACGGAGCGCAACCGAGTCGTCTCAAGCTCCGCCTCCATGTTTCAAAACCCCTCCCTTTGCTGTCCTCCCCCCCAGGACCCAGTCTTGTTTTCGGGGACTCTGAGGATGAACCTGGACCCGTTTGACTCCTACTCCGATGAAGACATCTGGAAGGCTCTGGAGTTCTCCCATCTCAAGAGCTTCGTGTCCGGCCTGCCCGACAAACTGGGCCACGAGTGCAGCGAAGGGGGAGAGAACCTCAGGTACCGCCGCAGACGGGGAACCGTGTGTCCGGGAACGAAGGGGGTACCGGCGTGAATCAGCCTCCAGAACACCGATCAGCCCAGAAGGGGGGGGGTCAGAGCAGGAAGCCGAGAGGACGAGCTGCTTGGTGACGGCGTGAAGCAGCTGCATCACATACGTGACGTGATAAACGGCATTCATCAGTGATTGTGGCGTTCGGCGAAGTGTTCAGATGTCCGTCAAAGGTTTTGACCGCCGGATCTTTACATGAATTCAGTTTTTAGCTGTTCAGAGCTTTTGGTCGGTTGAGAATTACAGTTTATCCACGGTGCTCAGACAGACATGAACATTTTCAGACTTTTCTCTCAAAGTTCAAACCTTCATAGAAAACTGCGTCCAGTTTCCTAGAATGAAGACAAAAATCTGATCGGTCGGATGCAGCAGCACTAGATCAGTCACGTCGTCCATCGGTGATGCGTCCTGGACTGCAGACGAGCTCCTCTGTCCTAAAACTGTGAAGAAGACCAGAATCCGCTCTCCTTGTGTTGACGCCCTGCTGTCTGTCCTCAGCCTGGGTCAGCGGCAGCTGCTGTGCCTGGCCAGAGCTCTGCTGAGGAAGACCAAGGTCCTGGTGTTGGACGAGGCCACGGCCGCCATCGACATGGAGACGGACGACCTGATTCAGACCACCATCCGCTCACAGTTTGAAGGCTGCACCGTGCTGACCATCGCTCACCGCCTCAACACCATCATGGACTACACCAGGTACCGCTCCACCCGTCTAGCTGTTCTACCACTGGGTCAGTATGTTCTGGTAGGATGCCACTCTTCATCAGCACGTCAGCTGATGTTCTGTTTATGCAGCAGAACTGCAATATGGAGATGGTTCTGACTCGGTTCTAGTTCAGTCCAAAGGGGGTTCAGGGGGTTCAGAGCCGATATTAGTGATCAACAGAAAACGACCAACATGTCATTTTCTGTTTAACTGCAACCGTTTTATTTAAATAAAAGTCAACAAAGACGCTGGGCGGGGCTACAAGCTCTAAGCTATGAGCAAGGCGGGGTTGCTCCCGGCAACAGTCCCGCCCACAACTCAGAGGTGAATTTCTGATGAACTCCTGCCGCTCTGCAGAAACTATGGCACAGGTTGTTGGCTAAAAACAGCACTGTCGTCATTAAAAGACCACTGGAAACGTTTGGAAACGGATCAGAAGATGGAAGTGGGATTTTAAATATTTTGGCTGCCATGAGAATGTTTTTAGGATGTATGTAAACCAGTGGCGGACCGTTACACACCTGGGCCTTCAGTAGTGCTGCGTCTGAATCCCCCATGAACCGTTTTACGATGCAGAACCAGCTTTGCATTGCAGATTGAAAATTCCTTCAGCCACAATAAATGCCTTTAAATAAACAGAATAAACAGAACACTTAATAAAAATCTCATTCTGCAACTACATCCAGCAAAAACAGTGAAAATGAACACATACATTTGGAATATTATTCACCATTTCACCGATCAACAAATGGGATTTCTGGAAGACTAAATCCATCCTCTTCTCTCTCTCAAAAACAGTCCATCATGTCATGTAGGTTATGGTCTTCAGTTCCATCCAGAGTCCTTTTCTATTCCATCAAGGCCAGTGCTGACAGCCCAGTCTGTCCAGTTGTGTTTCTGGGTAAAAATGTCCGCTGGACAGACGCCGTGGACACGGGGACGGTCCGTCCAAACACACACATTCATGATTCACTCAGATGTTTCTGATGAAGGAAGTCAAGGAGATCAGTGGGAGATTTTCCTGCTAAATCCTCCATGGATCCATTACAGTCAGTCTGTCTTTAACGAAGACGGATCAAAAACTTCTCTGTGTCAACTGGACAAGGCTGCATGCGACTTCCTGAAACTTCTGTCCAATCAGAAGCTCTGAATAGCGTGACGCTGCCTAAACCTGCTAGAAGGCCCTGCTGACACCAACTCACAATCTGATTGGTTGAAGGAAATGAATGTCCGATATTGATTTTGCATTAGAAGGCCTGCAGAACTCATAGTGAATACCTTTACCCTGCCTGGCAACAGAGGACAGCTGAAATGTGATTGGTTAAATGCTCCAATGTGAAAACAAGTCTGTCTGGAAGCAGCAGAACCATCATAAAGACAATAAAAGAGAATGGACTGACCATTCAGAATGATTTCATGAGTGTACATGGACAAAATATATTTAAAACATGATTCAGATATTTTTAGGCCCTGACGGCTCAGCACCACTGCTGTAAACATTTAAGATAATCATTTATCACACAAGCTTTGCTCGTCTCTTCTCATACTGAGACAGATCACATATCTCCTAAAAGCTCCGGTTTTCTGACGTTCTCGGTCCGTCCTGAAGCCCATCAGGCTTCTGCCGGCGGTTCTTCTCCTCTGGTCCGGTTCTTCTCCTCTGGTCCGGTTGAACTGAACTCGGCTGCTTTGTGTCCTGCAGGGTTCTGGTGTTGGACAAAGGACAGATGGCAGAGTTCGACTCTCCCTCCAACCTCATCGCTCAGAAGGGGGCCTTTTACCGGATGGCGAAGGACTCTGGGCTCATCTGAGGCGGGGGGGGGGGGGGGTCTCTTCTTCAAGCAGCCGTCTGACTCGGTGGTTGACAGGAGGGGGGGTCGTTGAGGATCCAGGGTTGGGCGTCCTGCTGTAACCACAGTTCTTAGTGAAATGACCATGGGATGGGTGGGGGTGGGGGTGGGGGGGGGTCGCTCAGACTCGAGGGTCTTCATGCCAAATTCTGCCTTCATGTGCGTCTGGGACGGTTGCTGGCGTCCCGTTTCCACTTTTGGTTCCTTTGAAAAGATGAAGTCGGTTTGCTTCATCCGGATTTGATTTGGAAACTCCTCACTTTCTGAGTGAGGAAGACTTCTGGACAGACTTTCTCTGGCTTCATTTCATGCAGTGAGACGTCCTCCCAGAGGAACTTTGGATGGTCTGCAGACGGCGCTCGGTTCCAGACCCGTTTTTGAATGTATACCTACAGGAATGGTGCCTCCAACACCAACAATCACACAACCAAACCACAAACGCACAAAGCTCTGGTGAAATCTGTGAGACAAATTTCACTGGACATGCAGCACTCCTTATTTATTCTGTGTTGGTTCTCCGTAGCTTTAAGTTGAGTGTTAAAGGCTTTCAGAGTGAAAACCGCTTTTAGGAAACAGCCGTGTTCAGGTTTTTATTATCAAAGCTTTAATTTTTAGAAAAGGCAGCAGGAAACAGATGTTTGAACGTAAGAACTGTCGGTACGGAGTCATCTTCCTCAAGTTTGTATTTCTTTGAATTGTTTGCAGCTCTCAAAGGGTTAAAAACACGTTTAAAGACTTTGGTTCTCTGGACAAAGTAAGTCTGTGACTTTTATTGGAGGGAAAAGTGTTTCAGAAATAAAAGCTGAACTCCTAAAGTAGACCGCATGATGACACCAGAAAGGACGGAGAATCAGCGCCGCCATAGAATGAATACATAGGAAAATAAATTCATCAAAATAAAGTACTACAATGATTTGCTTAAAGTCTTAACTTAATGAGAATTAAGTTGTAAAATTATGAGGGAAAAATAAGATTAAAAAAAGTATTTGAAAATGGTTGTAATTTTAAAAGAATTAAGTTATAAAAGTAAGAGAAAAAGGTTCTAACTTTACAAAAAATAGTCAGTAAATCTAAATTTCTTTTTTTATCTATGATTTATTTATACATTTTTCAAAATAAGAAAAAAAACAATTCAAAAACACAATTACAAAGAAAGAAAAGAAGAGAAAAAATGTACAGAAATGAATGAATAAAATCATACAAACAGTAGACTGTGATACCAATCTATGAACAGCAGAGACACTCAACACTTCATACCTGTTTATGTATTTGAAAGTTCACTGGCTCGGTTCTAAGGTCAAGGTCATGACATGCTCTAAGAAAGGTGACCACATTTCACAGAATATAGAGAGAGAGAGAGATGTTTTGAACTCCCAGCTGCTGTTTCAGTTGAGTCCATATCTTTAAACAATGCTTCACTATGACGTTATCGGAATAAGATGTGAGAGATGATTTAAGAGGCAGACACAAAAGAGAGAATAAAGTAGCAGAGGCAAAAGTACAAGATGATTCCTCTATTAGTAACCAGACTGGCTTAACAAAATGACTATGACACCAAAATAATATTGTTTGGATATTTGCAGCCCAATAATAAAATAGAAAGTTTGGTAAGGAGAGGCCACCATTATCTTTGCTTTTCTGTAAAATGGTTTTTCTCATCCTTGGAGCCTTTTTTCCCATAAAAATTGGGCAATAGAATTGTGAAGGGACCTGAAGAATTGATTTGGAATAAATACTGGTAGGCATTGAAAAAAATAAAGAAATTTAGGCAGCACATTCACTTTAATGCAGCTTATTCTGCCTGCAAGAGATAACGGCAGCATACACCAGCGCTGTAAGTCACAATTAACTTGATCCAGTAATGGGATAAAGTTGGTTTTGAAAAGATCAGAAAATTCCTTAGTCACTTGAATGCCCAAATACTTAATGACAGATGGAGAGATTTTAAAAGGTAAGTCTGGGGGGGGGGGGGGGGTAGGCCATGGCCTCCGGATTGATAGGAAAAAGTTCACTTTTATTTAAGTTTAATTTGTAGCCAGAGATCTGACCAAACTCCCTCAGCAGAGCTAACACTGGTGGAGACAGCTGGATCTGAAATAAATAATAAAAGGTCATCTGCATATTAGGCTACTTTATGATTTACACCGCCCCTCAAGATACCGCACATAGAGCTAGTGCTAATGGCCGCGGCAAAGCGGTTCAATGGCTAGCACAAATAAAAGAGGGGAAAGAGGACAGCTCTGTCTAGTTCCACGGCCCGAGTAAATCTAAATGTCTTTAAACAAACGTTACTGACTGAGACAACATGTTGAATCATAAATGTTAAAGTTTCTTCATAAATAGCTGAATTGTTCTAATTTAAGGCCTTCATGATCATTTATTTATTTTCTGTTAGTGTCTCTAACTCACAAAGATCTGAATGTATGACACTTTCTGCTGAGGTTTAAAGCCTGCTCAAGGGCACGGCAGGTGAGGCAGGTTCCGCCGAAAACACGGGAGTATTGTGGAAAACATCCAGAGGTTTGTCTGTCCAAAAAGGGAGAATCATTGTATCCCCTCCATCCTCACACATGGACTTATGGTTTGGTAACTTTAGTTTTGGCGTACAGATGATGAAAACCCAGAATTCAGAGCCTCAGAAATGTAGACGATTGTGGAAAAGTTCAGTGTTGAGGATTAAAAGTTAATTAAGTCCAAACTTCAAATGTCTGAGTCTGTAGCTTCCATAGACGCCATCACTTCAAACCAAACCGTCTCTGTTTACAAATGTTTATGTTTACATTGAAGGAATATTGTCGTGTTACGTTCACACAGGCTTGTTGTCAGCAGCTATTCATGTTCCCGCCGTTCAGAGCAGTGATGCAACACGGATGGTTTGGAACCGAGGACTCGAGCTTCCTCTGTTCCAGCAAAGGGAAAGGTTTGTCTTTGTTGTTTCTTGTTTATTAGAAAATTTAAAAAAAAAAAAGATTTTCTGACTTTTTTTGTTGTTTTGGCAAAACACAAAACATCTATAGAACCAAAACTAAACTGACCCAAAAATCAAGGAATTATGGGTAAAGGGATTGGGAGATTTAACCCTTGCTGTGGGAGGGCCGCAACTTCAACGCACACACACACACAACTAGTGAGTGTCTGAGAGCCAATAAATTTGTATGGATTATATACTATACTATTAATGACGACTTGTCGTATTTCGGGCAGATACTCGCTGCAGTGTTTTACAGGTAACATCCTAGGGCGATTCAGTCAATTAACTCACCTGCTCAGCGTCCTATTTAAGCCCAGGTGTGCAGCTGTTCATTCTCTTTCTTACCTTCAGCGCTCATTCTTCGCCCCTCCCTCCTCCCCGGCTTCCACCTGTGGGCTCCGTAAAGGGGGGGTTTTGTTACCCGAAAGTTTTATGGAAATTTCTCATTGAATTGAACGGAGCCTTATGCCAAACGAAAAGATGTGAATTCCAACTTAAAGAATGTGGAAATGAAGTATGTCAAATAAATATTTCTTACTGCAAGAGTTGTCTGACTGAAACTATACTTATTAACTGTTGTCTGTACAAAATGTACTCATAAAACTCTCATTCAAATAAAATACGTAAATAAAAAAATCAATAAGTAAACAAATCAGTGACACATTTCTGTTCATTCAGTCTTCTATATCTGCTGTTTTCTAATTCAAACATCCCTATTAACACAGTTCAGTCAACACTGTTGAATTCTAACTATTAAACACTAAAGAAGACTCCAGTTCTACAGTTCTTTAACCTCCATCAAAGGTTCTTCTCTTGTCTTCTTCTCACTGCTGGACACTTGGCAGCACTTCCTCCCAAACAGCTGAGACCCTCAGTGTGGATGAAGATGATTGACAGTAAGTCTGGACTGGACTTATTGAAATTTAAGGTGGAGAAGTCAGAGGATGTGCTCCCAATTTTGAGTCTGTGTTGAATTTGGAGTTTAATTTTTAAAACACAAATCAGTAAAGGAGAGACAAAATTCAGAAACCACTTTTGGATTTTCTTTCTTATGACTTTTTGCACATTTAAACCCCGGTCACAAGTTATTGTAGAGCAGCCGGTCTCCCACTCCTATATTTTTATAAAAAAAACTGATGGAAATTCATGTTGGCGACTCCATATAATGACAGCCAAGATGGACAATAAGCGTGTTTGAGATCATCCAGGTGGACGAAACGCTGCGCTGATCACCTGGTTTGTGACGGGGTGAGTCTGCGCAGCGTGCCTAACCGGCGTAACCGTAACCTCAGCCCTCCTCCGGGTCTGTGCGACCCAGAGAAAAGTTCAGCACTGACTGCATGTGTGGCAGACAGGGCTGTGGGTGGTGGTTTGTCCCTCATGGTGTTCCATAGGTTAATATTCATGGCCAGCACCTGTCTGCTGATGATTGGCTCACAAGGCTGATAAATAGCAGCTGTTTCCTTTTTTGGCCTTGGTGGGTGAGCTTGACATGTGGACCTTTTTTTTACTTAAGCTTTTAATCATTTGAGGCATTTAACTAAAGTTTTTAAGCATTTGAGTTTGCAACATTTTAAATTCTATTTATATTAACAGGTGGTGGCATGAGAGGTAACATAAGGGTTTGTAAAACATGTTTGTCCCAGGGGAGAACTAACTTATTTTTATTTTTCCAGCAGAGTTGCCACTGCTGTTTTGCTTATAGTGTTTTTAGTCATTGTTTTTAAAGTTTTAACCAACCTTGACACCCTTGCTTTTATCCATTTTTAAACGGTTTTGTGCTCATTTTAGTATCTTAGTGGCTGCCTCCTCCTTTTATCCTTATGGTAGCTGGTGGGTGCCATACATAGTATTGTGTAATACTATGTTTTCGGCCCATAAATTAGTGGTGACCTGCTCAGGTGCACCTCTTCTGTTTTGTATTTTCTTTTAATCACTGTTTGGGTTGCAGTGTGTTTTTGTTTTTTGTGCATTTGGGCCCTGAGTAGGTACTCCTGGTGAGGGTTTTGGATCAGAGATCTCCCTTGGTGGTGGTTGGGGCTACCCACCGGTGCAGTGGGGCTGAGGTGATCCTGGAGGCAGCCGCCCTCATGCAGTGTTGGAGTGTGGTCCAACTGAGTTTATTTTAACCTTCTCTTTTATGGAACTTGTGTCAAGTTTTTAATTGTATATTTTTAACCTCCATCAAATCCAGTCTCCATTTGGAGAAAGTAAGAGGGCATTTGGTCACACGTATTTAGATGCGTTCTAAAAAGTAAAGTAAGAAACTCCTTAATGTGGTCTGGGGAGGGGCGGTCAGGTTTCCTGCCTTAAATGTTCTCCTGCTTTCAAGCCCGGTCAATGTCCCGCCCCCAAGAGTGGTTGGTCAGCTCCGCGCACAAAATTGAAAAGGTGTCATTCATACAGACTGGTGGGCCGCATTAACATCAAACTTTCATATTAAGGTCGAGGGGCCGCAAAATGTCATCTAGGGGGCCGCAGATAGGCTGTGAGTTTGAGACCCCTGCACTAGACAGCTACATATGCATTTCAGTCAGTTGCAGTAAAATATTTATTTTTCACATTCTTTGTTTGGCATAAGGCTCCGTAATTCCATGAGATTAGATTTCCATAAAACTTTGGGGTATTAACTCACCAACACCAAAGATCAAGAAGAGAATGTAAATGTAATAAGAGGTGTTTTTGGTGGCATTTTATATTCATGTTTACAAGTATGACTGCTATGTGTGACCTGGCACCATTGACCGTTGGGCCGCTCCCGTTCCGAGGACAGCACCACAAAGGGAACATGCTATCTAGATAGAAGAGAAAAGAACCAAGAAAATTGACCGTGGAGCCCATGTCCGCAAGGTGCTGTACGGAACAGTAATTTGAAACGCCATGAACCAACCTGTATGATGACACTAATTTAACTTCCAAACGCTTCCAATGGCGTAATGACATGCTTAAGTAACATCCATTAATTCGAAGCTTCCATCAAAGTACTATGAATGAGCTTATCGGCCATAACTTTTCTTCCATTTGGCATACTATTTATACAAGCTCAAGAGACATCCATTTATTTGAAGCTACCATATAAGTATTAAGAATGAGCTTAACATCCATAATTTCGATGCTTCCATCTGGCATAGTAATAAGCTTAAGAAACCTCCAATTCGAGCTCCATTTTATACAATAATACAAACCTTAGAACATCCTAAACTTGAGGCTTCCACCTGGCAATTTTCTTTTAACATCTATAATCCAAGAATTTACATTCATTCTGCTGTTAACATCGATTCATTCAGTCACAAGTGTCATTGAAACGCAGAGGAGGTCCACCGCCCCGTCACTTTCATTGCAGCAATAGGTACGTCGAGTCATCGTTGCAGCACCAGATCAAGGAATGCAGGGGTGACATCATTTTCTGGAAGCGGAGAAGCTGATCGGGGCGTAGGGGTTCGCAGGCTCAGGATGTGATGCATAGACGAAAGCAGTATTAGTCTCAGCAAATAATATAGAAATAACCCAGAAACTGATCAGTTTCAAAATGCTTGAGATAAATGGAATAACAATGCTTTTAAAGAACAATTCTGAGAAAGTGAAATTTAGTAGATAAGGAAAAGTCCCATTTGTGGATTCATCGCACCATAGAAACCACCAGAATCACAAATTCCAAGAAGGAATTGATAGTGAAATATAGAACCTGCACGAAATCTAAACACCAATTTTATACAGACCAATGGTAAGAGAAGTAACCTTTGTCAGTTCCAGAGGGACACACTTTCAGAAGGTCACCGAGGAGCAGGCGATGGGAAGGGTAACCAAGGAGATTGTAGATGAGGAAGGTCAACATCCCACATAGCAATGGATTGCAGCTCGGCTGGATTTGATGTTTTGTATTTGATATTAGTGGTTCTCAAATAGATGGACAACAAAGCACAAACTACTGAAATTTTAATTAGCAAAGGGCGTCTGGATACTGCAAAAGAAGAACTTGAGATCCATGAGGGATCATAGGTTTTGATAGCTAGACTGAACCTCATGCATTTAGAGGCAGAGAACAACAAGTCTCTAAATGGGGATGCATCTAGCAGAGTGTCATCTACTTAAGCAGGGCAGATAGAAGACTGACTTGTGGACACAAGATTTAACTCTTGAACTAAGCTTGGGAGTGTAAGTGATATAGTTTCTACAGTTAAAATTGCTCATGGTGTTATTTAAACACTAAACCAAGTCAACCGATGACACATAAGACTATCATCTCACTTCTTGGAACAGCCTTAAAGTGTGGGTGACATGGCCTATTTTAATAAGCCAAAATATAGTAAATAGTCTCTATTTCATGTTGCGATTGTATTTAATATTTTTCGAAAAAGAATAAATAGCGAAAAACGCGATATAAACAACGAGGACGGTCGCTGGCTTCACGCATTCCGCCGACTTCGCGCCGCCATGTTTGTGACGTAACGAAAGGAAGACAACATGGCTAGCACCGATAGCGAAGCACAGAGTGATGCTACCGTCTCTATTAGCGATTTATCATCAGATGAACAGAAAGATGAAGAGGAAAGTTGCGGAGATTATCATGATGATGAGTCACTTTTGCAACCGTATCGATTCGAACCCTTTTGCGAAAGTGAGGAGGATATAGCAGAAAGTAGTAGGTCTAGTGATGCCGATGACGATAGCCAGCATGAAGATTCGGCTAGACTCCAGTAAGTCTAAAAAATGTATAAAATTAAATTACTCCACTTACCCTAAAATATACTCAAAATGTCCCCTTTTGGCCTAATCTAAACAAAGGTAAACACTGGTTTTCAACCCAATTTACAAAATAAATGTCACAAAATAAAAGTTTCCCAGATATTACTACTCTTTAGTTAACAAAGTCACTGTATACCATTAACAACTGTGGAACATTAACAGTTTTACCTGTTTGAACCAGTTTGAAACCTTTTCTCGTGCGCGCTCACACACACACACAGTTCAGTTTACTCACGGTACCGGCACCTCAAAAGCAAAAGAAAAAAAAACGTTGCAGGCCTGTTGCTTCTCTTGCAAAACATTGAGTGCGTTGAAATACTCCAGTTGGATCCAAGGACAACAGAAAACACGACTACTTCGCCTCAATGTGATCCATCGTGATGCACACTAGCCTAGCTTAGCAGCCTCCGCTCCCGACTCCAGCGCCGTCCTGTCCGACCCAGAAAACGGCTCGCTCGCTTCCAGCTCACCCGCCTTTCCTCGACTCAGAAGCCAAGATCCTCCTCCCAACTCTCCGTTCAAAATTCTTCGTTTGTGTCCCGGTTTTTGTCCCTTCGAAAACGCAGACTTCTCTCCTGCAGATCTGGAGGGAAAAATCCTTCGCCGTCCACCTTCTTGAACTTTCCCCTTTTCAGCAGCGTTTCTTGTTTTGGGAATTTTATACACAGATACACTTTCACTAGATGTATTGCTACATCCAGCTGCCACACAACGACTTGGCATGTTGATGATTAACAGATTTAAACACGAGAGAAACGAAGACTACCTGTTTTGTTTACATGCTGTCCGAAGCGGAACTGCGAAAGTCAACGCCTTTCGTGATGTCACAGGTCATATCGAGGTCACTTCCAGCCTGCGCTCTTAGCGGCAAATTCAAATCTCTGATTCCTTCGAAAGATGTCTATTATTCATATGCTTCGGATTTTTTTCGACGCTAACTATTGGTATCAATAGAATCAGCGTTTAAAGGGCTTTTTTATTTGACAAAGTTGTTCAAAGCATGGCATCCACACTTTAATATAATCTCCACGGCTGAATTCTCTCATAACCACATGATCCGTTAAAGGACCATTAGAGCTGTGGATTTGGGTTTAACGTCCTAAATTCTGGTGGCCAGACATTCACAAACCACTCCTCATAAATCTTTCTCCTCCAAAACCAGAGGGCGTAGCCTCAGAAAACAAGTGGAGGGAGACCGAAGACACGACAGTCATCATAACAAAACTACTCCAAGCATTAGGAAGGAAAGACAAGAAACGCAAGACATGAATATCCAGAACAACAGGAACACAGGGCCCAGGATCGAACTAGCCAGAACAAGAAAACAAGATGAACGGATGACCGCGGGGCCACGGACCACCCCAATCATTGACAAATCATAGTCATTCAACCAAAGAATGAATAAACGACTTGCTGCACAAATGCGAGAGATGATATAATGGGGGAGAGAGGCATGCATCAATGAACCATCCAGATTCATTGAAGAAAATAAATCCGGACGGGTGGAGGACCATACATTATAGATAAAGCGGAAGTCCAGATTCGAAAATGAGTTTCAGCCACAGAGATGCAAAAGACCAGGGATAAAAGAGGAAAAATCGACCACCGAGAAATCAATACGCAAAACTAAGGGGAGCCCATAGGCCTACACAAAGTCCAGTACAGGGCTTCTGACAACACAGTCGACTGCTACGAAAGCTGAAAGGTAAACCGAGAAACACACAAGCGCCTACTAAATGCCAAGAGACGCCCCTGGGAGGCATAGAGAGGCGGCACAGTGAAAACATCAGCAATAACAGTCATCCCCAGCCACACATTGAGTTCGGAGGAATATCGTGGAGATGGTCAGCCGAAGTAAAAAACAAACAAATCTGGAAGGCGCACAAGGAATTAGGCAACTGATGCCCAGAATGGATGAACTGCAAGGCGCTATCAGGTCCAGATCAAGTCACGTCAACCTGAACACTTCCGAGGGGCCAACCACAGTGGCGGATTCAAAAACAAGGCTCCGGAAGAATCCCATCACCTAGCTCCCAAAAACCTCTAAACCAACCAGAGAGAGAATAACAAAATAACTGTCAGGTTGAGAAAACCAAGTCGCGTAGACACTGACTCATTCACAAGTGTGGCTGATGCAAGTTCCCCAAAGGCCAGGGCTGGACCCACTGGGGTACACAGAGCAGGGCGACTGCCCACACACCAGCCAGCCCAAAGGAAGGAAGGGCGAAGCAGAACCAGACCCTGAGCATGCAGAGGCGACGAACGAGGATCGCCGAGTGAATTAAAATGAGCCATAGACGCTGCATAAAGAGACCAATCATAGGAAAATGTCCACAGATGAGAGACGGGTCCAACAAAGACTAAACCAAACGCTGATTAAACCATCAAACCTACGGCAGCTACGACAGAAAAACAAAAAGAGAGCCGCTATAATAATAAAGCCAGCGTTGAAAAAAGACAGTCAAGATTTACATTCAGCTCCTAATTAACACACAGCAACAGATAAAACGCCAAAAGCCACAACTAATTCAGCTAGCATGAGAAACCTGTCTAGACGAGGACCACCAGCCTTCACAACCACAGGAAAAAAAAACCCAATCCCTGAAACAATAACCGGACGGAGAGCCACACAGCATAAAAACGGACCAGGTAGTCAAAGAACATAGAACTACAATTCCCAGGGCCCTCAGGGGCGTGACATCACCGGTGACTATTGGTACGGGGCAGGGGGGTTGACGGGTCGGGGTCTCCGCTGAGGCCATCGGCGGTTTCCCCGGCCGGTCGGCTGCCTCGGTCCCGTCGAGGCCTGACCAGAGCTCTTCTAGGGCCGGCGTTTGGGGGTGGGGGCCTGGGCTTGCTCCGGGGGGGGGCCAACGCTTTCTGGCTCC